>CM037587.1:137559183-138159183 GCA_021018995.1 Chloranthus sessilifolius
TTCGAGCAAGGGGAGGCCAGCCCAATTTTTTCCTTGGCATACTCTATTTAATCTTATAATAGAGCCACTCCAATATTACAGTTAATCCGATCATACGGGAGGGGACTGGTGGAGTCTGCAACGCCTACAAACAAAAACTGGCGGGCATTACTTGATCAGATTCGCATGAAATGGCGCGACCTGGCTAGGTGGCACCCTTTCATTTGGAACAGTAAAAATGCATCGTTGACAAGCCTTTGGCTTGCAATCTGCTTGAAGCAACATACTTTGGACAGCTTATGTAAGAGAGGGCTGATCATTTCAAGATTGATTATAGCCAAACTAGGATCAGAAATGATAAATTGTGCTCAGTCAATGTTCAACTTCGGAAATGTAGAAAGGAAGCGCAAGGAAATGGACAGTTATTGCTACAATATCTCACCTATGGGCTGAACGAAAGAGATGATTGTTGAAGATTGATGTGATAATTAGTGTTAACAAACCGAGAATTGAAGATGATGATAACAACCTAACAGGCACCTTTGATAGCATGTAAGGCCTCCACCAAACGCGTGTAAATGCCCAATTGACCATGAATGGGTATTTGATGGCCTCTTTTCACTATAAAAAATAAGACTATTAGCAGCAGCTTTTGGCAATAAAAAATGATTGCTATTAACAAAAAAACTTGTTTCTGTAGCGACAGGACTAGTAGCGGTAATTTTGGCTGCCGCTGAAAAATCTTATTGTGAAATTTTAATCTGTATAATACTCGCAAGTGCACAAGTCGTACCATAGTAAATGGGTGCAGAGTACAAGATCGTTTCCACGAGAATTTTATATAGATTTTTTAAGGAATAACTATCAATCACGGAACTCTCTAAAATTATCACAATATTAATCTAATTTAACAAGTTTGATGAATGTAAAAGAAGAATGAATGAATAATTAAATAAAGTTAAAAGAAGATAGGCGAGGTATAGGATACTAAATCCTCCCATCCTTGATTATCATTCATAATTATAGAACTAACTGGTCGGAAATCAAAAGATGGTAAACACATAAACACCGAAATCAATCGATAATTTACGAAAAATAAAACTTTAAAATCACGAAATAATACAAGATCACGTGCTTCCAAAATCGTAAAAGAGAAGAGGCAAAACATTCATTGTATTGAAGAATTATTTAATGACGATGAATAAATGCCTCGAATACTAGCAATGAGGAACACGGTGTAAATTTCATATCACAGATCCGAGATTATGAGAAAAGCATGACTAATTCCCATATCTTAGAATGATGATTGGTATTCACAAAGATCGGCAAGAACAAATAAGCAATAAAATCTAAAGCATCAAAATGAAGCATCCCAACCACAAATCTATAACTATAAATGAAAATCTTGGATGGGATTCATTAGATCCCAACCCTCAAGAAGACTCGCCACACATTTCTAAGGAGAAACACAAGATTGAATGAATAAAGTTGAAATATTGCATTAATTACTGTAAAAAAGCTTGAACAAATCCACGAAAATTCGAATCTACTACCTACAATCCTTCTCCAAGATACAAAATAAAACTAATCTATATTCTAAGGCTAAGAATTTAAAAGAAAATGCTTAGAAAATGAAGAAGAAAGTTAAAGAAAACCTAAAAACGGCTAAGGAAATGAGAGATAACTCTCTCAAAAGAAGAAGCCACTAATCCTAACTCTAATTTTCACTTAAATAGGGTCATTGTACGAAAATTCAAAATTCAAAATCAATCAATCGTTCCAATAGATCGATCGAATTTGGACAAAACTGAGTTTACATAATATATATATATATATATATCAGCCCAACTCTTCAATAGACACGGTCTTGATATTTTGGCCATAACTTTTTATTCCAAACTTAGATTGATGCGATTATTACGGCGTTGGAAAGGAGACGACCAGCTTTAAAACTTTGTGTGAAATAGTAATTTCACAAATCCGATGTTTAGTGGTCAAAATATAGCTGCAAGTCGGGATAAGTTCTAGATTATCCAAAGTTGCGCAAATTTCATTTTATTTTTTGAACTCTTGGGCTATTTTATACTCAGCTTTTCTCTATACCTGTAAATCACTAAAACTACACAAAATATATTAAATAACTTTCATCGGACAACAATCTATAAGTTTAAGGGGTCAAATATTAACATTTTGCAACACTTATCACACCCCTAAACCTATAGTTTGCTAGTCCTCGAGCAAAAATAAGAGAAAATATAGCAAGAAAAATAAACTAACATCATAAAAGAAAATAAAGGCTACCTTCGTAGGTAACGTGATTGCACTTAGTGTATGCAACAAGCCTTTAAACCCTTAGGTAATCCCTAGTGGAGGAGTTGTGTTCCCTGAGGGTTTACAGTGAAGTTACCCACAAACTTTCAAAATTTTTAAATCATCGATAAAATTGAGTTTTCAAATCATTGTATTTATATATTTTTTATAATATCCTAAAAAATCACGTTAAACAGTAACCTCGGGATCCGTGCCCGATTGGTCACGAATTTGACCAATTAGGAGTTCAATAGCTAGCATAGAGTGTAATGAACGGATGAGATGTGATAAATTGATTGACTGTGTGGTGTGTGATGCAAATGTGAAGTCACATACACCTATCGCGGTGCATGTGCTCAACACATAAGTGAGAGGAGAGATAAAAGGGTTTAATAATCCTAAATTGTATGTTTTGGGTTGTTGGGAGAGGAGTAAAGAAGAGAGAGAAAGGAGTAAAGAAGGTTGAGCAAGGAGTGATTGTGAGTGATTGGAAGGGGGATTCAAGCATTAAAGAGGCCGATTCAACGCGAGGAATCCGTTCAAGCCAAGGCTGGAACCCTAGCCTTTCCAACCACTCGATTGAAATCAATTTGAGATTGATTGAAGGTAAGATTTTTATAGTTTAAATGCATGGATTAAAAGGGTGAATAGTGGTTAGAAATAGTGTGAAATGTAGGACAAAGATTTAGAGAAATGGAGGAAAAAAAAGTAAAGGAAGAGATTGGGAAGAACAGCCAAAAGGGGGCTGAATCTGAAAATTTTGATTAATCGAAATTGGGTTTCGATTAATCGAAATTGGGTTTCGATTAATCGAAATTGGCCAAGAAGTTGAAAAGTCAGAGGACCCCGATCTCGATTAATCGAATTGAGTTTCGATTAATCGACTTTAGATTTCGATTAATCGAATTGGAAATCGATTGATCGACTGGGAACCTACAGTGAACTCCAGTGGAGGAAAGAAAACAGCTTGGAGAAATCGACTAATCCAAATGGGAATTCGATTAATTGATTTAGAATTTCGATTAATCGATTTGGGATCGATTAATCGATTTTGAAAATTCGATTACTCGAATTGAGAATCGACAGGATAGAGTAGAGAATTTCGATTAATCGAATGGGAATCTCGATTAATCGATATTGACTTTCGATTAATCGATTTTCAAAATCGATTAATCGAATTAGATTCGATTAATCGATTTTGGAGTTCGATTAATCGACTGGGCTAGTTTATGTTGACTTTTGAGTTTGACTTTAAGCTTCATGGAGGGTCTTGGACCTCCTTTATTGCATCTTTAGTGATGTGTTTCATATGTTATGTGGTACCATAGGCGGTACGTGTGAGCTAGTACACAAGGAGCCACGTGGGACCTTGATGCATTGATTGAACGAAGACTTGAGGTAGGGAACACCTTGAACATGTACTTTATTTTGTAAGAGTATGTATGTAGTGATATAGAATTCAATTCAAAATATTTTTATTGCTTAAGAATTGTGAAAAGTGTGTGTGTGTGACATCCATAAGAGTAATTATAATGAACCAACCCCAGGGGATGAGGAAGTAAAGAGATAAGAGCATTAGGTGTGATGCAAGTGAATGGATACATCCCAGGGATGTATCCAAGATTGAATCATGTTTGATAGGGCCTAACTGATATAAGATAGCACAATTACACGGTGAATAACTATATGTAAAGCACCTGATACTTTTGTTATTTGAGGTTTGATAGGGTACCCCACCGACGTGGCGAGATATCCACGACTAACACGGCAGGATATCCGTGACCGATACGGCGGCGAAACCGTAGGCCAGTGCGGAGGCTTATCCGTACACAGTAAGCACACCCCAAGGGTATTGATTGAGACTAGTGAAACCCAGCCACCAATCCCCAGGGGAAAGGGGCTTGGGTACTATTGTATTTCCAGGGAATACGCTAAAAGTGCCTATATAGATGACGATGATGGGTATCTCATCGGGGCTCGATGCTATATTGCTCGGGGATTACTTAAGTTGAAAGTTTAAGTTTTGCTTTAGGCCTTTTCAGCATCATTCATGAATAAATAAAGACATAAGTAAACTACCAGTAAAATGTAATGCTTTTAATTATTTTCATCAGTAACTGCATAGACACTTCATGCATGGCATATCATGGAATATATGTGAGTGATAATTTATATGTTCAACTGTGTTTTATTCCCTATTGAGCTAGGATGTAGCTCGCCCTATAGACTATACGTCGCAGGTCCATTGCTAGCAGCTGCCGAGGCTTTAGGAGACGCTGTCCCCGGTGAGTCGGACCTTACGGCCGGTGAAGAGTTGGAGCCACCTCCTGAGGAATTCTTCTAGAGGACTCCGTTGTGCCGCTTTGAGGGCTTTTGGATAGAGATTTGTACGGCTTGGTATGTCAAGCCTTGTTTTGGCTAAACAATGTACATGTATAAATTGAGATTATTCATTTGGGGCGAACCATCCGTGATGATTTGCTATCATCGATGGTTCGGATCGGTTCTCCATTCATGCAGAGGCATGAGGGTAGAACTGTCTTTTGAGAAATGCTTTTATATAGATTTAAATTCCGCAGTTTCATTTACTATTTCATTTTATGCTTGATATGCCAATGTTCTGTGCTTAGCCAAGGGGCACGGTCAAGATGATCGTGCTGATGGCACGGGTTTCGGGGTGCCAAAATTCGGGCTATTACAGTTGGTATCAAAGCAATTTCTTTTAGCAATTCTGACAATTGTTCTTTCGGTCAGAACATAAGGGCTTCTGCTAACGAAACTTTAGTTTCAAATGCAGCCGCAAATGTCATCTAGAGGAAGAGGCCGACTAAGGGGAGGCCAACAGAGGAGTCTACGTAGTGGAGATGATTACATCTCTCCTACTAATATAGTGCCTTTAGGAGGTGAGGCCCGAGGCGAGTAGTAAACTGATGAAGAGTAGAGGATCGAGATCGTCGATCAAGATCTAAGAGAACAAGAGAGTGAGAGAAAGACAGAAGATAGAGAGGAGCGACAAAGGATGATGCACACTATGGAGACTATGGCTGCCATGGCACAACAAAGCCGCATCCTTTGCGGCTCATGCATCAAGAGAACGGCGACCACCTACACCACACATGGGACTGCCTGTGCCCTCATCCTTAACAGAGTTTAGGAGGATGAGACCTCCTTCATTTTCTGGGCAGGCAGACACAATGGCCGCTAAGAACTGGCTTATGGAGATGGAGAAAGTCTTTAGCGTGCTGACATGCACGGAAGATGAGAGTGTGAGATGGGCAGCTTATATGTTGGATGGGGAGGCTGGGCCTTGGTGGAAGTTCGTGATACAGACTCGGGCTCAGGAGACCCCAGAGTTGCCTTGGACTTGGGAGGAGTTTGTTGAGGAGTTCAACAAACAATATTTTCCGGAAGTGGTGAGGAACCAGCTTGAGATACAATTTTTACAGTTAGTGCAAGGGAGAATGACAGTGAGAGAATATGGGGTAGGGTTTCTACGACTTGCCCATTTTGCTCCAGATTACGTCGCTATCGACGTGATGAAATCCAAGAGGTTTAGCAAGGTTTGAAGCCTGAGGTTAGGGGAGGCGTAGCTCCATTTCAGTTAAGGACCTATGAAGAGGTCATGAGTAAGGCGTTGGTTGTAGAAGAAGAGAATACGAATAGATATAGACAGAGGGAGCAGCAGAGAGGAGGAAATGAGCAGGGAAGGACGGGGAACTACGAATCGGTGAACAAAAAGCCAAGGTCCGTGGCCCAAAATCAGAGACTACAGTTTCAAGGAGGTTTCGGAAGGCCGGCGCAGCAACAATACCAACAGAGGTTTCCATTACTTGCGTCGAGGAGACCTTTACGATATGAGAGCCCTGCCATGTCTACTGGCGCCACTATCACACAGGGTTCTCGTACTATTTCTTCCGCACCTCGGGAGAGTTGCGCAAAGTGTGGCAAGCCTCATAGAACAGTGGATTGCAGAGCGGGAACTAGGGGTTGTTTCCAATGTGGCAAGGTGGGCCACTTGATCAAGGATTGTCCCGAGACGGATAAAAGAAAGACGGTTTCAGTTGCAGCACCACGACCCATTCAAGCAAGGAAGTCGATCGTTCAGGGGAGAGCTTATGCAGTCACTACTCAGGAAGCATGGAACGTGCATGACGTCATCCAAGGTGAGACTCTTTTAAATTAAAGAAAATTATGTTTCATTAAAATTTTAGATAGAGAAGGTACATGCATTAGGAATCGTATAGATTTTTTTTCTCAATACTAAATCTATATGTGAATTAAGGGTATATTTTGATGTGTAAATTATTGTATGTATGTATGTATACTATAGGTACTTTAACTATATATGAAAAAGGATGCTTTGTTGGATATGATGCTAGAGTGTTGATAGACCCAGGGTCTACCCACTCATTCGTCACTCCACGTTTCGTCAAGAAGATGAAGATTGTTCCAGAGGCGTTGGACTTTGTCCTATCTGTGTCTATTCCGATTGGAGAGTTAGTAGACACGGAGTTAGCTTGCAAATCCATCATTGTAGCAGTTCGAGACCTAGAGGTGCATGAATTAGAAGCAAAGTTGATACTGTTAGACATGCAAGGGTTTGATGTGATCCTTGGCATGGACTGGTTGGCGCAGCACTGTGCAACCGTCGATTGTAAGAACAAGGTAGTCATTTTCAGACCCAACACAAGAAGATCATTTCTGTTTCAAGGAGTGAGGTCGTCATCTGTGCCACTGATCTCAGCAGTAAGGGCAGAGAAAATGATCAGAAAGGGTTGCAGTGGATATTTGGCTTTCTTAAAGGAGGACAAGGAAGAAAAGAATGTCATTTCTGAGATAGCAGTTGTGCGAGACTTCGCCGACGTGTTTCCAGAGGAATTGCCTGGATTACCTCCAGAGAGAGAAGTGGAATTCGCCATTGACTTAGCACCGGGAACGGAGCCTATTTCGAAAGCGCCATATAGAATGGCTCCTGCTGAGTTAAAGGAGTTGAAGGAACAACTACAAGAGCTTATGGACAAGGGGTTTGTTAGACCGAGCGTGTCTCCATGGGGAGCACCGATCTTGTTTGTCAAGAAGAAAGATGGGTCAATGCGGCTATGCATTGACTATCGATAATTGAACAAACTCACTGTGAAGAACCGCTACCCTTTGCCTAGAATTGATGATTTGTTCGATCAACTGCAAGGAGCAAGGTATTTTTCCAAGATCAATCTGAGATCTGGATACCATCAGTTGCGAGTCAAGGCAGAAGACATCCAGAAGATAGCTTTCAGGACACGGTATGGACACTATGAATTCCTTGTGATGCCGTTTGGGTTGACGAATGCTCCGGCGTCGTTTATGGATCTGATGAACCGAGTGTTTAAACCACACTTGGACTCCTGCGTCGTAGTGTTTGTTGATGATATATTGATATACTCCAAATCCAAGACGGAACACGAAGAACATTTGAGGATTGCTCTACAGACGCTACGTGAATACCAATTGTACGCCAAACTCAGCAAATGTGAGTTTTGGTTGGAAGAAGTTAGCTTGTTAGGACATGTCATCTCAAAGCATGGTGTCACTGTAGATCCAACAAAGATAGAAGCAGTGGTTAAATGGGAGCAACCAAAGACAGTGATCGATGTCCGAAGTTTTCTAGGCTTAGCAGGCTATTATCGACATTTCGTCGAGGGTTTTCAAAGATATCAGGACCTCTCACAAAGCTGACACGAAAAGATTCAAGATTTGAGTGGAGTGAGGCATGCGAGAATAGTTTTCAAGAACTCAAGATAAGACTCACTTCCGCTCCAGTGCTAGCTATTCCTTCAGGCAGTGGAGGATACGTAGTGTACAGCGATGCGTCATATAATGGTTTAGGTTGTGTGCTCAACCAATACAAGAAGGTGATAGCTTACGGATCAAGACACCTAAAAGAACACGAGAAAAATTATCCGACTCATGACTTGGAACTAGCAGCAGTCACTTTTACGCTGAAGATTTGGAGACATTACTTGTATGGTGAGACTTTTGAGATTTTCACCGATCATAAGAGCCTCTGATCGATTTTAAATGTAACCCTTGCAAGTGCACAAGATCTATTGCAGTATGGCAAGAACAAGGGTGTCGAACCCACAGGGAAATCTGAATTTTTAATTAATTCTTTCAGGGATTTAAAAACATCCCTAAGGAAGTACCAAGGGGCAGATTCAATTTACCAAAAATTTATCACTTTTTCCTAAATGCAGAAAAATAAATTAATCTAAATAACTAATTACCGATAAATCTAAGAACAATATTTAAATAAGATCAAGAAATATACTACCCTAGATTTGTACCCCCCTTTCATTAAAGCATCATTCACACCATCATTCATTCATAAAAATAATTTGAAATAAAGTATGATCATCAATCCGGCATACCCTATCTAAAAATAATGACTCAGCCTATCATTGCAGTATGAGTCATGTAAGAAGCATAGCGTATCTCGTGATGTGTAGATCAAAATAATAAAAACATTAGACTATGGTATTAATCATAAATATGGGTACTTATCTGGGGATCGCATCTTCCCCGATCTACTGATTTAGCCGCTCATCTTTGGTGTATGATCTCCTTGTTCATTCAAAGTCATTCCTCTTTTTATTTCTTCCCAAAAGATATTTGTTTACAATGCTCTCTCCTACATACAATCTATGCTTTAAAAGAAAACAATGCAAATCCTAGGTACAATCTACCCTGATCAAACCCTAGAAGAAAGAGAGAAGAAGACCTTAAAAAGATGAAAAGAAGTTCCCCAAAGAAGTCTCAAAAGATCTCAACACCCAGTCCAAAAACAGAGAGTGTCCTCTATTCAAAGCTTTAACTTCCTTTTTATAATGGCCGAGCACACCTAAACCTAATTGCCTCAATCGATTGAGCCAGAAGTCTCAATCGATTGAATTTGAGTTTGAATTTCTTTAGGGCACTTCTGCCTTATGTGTCAATCGATTGATTTTCATGTCTCAATCGATTGATTTTCAGGGCTGAAATTTTATTTCATCTGTCAATCGATTGACAATGATTCCTCAATCGATTGACTCTTCAATGTAAAGTCTCCTTTCTTGATGGATATTGATTCTCTTCTCGGATCTCACTGCTTCTTTGAACCTTTTTGTCCATAGCTCTTGCATAGCCTTTAATTTCCTTCTTTTAGGCTTTTGAACGATCTAATGGTCGGAAACACCTGTAAACATCAAAACCTCACAACAACCATCAGATGCTTTCATCGAACAGCTAAATGTAGGATTTAAGGTGTGAAATATAGTCATATTTCAGCACCGATCACACCCCCAAACCTACACTTTGCTAGTCCTCGAGCAAAGAGAATATATAGCGCAAATAAAACTAACTTCCTAAAAATTTAAATGTCACTTTCGTAGGGAACACGATTGCATTTAGCATATGCAACAAGCCTTTAAACCCCTAGGTGATCCCTAGTGGAGGAGTTGTGTCTCCTGCAGGTTTTCAGCGAAGGTACCTACAAACTTCAAAGCTTATGAATTTTAAATTATTATTATTATTATTTTTTTTTAGCCATGCTCTTAAGCAGTCAAATGCCCCTGGAAAATCGTTTAAAAATGCATCTGACCATGCTTATTTTATTAATGCTCATTCACATTAGTCCACTGTTTTTCAATGCTCATACTCTATGCATTAAACTAGGCATCTTTTGATCACATGTCTTGACTCAATCCTTATCATGGATATACACTCAGAATGAAATCGCTCCTGATGAATGGATTTTATGTTTCACGCACATGTGAGATGGAGTTACAATGCAATTTAGAGAACTCTCACAATTTATACGAAAGACGGTGCATCAAAGAGTTTTAACCGAGATCTCATTAAGAAAGATATTTGTATTTTAAACATGGATATATCAAACACCATAGACAATGTGTAATTACTCTCCACAAGGCATTTACCACTCATGATTGGATCAAAAAGGTCTTTTCTAAGGTTGTAATGGGGCTCGAGTAAAGGTAAAAGAAAGAAAGGGAATTTGGATTCAAATTTTCTGAGAAATTGGAAAAGAAACAAACTTCTATTTTCTCTATCTCTCTTTTTTCTTCTTTTTTTTTTTTTTTTTCAATTTGCTTTTCCTGTGTTTTCCTTTTCTTAAAACACCTCATATTTTTTACTATTTTTTCAAATTTTCTTTCTCTTTTTCTTTTTCTCCCCCCTTTTCTTTTATATTTTTGCCATACACCCTTAGTAAACACCACAACTCAGTATCTCTCCACGTACTTTCTTCTCACTCATTTTCATCCATCGTTCCTAATTTCTCAGAAATAAAAAGGGTAAAGCTGAATTTTCAGAAATGGTAAAGGGTAAAGCTGAATTTTCAGAAATGGTAGAGGGTTAACGGTTAATGTGGCTTATCGAAGAATGTATAAAGGTAAATTTTCCAATAGGCTCAAAGGGGTACTAGAATGATACATTTATGAGGTGGGTCATTTTAAGCAAAAACGAGCCAAAGATGGCCTTAGATCCTTTCCTTTCATTATGGTAAAATATGTCTATCTGCTCTGAGTTAATACACATTGATGTCTAGTGTAATGGTATACCACACGTACAATAAACAAATCAAAGAAAAGTAAATGAGATGTTAATAATTGAAGCAGGAATTCAAAAATACTCCGAATTTATTTCCACACTCATCAAGAACGAAGATAAGGTTTTGAAACTCACTGGGTCGAAGCCTTTCTTGTGATTTAAAATTTTCAAGTCATACACTTTATTCTCAAACTTGGAATTGGAGTCACATGGTAGTGTACAAGTTTTCAGGCATAGATTATGAATATCGCTATTTTAATTTTGAACTTTATGAGCATTCATTAAAACAAACGTGGTGTGATAACAAAATTTTAAAGAAATTCAGGTCATTCACAATTTAAGGGAAAAAAAAATCGAATTTCATTAGCCTTCCTGTCATCAGTCAATCGATTGACAATGATTCCTCAATCGATTGACTATTGACAATTCCCAATTTTTTTTTTTTTTATTTTAATGATTGGCAGTCAATCGATTGAGACCACAACCTCAATCGATTGACTGACAAGGTCCTAAAATCAGTCTTTCTTTTCTCTTTTTTTTTTTCTTTTTTTTTTATAGTAATTTACCGAATTTACCCCCCCCCCCCCCGCAAACCTGAATTGTCTAATGTCCTCATTAGTGCGGATGTTGAAAATAGGAGGGAAGACCCCCCCAAACCTGTTTAATGCACTCGAGGGCCAAAAAGAACTAGATCAAGTGAAAGAAAAGGTAAACACAAAGAACAACACAAATATTTACCTAAACAAATATATATATATATATATATATATATATAAACTCTGACAAATAATGCAAAATTAAAATTCTACCCTAGAATTAATCAAAATCAAACCTAAACTAACACGTTAAAAGCAAATATAACTGAAAGACTCTGAAAACTAGACCCTAAAACAGAAAACCCTAATCCTCTAGTCTTCCATGGTAGAACCGTCTTCCCTCGGTTTTGGAAACGCGTAGCGCCACATCGCCGCAGTGATTCCCACTTCGCCAATAGGTGGGTGGTGATAAAGGTGGCGTGGAGGTGTTGTTAAGAGAGGCGAAAGGCGGAGCGGCCTCGGTGGAGTGCGTGAAAATAGAGCGGATTTCAAGAGAAAATTCATCATCAAGATTGATGACAGCATGATTGGACAAGTCGATTGGCGGCGGCGGAGCATGATAACGTGCACGTTTGGTCGCGGGCTCCATCATCTTTTTTACTACGGCTCTGGTGCGATACCGAATGGACGACATAGCTGAGAGTTGGGAAAGGAAAATTGATTTTAACTCAAAGGACTACCCTACGGGTTCCTTAAATAACTAAAAGTTTCCTCAAATAAAGGCTCAAAAAGACTCACTAGAACTCTAACTCTAGTTGGTGCACTAGAACAGTCAATCGATTGACAGTTTAGTGTCAATCGATTGAAAAAAGTTGGCAAGCATAGTGGTGCACTGGTCAAAGGTGACTTTTCCGATTCAGGGTGGAAAGTTCAAGTAGCTGATTAATTTGACCGACCGACTATGCAGAAAGCAATCGATTGACATTCCCTTGTCAATCGATTGACACAAGATACCAATTATAGCTAAAAAAAATGTCTATTTTTTGAATTTGCCTGTTTCGGATGCAGCAATCAATCGATTGAGAATATATTCTCAATCGATTGACTGTGAGGAGTTGAGTTGCATGAGTTGCTAATAGAAAAGTGTGCAATCGATTGAGAAAGAAGCCTCAATCGATTGACTGATGCACTTGTGCACCAAACCGAGAAGTACCATAACAATTAACACAAAAAAGAAAAGCTAATTCCATTGATTTGTCCGATTGATTACACCATCGAGCCCGACACCCCTAACGGATTTAAATGAAAAACAAAAATTAACAACACCATAAACAATGAAAAAAAAACGAAACAAAATAAAGCACTAAACACTAAACACTAAACGTAAAAAGAACGACACAAAAACAAACTAAACATTAACATCATCATCATCATCATCATCATATTCAGGGTCCCTCTCCTCGTTCATCGCCGCTCGCGCTCCTACGATAAACTCGTCGACACGCCCAGGGAACGATTCCCGGGCCATCCGCATGAGGAGAGAAGTTTGAAACCTTGACTGTCGATCAACACCACCAAGCCTCGCATTCAGCCCATCCATCCGCACCTCAAGGCGAGTAACAGCTACCTCGGCATCAAAATTAGGGACCTCTTCGGGACGAGGTCGTCTTACACCGCCATGTTGGCGTTATGCGGGATTAGGACGGGGAGGAGGAGGTACATCGTCAACTGCAATCGGGGGTGGCTGCACACGAAGGATCGCTTTCATGCTCTTATCCCACACATTGACACCATACTGGTAAAATTGCATGTCGCCTAACTCCTCATCATCATAGATGGGGCAGCCGAGGTGATCCAAAAGGTGCATCACATAATGTGGGAAATGGAGGAGAATCGCTGCACGCTTAGCGGGTACGGTGGTGGTGGCTATATCACTGTGGCAACGATACATCTCCTCGAGCATCAGACCTGGCGCATCGAACCAAGTGTTTGTATGCACAACGTAAAGTGCAATCACCCTATTCTTGGTCCTCTCACTTTTCGTGCCATGCGGTAGGAGGTTGTTTGCCATGACGATATCCCAAAAGAGAATGTCCATCGGAAGAACAGCTCGTCTAGTGGCCTGACCGGTACCGCGGCGCCCTCCACACATATCAT
The DNA here is from genome assembly GCA_021018995.1 of Chloranthus sessilifolius. Lineage (NCBI taxonomy): Eukaryota > Viridiplantae > Streptophyta > Magnoliopsida > Chloranthales > Chloranthaceae > Chloranthus > Chloranthus sessilifolius. The sequence continues at coordinate 137,572,749 of CM037587.1, forward strand.
TGATCATGTCGTCCTGACTACGATCAATCGCGGGATTAATGTGGTGGTTCACAGGTCGAACCACATAAAAATTGAAGGCACGCGCGAGATCGACGACATGCAGATTATATTGCCAGTTGTCAATCTCGATGGTAATGTAGGCATTCTCGTATATAGTTTTCGGTACCCATACCATTTTCTGATAAAACAAACGGATCAGGCGTGGAGAGACATCGATGGGTGGCGGGGCAAGCAACATTTCCAATCGCAAGGACTCAATGAATTCGATCGGCGGGCGATTCATGATGCGCGACGCAGACGTGATCGTAAAAATTTTTCGTTTGGCTGGCGATCAAATAGTGCTCATTGGGGATGCGACGGATCGCTATGGACGCGGTTGACGGAAGAGTGGTGGGCCAGGCGCTGCCATTCGATCGCGTACGAGGAGAATATAGATGATTGGCTTGAAATGGAGTGGATTGAAGTCGGATGAGGGCTCCACGGGTTGGGGCTGCCACTTATATAAATTGAACCTCAATCGATTGAGAATGAATTCTCAATCGATTGAGAATGGTTGTTGGAAGCGGCGAGCGACATCTGGCAGATGTGGAGGAGACATGGCTCATCACAATTCCTCAATAACTTTCAATCGATTGAGACTGATGGGTCTATCGATTGAGGAAACCTGTTTTCGAAGAGGTGCACCGGTTAGGTGCCCTCGGAAACGAGAGCTTTAATTATCCCATTAATTCAATCGATTAAGATACCATCCTCAATCGATTGAGCCAAACGTGCTCGAAAAGTTAGCTGCCCCGACAAGATGTGTCGGTTGGTGCTTCAAATCCCAAGGACTGCACAAAATTTTATATGGTGTCAATCGATTGACACATACCTCTCAATCGATTGACACAAGAAGAGGAAAATGATGATGATGTTGGAAATTCTCAATCGATTGACAGGTACATGTCAATCGATTGATAAACAAGGGTCAATCGATTGACTGTTCACAATCAATCGATTGAAAAACACAGAATATGAATAAAAACAAAAATAAAGACAAAAATAAAGATGAAACAGAAAATAAAACAAACTGGGTTGCCTCCCAGGAAGTGCTGAGTTTAATTGTCGCCAGCTCGACCTTTTCATTGATCAATCATTTGGGTCACTGAGGTGCATCGTGTCAATCTTAAACTGGGTGATTGGATCAAACATTGGTTTGAGACGTTGCCCATTGACTTTGAAAACTTGATTGTCCTTGAGACTGTGGATCTCAATTGCACAATGCATATTAATGGAAACAACCTGATACGGGCCTTCCCATCTAGATTTCAGTTTTCCAGGGTGAAGCTTTAGTCTGGAATTAAACAGCCAAACCTTTTGCCCAATGTGAGACTCTTTTCGAGAAATTGACTCATCATGAAGCTGCTTGTATCTTTCTTTATATATTTTCAAATTTTCATACGCATCGTAGCGTAGTTCGTCCAGTTCACTCAACTGTAGCCGTCGATTTGATCATGCGGCTTGCATGTCGAAATTGAATCTTTTGATGGCCTAAAATGCCTTATGCTCTAATTCAACAGGAAGATGACATGCTTTCCCGTAGACAATTCTGAACGGAGACATTCCAATTGGTGTCTTAAAGGCGGTGCGATAGGCCCACAGAGCATCAGAGAGCCGGTTTGACCAGTCTCTTCTATCCGATCGTACCGTCTTTTCTAAAATTTGTTTAATCTCTCGGTTCGACACTTCCACCTGACCACTAGTTTACGGGTGATACGGCATTGCAACCTTGTGGGTGACGCTGTATTTCTTCATTAAAGTAGCAAAATGGCGATTGCAGAAGTGCGAACCGCCATCACTAATGATCGCTCGTGGAAACCCGAATCTATTAAAGACATTTTCCTTCAGAAATTTGACCACCACTTTGTGGTCATTTGAACGGGTTGCCACAGCTTCAATCTATTTGGAAACGTAGTCAACAGCTACGAGAATATATGAATACCCAAAAGATGGGGGAAAAGGACCCATGAAGTCGATCCCCCAAACATCAAAAATTTCAACAATCAAAATCGGGTTAAGGGGCATCATATTTCGTTTTGAAATATTTCCAAGCTGCTGACATCTTTGGCATTCTTTGCAAAATTGAGCAGCGTCACGAAAGATGGAGGGCCAGTAGAATTCGCTTTGAAGAATTTTTACATGCGATCTTGTCCTCCAAAATGGCCTCCACGAGCTCCAACATGGCGTAAATCGAGCGCTTAGTTGCTCTTCCGGTACACATCTCCTGATGATTTGATCTGAACAGATCTTGAACAAATGTGGTTCATCCCAAAAATAGTATTTGATCTGGGAGAAAAAGAGGTTCTTATCATTCTTTCCCCATTCAGTAGGGATTTTGCCAGTGACCAAATAATTCACGATATTGGCAAACCAAGGAACTTTCGTAGCGGTCGCGTCAATTACCATTAATTTCTCATCCAGAAAAGTGTCCCGGATAGGTTCAGATGTAACCGATTCTTCAAGCAAAATGCGAGACAAGTGATCAGCCACAACATTCTCGACTCCCTTTTTATCCTTGATTTCGAAATTATACTCTTGAAGTAGCAGAATCCAGCGGATCAATCTTGGTTTGACATCCTTCTTTGCCAACAAATATTTCAATGCAGAGTGGTCTGAAAAGACCACTATTTTTTATCCAAGCAGATAAGAACGAAATTTATCCAGAGCATACACCACAGCTAATAGTTCTTTCTCAGTGGTGGTGTAGTTAAGCTGTGCATCGATCAACGTCTTACTGGCATAATAAATTACGTGAGGTAATTTGTCCACCCATTGCCCTAAAACAGCTCCGATAGCATAATCAGATGCATCACACATGAGTTCGAATGGGAGAGAATAATCCGATGGTTGGATTATTGGTGCATTTGATAAAAGTTCACGCAGCTTCAGAATTGATTTCATACAATGCTCATCAAATTCAAAAGGTACATCTTTACCAAGCAAGGTACATAAAGGTTTAGCCACCTTGCTGAAATCCTTAATGAATCGCCTATAAAATCCAGCATGCCCCAAAAATGATCGAATTTGTCGAACACTCTTTGGTGGGGGCAAATTGGCAATTAGGTCGACTTTAGCCTTTCTTGGAAACAATATGTCCTAGCACAATTCCTTGTTGAACCATGAAATGGCTCTTCTCCCAGCTAAGAACAAGTTTAGAATCCACACAACGTTGTAAAACTTGTGCGAGGTGATTCAAACAAGAACCAAATATTTTCCTAAAAACCGAGAAGTCGTCCATGAACACCTCGATGAACTTGTCAATCATATCCGAAAATATGGCCAACATACATCGTTGGAAAGTAGCGAGTGCATTACATAAGCCGAACGGCATCCTTCGATATGCAAAAGTACCGTAAGGGCATGTGAATGTCGTTTTCTCTTGATCAGGTGGAAAAATGAGCACTTGATTGTATCCCGAATAACCATCAAGAAAGCAATAAAACTCTTGCCCTGCTAACTTCTCGAGGATTTGATCGATGAACAGAAGGAGAAAATGATCCTTTCTGGTAGCTGTGTTCAATTTTCTATAATCAATGCGCATATCGCCACCCAAAGAATTTCACGAGTAGGCAACAATTCTCCTTTCGCAGTTTCTTTCACAGTGATTCCGGACTTTTTCGGGACAATTTGGACTGGACTAACCCATTCACTATCAGAAATCGGATAGATGATTCCAGCATCGAGTAATTTAATGATTTCCTCTAAAACGATTTCTTGTATGTTCGGATTAAGTCGCCTCTGCGGTTCTCTCGATGGTTTACTCTCATCTTCCAGATGTATTTTGTGCATACATACTGATGGGTCAATCCCTTTTAAATTAGCTAGGGTCCATCCGATAGCCTGCTTGTGATCTTGAAGCACTTTCAACAGGTCTTGCTCTTGTTCTTCAGACAACGTGGATGAAATTATCACTGGAAACGTTTCTCGTGGCCCCAGATCCTTTTTCTTTATAGATGGCCAATAAAGCGGTTTCAAATTCTTCTTTGGTGAGCATTGATGGTAATGCTTCATCCACCACTTCGTCCATCTGATCGATGTAAAAACATTCGACCTCATCCTCATTAGGGAAATGGTTCATCGCATGAAATATGTTCAATCTAACCTTCATGTTCCCAAAAGGAACGTCCATGACTCCCGTTCGACAATTAATGCAAGCGTTGGTAGTGGCGAGAAACGGACGTCCAAGGATGATGGGGACTTGATTAATTGATTTAGCAGGTGGTTCCATGTCTAAAACAACAAAATCCACTGGAAAGACAAACTTGTCTATTCCAACCAAAACATCCTCGATAATTCTCCTAGGTCTTCTTTCTGACCTATCGGTCAGTTGGAGTGTGACAGTCGTGGGTTGCAATTCACCCAATCCGAGTTTCTCGTATATTGAGTATGGGATTAGATTCACACTTGCTCCTAAATCCAATAGCGCTTTTCCAATTTGTTGCCCACCAATGACACATGGAACAGTTGGAACTCCAGGGTCTTTCAGTTTCTGTGGGGTTTCCAATTGTAATATTGAACTGACTTGATTAGTCAGGAACACTTTCTTGGAAATATGAGTACGCGCCTTTCGCTTACGAGTGCATAAATCTTTGAAAAATTTTATATACTCAGGCACTTGTTTGATTGTTTCAAGCAATGGAAGATTTATCTTTACTTGCTTGAATGTTTCGAAAATTTCTTCCATTCTTGCTGGTCCCTTTCCCATTCTAGATGGAGGAGTTAGGCATTGAGGGAATGGTGCCCTTGGGACACAAGGTGTAGGTTCCATTTTTTATTCTTGTTCATGTCCTAGTTGGACAGTTGAGGGAGACTCATCCTCGATTACTTTTTCTTTTCCCTTCTCTCTTCTTTGCTCTTTCTCTCTCTTTTCTTTTCTCTTTCTCTGTTCTTTTCTCTGATTTATTTTCTTTCTCTTTTGCTGCTTCTCTTGCTTCCTCTTTTTCCTGATCAGATTTCACAGGCATTTCCACTTGATTATCAACTTCTCTTCCACTTCAAAGACCGTAATGCCTTTCAACTGTTGACTATTCAATGGTCCTGCATCAGGTGGTGCTTGACCTCGAGGATTGTTGACGGGTTGGCTAGGGAGCCTACCTTCCTCTCGTTGACTCAGCTGATTTGTCAGTTGACTGAATTGATCTATCATCATCTGTTGGAAAGCTTGCATGCTTCGCATCACCTTTTCCTCCAATTCAGAATCTCTAGAAACGGTAACCTGAGGTTGATTAAAATTCTGATTAAAATTCTGATTTTTTTGGTAATCGAAATTCGGATGGTAATAAGGAGGGTTCTCACTGAAATTAGAATTCACCGGGAAGTGGAATTACTGTGTGAAATTTTGTTGTCCACCCATTGTGTTGGCTCAGATCTTGTTGGTTTACGACCGCTTGTTGAACCACCCCATCCTAAGTTGGGGTGATTTTTCCATTCCGGGTTATAGGTATTGGAGTATATGTTTCTACCCTGCCGTTGATAAGATTGAGTCAGATTCACCTGCTCTTGAGGAGTAGGTTCATCAGGGAATAATGACAAGGTAGTGGGGCACTCATTAGCCATGTGACCTGGGTGACAGGAGCTTTAGCTTGCTTGGTCGCAGCTAACAACATATTCATTTGCTTGGACAACATATCAACCTTTGTTGATAGATCAGAGCTATTATTTTTGACATTATACAATCCATCTCTTGTCAACACATGAGATTTAGATGCCAAATCCAAGTTAGTTCGCCCCAGTGTTTCACTTTGTATCGAAGTTTGGTATAACTTCTCAAACAATGCCCACAATTCATCAGCTTCTTTTGTGGCACATGATCCACCACACGATGCATCAACCATGCGTCTCTCTTCAGGAATCAGTCCATTATAAAAACTTTGGACCTGTTGCCACCTTGGAACTTGATGATTTGGACAACTCTTAATCAATTCCTTAAAACGTTCCCAACATTCATGGAATGTTTCAGTAGGTTGTTGGGAAAAGAATTGAATCTTCTGACGCAACTCAATGGCTTTGGTCATGGGAAAATATTTTTTAAGAAATTGACGGTGTAGCTCTGCCCAACTCTGAATAGATTGCGGTTCTAAGGAATAAAACCACGTTTTTGTTTTGTCCCTTAAAGAGAAAGGAAAGAGTCGGAGTTTAGCTATCTCATCAGTGACATTGTGGACTTTGAACATTTTGCATACCCCAGTGAATTCATTTAGATGAACGTGCGGATTTTCATTTGCTAACCCATGGAAAATTGGTAGCATTTGGATCATCACTGATTTGAATTCATAGTGGTTTCCTGGAATGGGATCAGGCATTATGCATTCCTGATCCTCGTAAAAATCAGGATCATTATAATATTCGAGTGTTCTAGGGCCCTCATTGTAATTGTTATTCCCATCATTCCCATTATTTCCATTATTGCCATTATTGATATTCTGGTTGTTCCCATTCATTTCTTGCCTTTGATCAGCAATGTATCAGTATGATGATACTGATTCCTTTGAATTCTACGATTCTCTCTACAAGATCATTCGATCTCAAGATTAAATGGTAGCAGATGTGGGTGATGAGAACGAGTAAAGCTCATACACCACGCTCACAAACAGGGATTGAAGAATCCAAAACAAATCCACAAAATAGGCTCAATCGATTGCAGCAAAGGTCTCAATCGATTGACAGAAGCACACTTAAAATTTCACAGAAATGACTTTATCAGTCAATCGATTGAAGAACTATTCTCAATCAATTGAGGTTCAAAGGCCAAAGCAAGTTAACACAGGAATTTCAGCCGAAATGGCAAACACAGAATTTTTGTCAATCAATTGACAGAGGAATGTCAATCGATTGAAAGAAAAGCAAAGATCACAATAGAGAATATTTCACTCTCAATCGATTGAACCTGAAGCTTCAATCGATTGAGTTCTAATATGAACAGTGGCCAAAATAAGAAGAAAAGAAAAGCAAAACAAGATAAATTAATTTTAATTTTTTTATTTTTTTTTTAATTCGAATTTCAAAAATTAAAATTAAAATTTCAAGATTAAAATTAGAAATTAAAATTTTAAATCTAATGGCAATCCTAAGAATCTTATCTAAAAGAGAAAAATAAGGGAAAGAATAAAAGATTCCTAAATTTTCTAAGGAAGGTATCCTAAATTTATAAACTTCCTAAAAAAAAAAATTAATAACTAATTTTAGAAAATCCTAAAATATCTAAAAGAGGAAAATAAGGAAAAAGAATCCTACTAAAATAAGAAGTCCTAAAAACCTAAACTTCCTAAAAGAGTCTACAAAAACTTACCTAAGAGAGAAAAATAAGGGAAAGAAGATTTTGCAAATCAAAAATCTAAATATTAGTTTTTTTTTAAATTCAAAAATCAAAATTCACACAAGAAAATCAAAATTTAATTTAGAAATTAAATTTTAAAAATTCTAATTGCAAAAATTTAAGTTCGAAAATCAAAAAAATCAACCTTTGAGCACCAAATTTCAGATTTCAAATCCACAAACTTCTAAATTTTCAGAATTAAAGATTTTTTTTATTTTTTATTTTTTATTTTTTTAGTGTCAATCTATTGACAAGGTAGTGTCAATCTATTAACAAGTTAGTGTCAATCGATTGACACAGAAGTGCTGATAAAAACACAAGACACAGTCAATCGATTGACAAGAAGGTTTCAATCGATTGTCTGTCAAGTAGTTTCTCTACCACAGAATAGTGTCAATCGATTGAGGAAGAATTCTCAATCGATTGACTGCTAAAAACAAAAAAAAATCCCTAATCCGAATTACTCAAAATTTTGCCGAAATTCCCCGGCAACGGCGCCAAAAACTTGATCGATTTTAAATGTAACCCTTGCAAGTGCACAAGATCTATTGCAGTATGGCAAGAATAAGGGTGTCGAACCCACAGGGAAATATGAATTTTTAATTAATTCTTTCAGGGATTTAAAAACATCCCCAAGGAAGTACCAAGGGGCAGATTCAATTTACCAAAAATTTATCACTTTTTCCTAAATGCAGAAAAATAAATTAATCTAAACAACTAATTACCGATGAATCTAAGAACAATATTTAAATAAGATCAAGAAATATGCTACCCCAGATTTGTACCCCCCTTTCATTAAAGCATCATTCACACCATCATTCATTCATAAAAATGATTTGAAATAAAGTATGATCATCAATCCGGCATTCCCTATCTAAAAACAATGACTCAGCCTATCATTGCGGTATGAGTCATGTAAGAAGCATAGCGTATCTCGTGATGTGTAGATCAAAATAATAAAAATATTAGACTATGGTATTAATCATAAATATGGGTACTTATCTGGGGATCGCATCTTCATCGATCTACTGATTTAGCCGCTCATCTTTGATGTATGATCTCCTTGTTCATTCAAAGTCATTCCTCTTTTTATTTCTTCCCAAAAGATATTTGTTTACAATGCTCTCTCCTACATACAATCTATGCTTTAAAAGAAAACAATGCAAATCCTAGGTACAATCTACCCTGATCAAACCCTAGAAGAAAGAGAGAAGAAGACCTTAAAAAGATGAAAAGAAGTTCCCCAAAGAAGTCTCAAAAGATCTCAACACCCAGTCCAAAAATAGAGATTGTCCTATATTCAAAGCTTTAGCTTCCTTTTTATAATGGCCGAGCACACCTAAACCTAATTGCCTCAATCGATTGAGCCAGAAGTCTCAATCGATTGAATTTGAGTTCGAATTTCTTTAGGGCACTTCTGCCTTATGTGTCAATCGATTGATTTTCTGTCTCAATCGATTGATTTTCAGGGCTGAAGTTTTATTTCATCTGTCAATCAATTGACAATGATTCCTCAATCGATTGACTCTTCAATGTAAAGTCTCCTTTCTTAATGGATATTGATTCTCTTCTCGGATCTCACTGCTTCTTTGGACCTTTTTGTCCATAGCTCTTGCATAGCCTTTAATTTCCTTCTTTTAGGCTTTTGAATGATCTAATGGTCAGAAACACCTGTAAACATCAAAACCTTATAACAACCATCAGATGCTTTCATCGAACAGCTAAATGTAGGATTTAAGGTGTGAAATATAGTCATATTTCAGCACCAATCAGCCTCTGATACCTGTTTACATAGAAAGAGCTCAACATGAGACAGCGCAGATGGATGGAATTCCTCAAGGATTACGATTGCTCCATACAATACCATCCAGGCAAGGCGAATGTAGTAGCCGATGCATTGAGTCGGAAGGGTTCAGCTCAGTTAGCTTGTTTGGTTTTGGGTATGCACCGATGGAAATTATTGGAAGACCTGGCACTCTACGATGCGAACATTGAGTCAAAAGCTACCGGATCCTTTTTGGCTAACATATCGGTAAAGCAAGGTGATATTTGAGCATATCCACGATCTACAGATGAAAGATCCGGCATTAACAAAGATTCATCAAGACGTGAGTGAAGGCATCAGGTCAGACTTCTCCGTTAAAGAGGATGGTTCTTTATTGTTTAAGGGCCGTCTATGCATTCCGGACAATGCCGATCTAAGATGAACAATTCTTGATGAAGCCCTAGGGTTGCATCTCCGTTGGTTTTTTCGGCTGAAGCAAGACGTGGCCGAATACGTGTCACGGTGTTTGACTTGTCAGCAAGTGAAGATTGATCATAGACATCCTGCAGGACTATTTCAGCCTTTACCAATCCCAGAATGGAAATGGGAATCAATCTCGATGGATTTCATTGTTGGATTGCCCCGTACTGCCAAGAGACACAATGTCATTTGGGTCGTCGTAGACCGATTGACCAAATCAGCGCACTTTCTGCCGTACAATACTATGTATACAGCAGGAAGACTGGCGGACTTATACATGAAGAAGATCGTAAGGTTACATGGGATTCAAAGCAACATAGTTTCAGATCGTGATCCCCTATATACGTCCAAGTTTTGGAAGAAATTTCAAGAAGAATGGGAACACGACTAGACTTTAGTTCAGCTTTCCATCCTCAAACTGATGGGCAGACAGAGCGAGTTAACCAAGTAATAAAAGACATGCTCAGAGCGTGCATGCTTGATATGCAAGGATACTGGGATGAGTATCTACTGTTGTTCAAATTTGCATACAACAATAGTTTCCAAACGAGCATTGGCATGGCACCGTATGAAGCTCTGTATGGACGACGATGCAAATCACCCCTCAATTGGGAGGAAACAGGTGAGAAATTTATTTTATGGCAAAAACTACTTGAAAACAACGCCACCGTCGTTCGAATAATCAGAGAAAGGCTGAAGTCAGCACAGAGTAACAGAAAAGTTACGCCGACATGAAGCGAACTAGCGTCGACTATAAAGTGGGTGAGCACGTGTTTGTGAAAGTGTCACCTATGAAAGGCGTAATGAGATTTGGCAAGAGAGGGAAGTTAAGCCCACGTTATGTTGGACCATTTGAAATTTTGGGACGCATAGGTGAAGTTGCGTATCGCATTGGCTTACCACCGCTGTTTGATCGGGTACATAACGTTTTCCACATATCGATGCTCAGAAAGTATGTGAATGATCCATCTCATGTGTTAGGAAAACAACGTATGGAGATGTGTGAGGACATGAGCATGATAGAGGAACCAGTGGAAATCTTGGATCGAAAGGAACAAGTACTGCGCACTAAAGTGATTCCCTTAGTGCTTGTTCGGTGGAACAATCATCCAAACGAAGAGGCTACTTGGGAACGAGAGGCCGATGTGAAAGAACAATATCCAGCCTTGTTTCCAACAACGTGAGAAGCCAATGTAAACCACAAGCATGTTTGTGGAATCTCCACAATACTTGTAATTCAATGGAAGTCTTGATCAAAAGTATGATTAAAGGAACAGATTTTGTATGTACATGACCAAGTGTATGTGTTTCTATGGAACTATGAGCCACTTGATGTCATAAACTGCCAAAAGAAATCAAAGAACCAAGGAAATTGAAAATCAGCAGAAATTGGGCAAAATCGATTAATCGAAATTCAAATCGATTAATCGATTTGGAATTTTGATTAATCGATTTTGTTCGATTAGTCGACTGACAGATGCCAGTGACTGGACATTTGGATAAGAGTTAGGACAGACACAGAATACAATTTCGATTGATCGATTTATAATTTCGATTAATCGATTTCGGATCGATTAATCGATTTCGGATCGATTAATCGATTTTGGGAATTCGATTAATCGAACATACTGGGAATGTTAGAAGAAATTAGGAATGAATTAATGAAAATTTGATTAATCGAGGAGGTTTCGATTTGAGATTTGAGATTTCGAACAATCGAACTGAAAGTTCGATTAATCGATTTGCTTAAAGGAACCTTGAAAATTCTAAGACAGAGAAACAATTTCGATTAATTGATTTGAAATTTCGATTAATCGAACCATAGTTCAACTAATCGAATAACTTAAGGAATCCTGAAAATTTTTGGAAGCTACTGCACGATTTCGATTAATCGAAGTGAATTTCGATTAATCGATTTTGAAATTTCGATTAATCGAAATGGATTTCGATTAATCGACTGGCTCGCGCCAGTGAGCTCTAAAACTTAAATTTTTAAACGGATACGATTTCGATTAATCGAAATGTTTTCGATTAATCGAATTTGACCGGGAAATCGATTAATCGATTTTGCGCGGCTTAACCTAGTTATGAATCTCGATTAATCGATTCTGAATTTCAATTAATCGAGCCGGGGCCTATATATAAAAATTTGGGGATTTCATTCCCCATTCGAAATCATTTCAACTTGGAATTTTTGGGCGCTTCATCTTCTTCTTCTTCTCCGACCATCCGGCGCCCTAGGGTTGCATCTCCGTTGGTTTTTTCGGCTCGTATTCAAGTTGTATCACCTCCAAAACCCACGGTAAACCCTAGAATTTGCTTTTTCTTTCAATTTTAGTTAGATAAAGCCCTAGGTTTTGTTATTTCACCTAAAATGCCGCCTAAGACCCGGTTGTCTTCGAAGAAGGCAACCTCTAAGCTCCCGGTTCGGCATAAGAACGCTGCGCCACCTCCACCTACCCCATCGCCGGTGAGGACTCCATCACCGTCGGCATCGGAGACCACCTCCGGTTCGACGAGCCCATCCTCGCGCGAGTCTTCCCGCGAGTCCACCCCCATGCCGCCACCACCCACTAACGTGGTACAACCCAATGAGTGGTGGGCTGCAAAGACCTTTGAGGTCGAGTACCTCATTGACCCTACCCTTTTCACAAATCCCGATGTACCGGGCGAGACCCAATGGGCTCGTAATTACCTTAAAAATGCCAATCTCGGCAACCTTCTTAAACCAATCCGGGGTTCCTACTACCCTAGATTGGTGAGATTATTTTACCAAGGGCTTGTGGACGGCCCGACTGACGATGTGATCAAGACCACCATCGAGGGTCAAGAGTACACGATCACTCGTCGTCACATACACGAGGTGCTTGAGTGCTACCTCGACTTTACCCCTGAGACCACCCTATTTTCACCCTTTGAGGAGGAACCTCGATTCGAGGAGGACATGACCCGCATGACCAATGGTAAGAAGGGGTCGGGATCCTCCATCAAGAGGGTTGACCTTCCCCACTACATGTGGATGCTTGATTCTATAATCAAGTGTAATCTATACCCGATGCCCCACGACACGGAGCGCATGGAAAAAGTGCAACAGGCACTTTATGCGGCCTTCTGTGGCCGGTGGTTTGACGCCGCCATGCTCGTCCTCGAGGGGATGAGGTACATTAAGGGCAAACTGATGAAGGGCAACCTCCGGCCCAAGGAGAAGATGCCCTATGCTCGACTCATCTCGAGCATGTTGGAGTGCTACTCCAACGATCCTTCCTACACCATCTCACCTCACGAGGTGAGGGCTACGGATTGCGTGAAGACGTTCTCCAAGTCTTCATGGACCCGTAGCTACAACCTGCTCAAGCGGACCCTACCGGCTACGGGTCCCGCTCTAGCAGCAGCTGACGGCGGCCGATCGCACCCACCCCCCACCACCACATGGGACCCACCCGTGGGTGGGGCACACCGCCAAGCCATCGAGAGGGGCTACCTCTCATACCACAATGTCACCAAACACCGCAGCTCACTCACTCCGCTACACCCACCTCATCATACCGCCGGCGCGCCGCCCCATCCGGTCCTACCATTGAAGACGTGTTGGCTCGCATGGAGGCCAACAACGAGCGAATGAATCGGAGGATGAACTTCTTGATGTTCCACACCCTCCGCTACATCTACCCGACAGACTACCACCGCTACCTCGCTCAGGAGGAGGAGTGGACTGCCGGACGGACCGCCTTCCACAGGGGTCCCGTCTTCCATCCCACTACTGCCACTACCGATGCGGCTCCATCCACTTCTACCTTCGCTCCGCCGACAGAGACGCCGCAGCCACAGCCGCCACTACCTCCGCCTACTCAGCCAGCACCGTCGCCACCACCGCCATCACAGCCAGCTCCAGCAGACCCACCAGCCCCCGTAGCACCGTCAGCTCAGATGGAGCAGCTTGCTCCAGTACCCGACCAGCCTGGCGAGGGGACTGCTTGAGTCTTGTATTTATTTTGAGTTTTTTTTTCTTGTATAGCTGTAGATTATTTTTGTACGCCAACTTATCTGGCATTGTAAATTTTCAATTATAAATACAAATAAAAAAATTTTGTGTAAATTGTTCAATTTCGTCCAATTTAAATTATATGCTTGTATTCATATATACCTGGATGCGTCTGAGTCAACTCGACCACCTCACCTCAGAGTGTGGGGGGGGGCCATGTACCCTTGGGTTATTTTCGGGGACGAAAATTCCCAAGGTGGGGAGGATGTAATATCTCGAAAAATCATGTTAAACAGTGACCTCGAGATCCGTGCCTGATTGGTCACGGATTTGACCAATTAGGAGTTCAATAGCTAGCATAGAGTGTGATGAACGGATCAGATGTGATAAATTGATTAACTGTGTGGTGTGTGATGCAAATGTGAAGTCACATACACCTATCGCGGTGCATGTGCTCAACACACAAGTGAGAGGAGAGATAAAAGGGTTTAATAACCCTAAATTGTATGTTTTGGGTTGTTGGGAGAGGAGTAAAGAAGAGAGAGAAGAGTAAAGAAGGTTGAGCAAGGAGTGATTGTGAGTGATTGGAAGGGGGATTCAAGCATTAAAGAGGCCGATTCAACGCGAGGAATCCGTTCAAGCCAAGGCTGGAACCCTAGCCTTTCCAACCACTCGATTGAAATCAATTTGAGATTGATTGAAGGTAAGATTTTTGTAGTTTAAATGCATGGATTAAAAGGGAGAATAGTGGTTAGAAATAGTGTGAAATGTAGGACAAAGGTTTAGAGAAATGGAGGAAAAAAAAGTAAAGGAAGAGAGGAAATTTGAATCGCAATTTTGATTAATCGAAATTGGGTTTCGATTATTTGAAATTGGCCAAGAAGTTGAAAAGTCAGAGGACCCCGATCTCGATTAATCGAATTGAGTTTCGATTAATCGACTTTAGATTTCGATTAATCGAATTGAAAATCGATTGATCGACTGGGAACCTATAGTGAACTCCAGTGGAGGAAAGAAAATAGCTTGGAGAAATCGATTAATCGAAATGGAAATTCGATTAATCGATTTGAGATCGATTAATCGATTTTGGAAATTCGATTACTCGAATTGAGAATCGACAGGATAGAGTAGAGAATTTCGATTAATCGAATTGGGTTTCGATTAATCGAATGGGAATCTCAATTAATCGATTTGAGAATCGATTAATCGATATTGACTTTCGATTAATCGATTTTGGAAATTGATTAATCGAATCAGATTCGATTAATCGATTTTGGAATTCGATTAATCGACTGGGCTAGTTTATGTTGACTTTTGAGTTTGACTTTAAGCTTCATGGAGGGTCTTGGACCTCCTTTATTGCATCTTTAGTGATGTGTTTCACATGTTATGTGGTACCATAGGTGGTACGTGTGAGCTAGTGCACAAGGAGCCACGTGGGACCTTGATGCATTGATCGAACGAAGACTTGAGGTAGGGAACACCTTGAACATGTACTTTATTTTACAAGAGCATGTATGTAGTGATATAGAATTCAATTCAAAATATTTTTATTGCTTAAGAATTGTGAAAAGTGTGTGTGCGTGACATCCATAAGAGTAATTATAATGAACCAACCCCAGGGGATGAGGAAGTAAAGAGATAAGAGCATCAAGTGTGATGCAAGTAAATGGATACATCCCAGGGATGTATCCAAGATTGAATCATGTTTGATAGGGCCTAACTGATATAAGATAACACAATTACACGGTGATTAACTATATGTAAAGCACCTGATACTTTTATTATTTGAGGTTTGATAGGGTACCCCACCGACGTGGCGGGATATCCACGACTGACACGGCAGGATATCCGTGACCGATACGGCGGCGAAACCGTAGGCCAGTGCGGAGGCTTATCCGTACACAGTAAGCACACCCCAGGGGTGTTGATTGAGACTAGTGAAACCTAGCCACCAATCCCCAGGGGAAAGGGGCTTGGGTACCATTGTATTCTTAGGGAATACGTTAAAAGTGCCTATATAGATGACGATGATGGGTATCTCATCGGGGCTCGATGCTATATTGCTCGAGGATTACTTAAGTTGAAAGTTTAAGTTTTGCTTTAGGCCTTTTCAGCATCATTCATGAATAAATAAAGACATAAGTAAACTACCAGTAAAATGTAATGCTTTTAATTATTTTCATCAGTAACTGCATAGACACATCATGCATGGCATATCATAGAATATATGTGAGTGATAATTTATATGTTCAACTGTGTTTTGTTCCCTATTGAGCTAGGATGTAGCTCGCCCTATAGACTATACGTCGCAGGTCCACTGCTAGCAGCTGTCGAGGCTTCAGGAGACGCTGACCCCAGTGAGTCGGACCTTGCGGCCGGTGAAGAGTTGGAGCCACCTCCTGAGGACTTCTTCTAGAGGACTCCGTTGTGCCGCTTTGAGGGCTTTTGGATAGAGATTTGTACGGCTTGGTATGTCAAGCCTTGTTTTGGCTAAACAATATACATGTATAAATTGAGATTATTCATTTAAGGCGAATCATCCGTGATGATTTGCTATCATCGATGGTTCGGATCGGTTCTCCATTCATGCAGAGGCATGAGGGTAGAACTGTCTTTTGAGAAATGCTTTTATATAGATTTAAATTCCGCAGTTTTATTTACTATTTCATTTTATGCTTGATATGCCAATGTTTCGTGCTTAGCCAAGGGGCACGGTCAAGATGATCATGCTTATGGCACGGGTTTCGGGGTGCCGAAATCCGGGCCGTCACATATTTAACTTCAAAGCATAAAACTATTAATAAAATAAACATTCGAATTCTCAATATCAAATATCAATGTCATACAAATCATACTAGTATCCATTCAAATTAATCTAATGTTCTAATTTTTAGATAACTCATCCATTCATGCCTAAACGTGAAGTGTGTGCATACCACAACTATGATTCATCTATCTCAGAACCAATCAAAATCGTAAATCATCAGATCACATGTCTTCACTCAATTCTCACAATAAGTATACTCTCAACAATAGAAGCACTCCGATGATGGTTAAATTTTCACACACGCGTGAGAGATCAATACAAAACAAATAAAAGGGTCTCACACGATAAAGGAAACATGATGCAATCAATAAATAAATAAATATCTCATGAGAATGATACTTGCCTATTCTAAGCATGTCATATCAAGTACCATAGATGTAATATGCTTACTCTGCACAAGGCAATCACCAAAGCATGATCGGATCATGAAGGTCTTTTGTCAAGTTGTAATGGGGCTTAGATAAGGGCTAAGAAAGAAAGGAAGTTGGGATTCAGAGTTTCTGAGAAATTGAAAATGAACTAATTTGTGATGAATTTTTTCTTTTCTTTTTCTTCACTCTTTTCTAATTTCTCTCTTCAAAATATTTTAATATTTTTTTTCTCTCAACTCTATTTTCTTTTCTCACTCTTTTTTTTCTTTTGAATTTTATTCTCTTGAAACACTTCATATTTTTCATTATTTTAATTTTTTCCTCTTTTTTTGCTTATTTTTCTGCCATGCACTCTCAGTAACCATCATAACTCGATATCTCTCTACTTACTCTTTTTTCATTCTTTCTCATCTCTCGTTCCTAATTTCTCAAAATAAAATGGACAAGACCAAATTTTTCGAAATTGTGTAGGGGTAAAGGTTAACGTGACTTATCAAAGAATGTATAAAGGTAATTTTTTTTTAATGGGCTTAAAGTGGTCCTAGAAGGAAAATTTATACGAGGTGGGGCATTTTAAGCATAAACGAGTCAATGATGGTCTTCAATCATGTCCTCAAAAGATGATAAACTTGCTTATTTGTTTTAAGCAAACATAAAACATGTTCTAGCAGAATGATACGAATTTAATTTCATGCAAAGTCACAAGTTAAAGCAAAGATGTATGAGATTATGAAAGAATTATATCGTATTCATAGAAAAACTCTGAGTTTATGTAAACACTCATCAACGACGGATATTTGGCTCTAAAGCTCACCGGTTTAGTCTCCACTAAGAGCCTAAGATTCAAAGTTTAAAATAATTCCTCGATTTCTATATCCTACCTTGATAAAAGTGCAAAAGATTTTAAGTATAAATATCCAAATTATCCAAAAATTATCGCATTAAATTTCAGTATCGTAGATACAAGCATTCGAGATATGACATCAATATTATTAAATGCATGCATCATCAATTAAAATTTTAAAAATACAACAAAATAGATTGTGATGTTTCAAATTTTTTTTTAGATGGGATTTAAGCGTCTCAAATAGTGGTATATCAAAATAAAGTAATCTTTAACGAGTCGATCATGTTGGAGATAATATATTAAGCATTGTATGTGTTAGAGTTGTAGGCAATATATTAATCCCACATTGGTTAGGAATATAAATAATGTCTTGTTTGCCTCTATATAAAAGACCATCATATGTAATTTGATTATCTTGAATAGAAGTAATGTAGTCCATTAGTGTGATTGTGCTCTCTTTGTCTCTCTTTCTCTTCTTCTATTCTCTCTCTAATAAAACTTAAATGAGTATTTTTCCTATTAAATCTACATAGTATCCGAGCAGGTATTTCTCCACCCCACGCCATCCAGTTTAATTGTCCACGTGATTTGGCTTGTCTCAATCCCTCCAACACGTGTGGGGGTGTGTTAGAATAGTCCCATATTGGTTGTGGGTTTGAGGTCTTGGGCTATATATAACTTGGGCAAACCTCACCTTACAATCTGGTTTTGTGAGGTTGAGTTAGACCCATAGAATTATATCATGGTATGAGAGCTGTTCGATCTCGACGTTTTTTATTTTTATTTTTAGGGTTCCGTCTGACGTATGATTTGCACCTTGTCACTTCATCGGATCTCTATGCATCAGAAATCGAGAATCTTACATCTCTTTGTGTTGGTCCTTGTCTTTCAGATTTCTTATTTTTCAGCAGCATGATTTCCATTATCATATTCTTTTCTTGTCTTTGTCTTCCATCAAAGACTACTGTTTTAGCAACAAGTCTATTCTCAAAAGTAGTTATATATATTATTATTTTTCCAGCACTCAGTCTTTCTACTTGTTGCTCTTGTTGCCATTTTTTATTGGTTGTCTTTCCCATCGTCTTCTTGCGCCATATTTTCTCAGACATTTTATCAAACAGGTCCTGTGCACCACATTTATAATAAGCTGGAAACCCCTTTTTTATTGTATTTAAAAAAAGGAAATTAAAGAGAGAAGAAAGATGTAAGCAGACTAAGATGAATCTGCTGCCCATTTTTATGTGCTTCCCACTTGGAATTAATCAGTTTCTAAGGCTGCTTGGAGTATGGACATTGGGGGTTTCTGTTGTATACTATGTTGGCTAAATGGACAACCCCTTGTTATAGTGGTGTTCTAAAAATTTTCTTATTCATTACTATAGTGAGGAAGTATGATATATTTTTTTATGTTTTGTTATTATTCTAGTGAGCACGAGATTGAGTAAGTGAAGTCTGGTTGGTGGACTCTTAAACCCTTCGAGTTGATGGCTGAAGTTTTGAATAGATTGTTGGATTTATTTTATAGGCTGTTGTTGTTGGGTTGCCTCGAGTTATTAATTGTTGGTGCTTCCGCTGCCTTAAGATTCATATTATTGTGTTTTGTGACCTATATAATTTTGAACTACGTGAAGATCATTATTGATGATGCATCTAAATCTGTGATGTTGCTTACTCCATGAAGCTGAAGCCTCAAGATTCATGCTAAAGATTCGTGATATTGTTGCTTGAAAATTTGTGTTTATTGCCTCAAAATTCATATCCATAGCTCCCGACATACACTCATACGATTGGATGTTGCTCATTTCTTTGAGATCTGTGTCTCTCCCCTTTCATTTCTTTTATTTGCCAATTTATATTTTTATAGGTGTAATGATGTGACACATAGTTGTTTACACTTGATGTCTCTCTTAGTATTTGATGATGAGGCCTTTGTTACTGCGCAACCTTTTATCGGCCTTATGATCTTTATCGCTACTGTGATATGTAGCCTTTTTTTTATCAACCTTATGGTCTTATATTTTCCTTATTAATAGTAGGGGAGATGGTTCAGAGTCCTTGTAATTGACAACTTGAGCATCATTCTCATTGTTGAGCAACTTGAGGGGGAGTGTTGGGATAATATATTAAGTATGATATGGGTTAGAGTTGTAGACAATATATTAATCCCACATTAGTTAGGAATGAAAATAGTGTCTTGTTTTCCTCTATATAAATGGCCATCACATGTAACTTGATTATCTTGAATAGATGCAATGTAGTCAATTAGTGTTATTGTACTCTCTCTCTCTTTCTCTCTTTCTCTTCTTTTCTTCTTCTCTTCTCTCTCTAATAAACCTTAAATGGGTATTTCTCCTCTTTAGTTTTTAGGTTATTGATGTCTACAGATCCAAGGCAATGTTGTTAGAATTTGGGCGTTTTTAGAAACAGTGGTGATTGCGTGAGGATTGGTTAGGGGAAGCAATATCTGTGAAGTGGGATTATTGGCCATTGAGAATATATGAAGTGGAGTTAGTGCGGGAATTAAATGTGGATATTTTTTTATAAATAAATTTAATTAAATATGGATATTGTCGTAGTGGAGTTTGATTCCTACTCTCTCTTATGTATACATCATCGTCACAATCTTATCCCATCAAAGAGTTAACATGTTTTTTATAGTTGGCTGTCAACCTACTGCTACTTATGACATATAGAAATATTTGTAATTTTGATGGCAGACCCCATGGCCGAATGATACAAAACATGATACAACTATGTCATTCTATAGCTGGGATTAAAGAGACACTTTGTTTTTATAGGTAAGCATGGGATTCGTGTTGAAACTTGAAACTTAAAATTCTACATCTTTGCAGTAATATATTTTTTTTATATTTTCATTAAAGAGAGAAGCCTTTTAAAATAAAGGTGAATACAATTGATTAAGATCTCAAAATTTCTATAATGATTTAAAACACTTCCTAAAATATTTAAAAAACTTAATAAATCTTCATCATGCCTAAAATATAAGATACATCACTCATAATCTTAAATATTCTCTATTACCTCCATCAATCGCATGTTCTTTTAAAGAAAGATCATGTGATTGGTTATATGAAATATTAGTCTTTGATCTTATCAAGTAGTTTGTCGATAAATGTCCTTCAATGTTGATCGTGTTTATTAGTGGTCAACGTTTGTTTGTAAAATCTATCTTTGCCACATCTCACTTTTTATTTTTCGTCCGTCAGAGCCAATGGCTCACTAGATCAGGCACGTCATGATCTTTCCTAGAAACTCCAATGTAGGATCGTCTAGCTTGAGGGAAACTCTCATTAGAGAGGTGTTAAATAAAAGGAAATATGAGATAGTGTGACATGAATGTGTGGATCAAGGGGGCTTGTAGAGATAAAAAAGGAGGAAATTATTTTATTGAAGAAAAAAATCAAGCAAATTGAGAAGTGAGTAGAAGAGCACAACCTAGGATCATGACCATCCGAGATCCAACCAGCCAACCATGTAGAAATTTGAAAAGCTACATTTTAATAATGACTTTTCACATTTCATTAATGGGGAGAAGCCTCTTTAAATAGAGGTGAATACAATCAAGTAAGATCTTAAGAGATCTTTAAGGATTTAAAATACTTCCTAAAATATTTAAAGATTCTAATAAATTTTTATTATGTTAAAAATATCATATACACATTTTATAATATTAAATACTTCTTATAATCTTAAATATTCTCTATTAAATTGAACCCCTGACCTCAACGCAACACACTTGCTGACATCACCGTTGGGCAAAGATCTGAAGAGGCACTATCTTCCAAGCAATGCAACACACATTCTTTTTCTCTAATATTAATGTCTATCTACTTGATTAATTATTAAACTTAACGACCTTACCAGCAAAGTTAACTAATCCAATGAAATATAGTTAATGACGTCCTTATGTTCCTTACAAAGTCTTTCTCTAGCTAGCAAAGAAAATATCCAATAATATAATTGAGAGCTTTGTTATGTAAGAAAGGCTCAATTTGTTTTGAGGAGGGATCTCTTTTTCTCCTCTGTTCTTGAGTTTCTGTTGTGGGTAGTGGGTGATGGCATTGCCAAAGCTCCTCCTACCATAGCTTGTGTTGGCTTCTTGTAGCTACTTACCTTTTTTTTCGTTTTTTTTTTTTGGAATGCAATGGTGATCACTGTCCAACCTCAACGTCATTCATAAAATAAACAAACAAACAAGGGTCCTGTTTACCCTACATGTTTGGCAACAGAATGCTTATTAAAAAAAGAAAAAAAAAATGCCGACACAAATATTTATGAAGAAAAGTTACCCAAACAAACAAAATAGTCTTTGCATATATATTAATATTATTAATCTATGTAACAATTAACCCACACCAAACACTCAAGAGAGTGACAATATAAAAAAGAGTTAGTCTACAAGGGGTGTCTACTCATCATGAGTGTTCAAGGAGTCCATATGTCCTTGTGACTCAGTGGCTTGCATAGACTTCCAATGCATGAAAATCAGTGCAATTCACTCAATTACCGGGACATGTGGACAGAGATGTCCATTGTAGACTAACTCTATAAAATATGCCACATCAAATGGAAAAATATATATTAGAAGTTAATTAAAAAGAAGGCAAAACTCGAACCTCTCAAAAACAAAAATTTAAACCTCATTCGCTCCCTCTCTCCTCCTCTGACTCAAGAAGCTCCTCCAATAACTTATCATCTAGATACTCAAAAGTAATAACTTGTTTTCCACTCTCACTTGTAGCAGAAGCAGAAGCACTAGAAGTGGTAGCAGCAACAAAAGCAGTAGCAGCGGAAGAAGCTGTTGGAGCAATGGTAGTAGTTGAAGTCGAGGAAGAGGAAGAAGAACCTGAGCTTTGTAAAAAGTACTCATCAGGAAAATTTAAGATAGCTTGGGAACCCCTCATTGTAAAAGCTGCACGATCGTATGCACGAGCTGCGTCCTCGGCTGTATTGAAAGTTCCGAGCCACACCCGTGCACCGTGCCTGTTTGAATCCCTTATCTCTGCTGCAAACCTCCCCCATGGCCTTTTACGCACGCCTCTGTACCGAATCTCTCCTCCTTCCTTCTCCTCCTCCTTCACCTTACGCTTTGGGCCCTCGTCCATGCTTCATGTAAAAGACACATAACGTCCCAACTGCTTTATGACTTCATGTTCTGGAGGTTTGATGTAGATGGCTTCTGAAGTGACAATGGACGGCCAATATTTTAAGGTGTGGAAATTCGGCACGTGTCATAGAATATATACTCACAAGGGGTTGTTAGGTTCTCTGCATTTGGATGGTCAGACGATGGCTATTGGGTAGGGGGGAGGGGGATTTGGGTCTCTCCTAGTTTTCTTTTGCTTTGTTTTTCTTTTATTTTTTTATTTTTTTTTGTTAATATTGATTTCGTTACATACTCGCCATATTTCATCACTCGGGCAAGCTGTGGGCAGCGTCATGTGGATGACGCTGGCAGGTAACGCTACTTTTATTTTTTTTAATGGTCCAAAACGCTTACTTTTTATCTGAGAGGCTCCACCAGTTCATTATTTATCACATATAGTCCCCATGTTAGATTGTATGAATTTATGTGGCCCTTAAGTCATACATCATGGTCAAGGTTAAATAGTTCAAGTTATTAATTTAGAGAAATGATGAAATATTAGTTATGATCAAACTAGAAGTTTTCAATTATATCAAGAATTATAATTTTATTCTAACATAAGTATGGTAATTTCAACCGTTAGATTTTTTTATGGGCAAGTTTTTAACTTATTTAAAGGGATGTAGAGTCTCTCTTTCTATACACAACATACGTATCAATTGAATTAGAAGAATTGAAGGAAAACGTATCTTCTCTACGGTATGCAAAGAAAGAGAAGACTCTCCATCAAATCATCGTCGTCGAATTATTACTCGGATCGCTCAAAGTTAAATCCTCGCGTGAAAAATTCTACGGTATAAGATATGCTAAAGTTTCTTTTAATTTCGCTTTTGATTGCGAGAAGATCCTAATAGTTTCCAACAAGTGATATTAAAGTCAAACTCGTAATCAACTTTACCGTACCGATTCTCATCATTAAGAGTTTTGCTAAATCTTATATTATTTTCTCTAATTTTTAATTTGCCGGTGTAAGTTTTAAGGATCATATTAATTGGGTGTCACCGGTATAAATTATTTATTGGTGTATGAATCTATTTTTGATTGAATTTAAAGTTTATGAATTAATTTATATTAAAATTACTTATAATTTCGAGTTTTTTCGGGTTTTCTTGAGTCATCTCCGACCGTCACCGGAGTCATTAGGTCATCTCCAGCCGTCGCTAGAGTCACCGACCATCCGGGCGGTGGTAGGTTAAAGGGTGACTGCAAATATAAGAGGCCTAAAGGTCTCTGGGTCTTGATTGTTTTAGAAGAAGAGGTCTACAGCATGGTAGAAGAAGATGACTACACTACAATCATTCATGGGCTTTATTTCCATGTGTAGTAGGAGCACCAAAGTTGGTGCTTCCCCTACTCTATATAACTTGAGGACTTGACCAGATTCAACCCGACCCGGCCTATGGACCCATAAAAGCACAAGACCCGGCCCAATTAATAATCGGACTCGAGTCATGACTCAATCCGGCCATGGTCTGGTCCGGTTCATTACTAAACCCGGCCATTCGGTCATGACCCAATCCAGCCATGGTCCGATCCAGTCCATTCCCGACCCATGATTCATAACCCGATCCGGTCCATAGTCCGGTCCGGTCCATTCCCGGCATATGGTCCGATCCACTCCATTCCCGACCCATGGTACATGACCCAGATTTGGCCCATTCGATTAAGGCTCATTTTGACTCATATTATTCCCTATTCTTTTCGAGTCATCTCTGGGCTATCTACATGTCCAATTTTAAGACATTATATATAAATTTTGATTTCTCTGACATTTCGTATCTGTTTTTACACAGGAGCTCTCTGTTGTGACATTTTTATGACTTGATGTCTTTTGACATTTTTTAATCGAATAATCATTTATATTTGAGTGCTTTTAATTAAAGTTGTAATTAAATTTAAATTTATGATTTATTTGTGTTTAATTGCTCAATGATACATGTCTCATGCACACTAATAAAATTTTATCATTCATGAAATGTTCACTTAAGGTTTTGATCTATATGTCTATTTCAGTTAAAGTTATGTGCTCGAGATTTTGTATCATCTTTTCATATTAAATTTCATATCAGTTTAATGAAAAAGAATTCAACTTAAAGTTAAATATGTGAACATATTAAAGTTGGATTGGACTCTATTATTTATAATTTTAATCTAAACAATGTATAAATTTAACATTGGATTCCTAATTGTAAGAACTGAAATATAATATTTGTAGATCATGGAGGTTAGGTTCTTTCCTATGGGTTTATGGAGAACCGAGTGGTCGCTTGGGGACGCTTAGCGAGTGAGTTGGTTCTTGTCCAAAGGTAGACAATTTACAAACCTTATAGTTCCCGAATTTTAGATGTTTTCTCTATTAAGATCACTAAGCGTACCATTGCGTTGAGTATTTATGTACTGCCCAAAGGTGTCATAAGTACTTGACATAGTGTGTGCGAATAGAATAGTCTTGTATGAAATGGTTAGATAGGATAACCCTATTTTGCCCAAAGGTATAGGAAGTGTCTAATTCTAGTCAAATCATAAAGACTAGGTCTATGACGTATTTTATGTGATTAAAAGCAAAGGCAAGTCATGGTGTCTGCCCAAAGGTGAGTGGTGATGTTGCAAAGTGTTTTCCTTGAAGTTGACATATACACATAGTGTTACTTCATACATTTGAACCAAAACCCTTGGTTTAAGAGAAAGGGATTAAATCTAGAGAATTGATTAATTTTTGTTTTTGTGTTGACTTTTTAAAAGGTGATCCTAAATTAAATATTTTTGCAGCGATGGATCTCTTGTCAATTACCAAACATATAGCAGGAGTTGAACCGCTTTCTGGGTCCAACTTCAATACCCTGAAAATGACTCTCAACATTTGTTTTGGGATCTTAGTCATGTCCTTTGTGTGTATCACACCTAAACCTGCGGCGGTTATTCAAGATTCTCCTGCCAAGGATAAAGAATTTTTCAAAAAATGGAATAAGGCTAACTCGTTAGCCATGTTAATGATCAGGGCCACCATTAATGCATCTTTCAGGGGCGACATACTTGCTACAGAAATCGCTTTTGAATTAATTGCTCTTATTAAGAAATAATGTATTAGCAGTAAGAAACAGATCGTATATGATTTTATGCATGATCTCATGCACCTTTGGTATGATGGCAGTGAGAATGTGAGAGACCACTTATTAAAGTTGTCTCAAATCTTTTTGGGTATTAAAGAATACGGACTTAACATAGATGAAGAGTTGACAGTCTATATTGGGGTTGCTTAATTCCCTCTCTAAGGCTTTCGACATTTTTAAGGTAAATTATAATTCATAAGAGTTGAATTGAGATTGAACAAGTTAACTTACATGTGTGTCATAGAAGAAAAGAAGCTTAAAGGCAAGTGATATAAGTCTGCCCATTTAGAGACTTCCAGCTCCAGTAAAAGGAATTTTAAGAAGAAGGGCTAAGAAGAGTCAAAAAAGAAATTAGCCACAACAAAATTTTCAGAATAATGGTAAAGACAAGGGTCAAAGTTTTGGGAAGGCAGTGCGTCCCTGGGGTCAGCTTAAGCGGTTGCTAGTTTTATGGCAAGGAAGGCCACTTCAAGAGTAAATGTGTAAATTACAAGAAGTGGCTAGTAAAGTATCTTGATGGTATTCCTAGAGTATTAGTACTCACTCAGACATTTTCAATTAATAGTCTTCCTCATTCCTGGATGGTTGACTCTGGTGCTTCTGTGCATGTTACGCACTCTTTTTAGATGCTCAGAAGCAGGAAAAGACTTAAACAGGAGGATAGGTTGTTCCTTGGAAACGATCAGGTGGTGCAGGTGGAGAGTATCGACACCTACGATTTAGCTTTAGACTCTGGACATACTTTGACTTTATATGGGACATATTTTATTTCCTCCTTTAAGAGGAATATTATTTCGTTATCTAGACTTGCAGACTGTGATTATATTTTTACTTTCAGCAGTATGGGTTTAGATATTTCTTTTGATGATTCTGTGGTTGGTCGTGGCATTTTAGTTGATGATTTATATTTGCTATCTGTTGATTCTTCTCTCACCATGGCTTTGATTGTTGAGGCCTTGAATTCGACACTTTTCGGGTCAAAGCGCTCTTTGCTTAGGGACGATTCTGTAGCCTTATGACATAGGGGGTTATGGCACATATTAAAGAAAAGACTGGAATCGTTAGTTAGATCTGATATTATTTGACCATTGGATTTCACCAATTTTAGAAATTGTGTGGATTGTATGAAGGATAAAACTTCCAAACAAAGGAAATTCTCCACCTCTCGAGCCACTGAAGTTTTGCAGTTGATACATACTGATATTTGTAGGCCTTTTTCGATTGTTGCTCGCAACTACAAAATGTATTTTATTACCTTTATTGATGACTACTCCAGATGCACATATGTCTTCTTATTAGAGACGAAAGATCAAGCTTTAGAGGTCTTCAAGACCTATCAGTTGGAAGTAGAAAATCAACTTGGGAAGAAGATAAAGACTGTGTGTTTAGATAAAGGTGGAGAATATTTCGATAGAATGGGTCCTGATAGTGTCAATCATGGAGTACTTACAGACTCTAGGCATTGTTTCACAATATACTTCTCCTGACACTCCGCAGCATAATGGTGGTTCAAAAAGGAGAAATCGTACTTATCAGGAGGCTGTTCATAGCATGCTAAGTCACTCTACACTGAAAAAAGAGTTTTGGGGTGAAACCTTGAAGACAACAATTTACATTTTCAACAGTGTTCCTTGCAAGGCTGTACCCGAGAGTCCTTACAAGAGATGGACAACTAAGGATCCAAAGCTCAGACATTTACATATATAGGGTTGTGAAGTTGAAGCTAAGTTTCATAATCCCAACATTAAGAAGTTGGATCTTCGAACAGTCAGTTGTTATTTTATCGGTTATGGACATCGATCTAGGACTTAGAGATTTTATTATCCTAAAAGAGTCATCGATATTGCTGAGACCAATATAGCTAATTTTCTAAAGAATAACGAATCCAGTGGGTGTTCACGTCAAAATAATATTACTTTTATTGATAACTCTGAATTTGACTTTATGCCTTTATCTGAAGGTAATATTTTTCTTCTTTCACCACCTGATCTCATACATGTTGATACTTTGATTCAGACAAATTCAATGATAACTCCAATTGATGAAGACTGTCCTATTCCACCCCATGTTTCACCAATAACATCGGCTCAACCTAAACGATTTGAGCGCCAGCAGGCGTAAACCTGCTATTCCAACCTTCTACGAGGTGTATGCATAAGAGGCTCATTTTGAGGGTGTTGATCTTGATGATCCATCGACCTTTCAGCAGGCTATTAGTAGCATTGAATCCTCACACTGACAGGAGGCCATGAGAGAAGAGTTATTGTCCATGAAAAAAAATAAGGTTTGGGACCTTGTAGATTTGCCAACGAATCGCAAGACAGTTGAATGCAAATGAGTTTATAAGACTAAAAGAGAATCTAGGGGCAAAATCGAAAGATTCAAGGAGCGACTTGTCGCAAAGGATTTTAGACAGAAGGAAGGCATTGACTATGATGAAACCTACTCTCTGGTCTCTTGTAAGAATTCATTGAGGATAGTGATTACTTTAGTTGAACATTACGATCTTGAATTACATCAAATAGACGTGAAGCCTGCGTTTCTAAATTGAGACTTTATAGAAGACATTTACATGTCACAACTAGGGGGTTTTGTGATTAAAGGAAAAGAACAGGTAGTTTGCAAATTGAATAAGTCCATTTATGGACTTAAGCAAACTTCTAGGCAATGGTATTGAAATTCAATGAGGTTGTCACTAGTTATGGGTTCAAGGAAAATATTGTTGATCGTTGTATATATCTCAGAAAGAGTGAGAAAATTTGTTATTCTGATTCTCTACGTAGATGATATACTACTTTCAAGTAACAATATTCATTTTCTCCATTGTGACGACCCGACTTTCCCAATCCCTCAGGTATAAGAAAGATTGGTTCGTCAACCTATCGATTAAATGATAAATCGGATAAACATAACATATATAAAAGTGAGGCGCAATAAATATCTATAGCTAAAATAAATGCGGAAGCAAAAGTAAAGAACCACCGATGATGGCCAACCATCACCGAAACATGGTTCGTAAC
Organism: Chloranthus sessilifolius; assembly: GCA_021018995.1. Lineage (NCBI taxonomy): Eukaryota > Viridiplantae > Streptophyta > Magnoliopsida > Chloranthales > Chloranthaceae > Chloranthus > Chloranthus sessilifolius. Next base: position 137,601,675 of record CM037587.1, read on the forward strand.
AATCAAAAGTAAAAACATAAATCCAAATGCCCAATCACAGGTCAGGCAAACCACGTCCAAGTCTAAACTTCCACCGAAAACAAATAAATAAACTAAATCCTAAGCCGGAAAATATTCCTCAGGAGGCACCTCAGGCTCTTCCTCGGGAACGAAATCAGGATCACTCTCGCTGCCCTGAGTTACCACTTCAGAACCTGGACCTGTGACGTATAGTCGGAGTGAGCTAACCAACAAAGCTCAGTAGAAAAATATCAACGACATTGTATTCTAACTAACATGGGTTTCAAAACAAGTATCAAAATATTATATGTCAAAATCAGAAATACAGGTAAAAACAGAATTTAAGTACAAGAATTATATGCAAAATCAGTTTCTAAATATATGAAAATAGATTCAAGAACAATGTCGAATTTGAGTGTCTTAGTGCCTCTAATTTCTATATGCAAAGTACGGTAATTTATGACTTAATCCTCAACTTAAAATACCTCCCGAGTAAACTATATCTCAAGAGCAGGAATATAGCCGACGGGAACCCCTACATACCATTGTCGTTCATAAACCCTTTTTCAGGATGCAACAAACCCCCACATTATGAGAGAAACTTGTGTCAGGAAGATGTTCAGAAATTTTTTTAAGGGGTCGTTGGGGTAAATCATAAAATAGATGCAGATACTAACATAAATCAGATGCATGTTTCTTATACATAGTTCAGATTCTTGATTTCAGATTTTTCAGCTTTTCAGGATTTAAGCAGATTCAGGTTTCAGGGTTCAGGTAGATTCATATTTTTAGTTTTTCACATCAATTTCAGTTTACAAGTGTGATTTCAATGGCATATGCAAGTTCAAAGACTCTAATTCAAAATATTCATGCGAATTAAAATAAAATACTGTAAAGATGAGATTCTCCTACCAAAACTTGGAGTTGCGCGAAGTCAAATAAAATCCTATTGATAACCTCTCACCCTTAATCTGCATTACAAACATACGATGATGCATCAAGGTTAACTCTAATTACTAATAATTTAGACCTATTAAAGTGTTTCCTCAAAATCGAGTCGAAACGAGCAAGTTTGTGTCAACAAAGAATTTGATGTAACCTTCTCCTAAATTGTTGACCTTCAAAACGATTTATTCACGAGTTGGTCAAAACACAAAAGTTGTAGAGTTTATTGTTCTCTTTCCAACTCAAAAAGAATCATGTCAATCAGAGTTTGGAATAAAAAGTTACGACTAAAATACCAAGACAATATCGGAAAGAAAATGAATCCTTGCTCGAGCGAGGACAGAGAACACATTTTCGAGTATATGACTTCTAAAGTTAAACTTCTGGTGCATCCTCACTCGAGCGATGATAATCCACACTTGAGCAAGCTACAGTGATGCAATTTTTTGCCTCATTTTCACCCGAATCGAATCCCACACATTCCCAAAATAAAACCCAAGTTTAATCTATTGATTTTAAACCTTATACTAAATAAAAATTATACATTTAATCAAGGATTCCACGCTTTGAAACGAGTCACCCAAACGGAGTTTCGGAATGAAATCGATGGATTTCCTGGACGATTCGCGCCGCGATCGATCCTACGAGTTCACAAGGATGACTCTTACACGTTCCCAATAATCTCAACCTCTCCCAACATAAAAAAAAATCTAAGGTTGATTCAAGTTCTTTCTAAGGTTCAAGGGTTTCAACAAAAGAGGGTTCTAGAGAAGGAAGTTTCTAAACCAATCTCCTACGATGATTGAAGAAGAGAGAATACGGAGTTTTGCATGGTTGGGCGACTATCACACGGCTACGATTCTTCACGGCGCTCACGTCTCTTTCTCTCTTAAACAAAACCTAGTATAATACGAGAATGCAATTCCTTCTTATAATAGGATTGTCCAAAAAGTTAAGCACACACACACCACTTGTGTGTTATACACTTCTAATTTTAAAATTCAAGCCCGGTGTTGAGCGGCCACACCGAGGTCAGTACACGACTTTCACACAAGGGTCCAAACAAGCTCTAAATAAAAATTCATTCGCACAATCACATTTGAATAATAATCCAAAACACATAGCGACATCAGTTGTCGAGCCAAAAGCGTACACAGGGTCGGTCTAATTTGAGTCCAAAAACTACGAGTCTTTACATCTATGATACCAAGAGTTTTTTCTCCAAGGCATTTGATATGAAGGATTTGGGTATTGATGAGTATGTGTTTGGCATCAATATTCATCATGATAGAGCTATCAGTTATTTAGATCTTTCGCATAAGGCCTACATAGAGAAAGTATTTAACTAATATGGCATGGATAGATGTGCTCCAGGTGAAGCACCTATTTTGAAGGGTGATGTTATTTCCCAGGATCTACAGCCCATAACTAAGGCAAAAAGGCAACAAGTAGATAAAAAGGAGTATGTTTTAGTTATGGGTAGTCTTATGTACGTAATGGTTTGTCTATGTCCCGATATCAATTTTGCTATCACCCTATTTAGTCGATATTAGTCTAATCTAGGATTAGTGCATTGGAAAATTGCGAAGAATGTACTTCGTTACTTACAAATAACCAAAGATTTTATGTTGAGCTATTATAGGTCAGATGAGCTTAAGGTTGTTAGATACTCATATTTCGATTTTGCTGGTTGTAAAGATAGTGTCAAATCGACAGCAGGTTATTTGTTTCTACTTGAGGAGGGTGTTATTTTCTGGAAAAGCGCCAAACAGACTTTGACAGCAGATTCGACTATGTACGTCGAGATTATTGGTTGTTATGAAGCTACTCGTCATGCATTACAGTTGAAGAATTTCATCGGGGTTCTAAAGATTGTTGATTCTATTCATCGCTCCCTTATTATCTATTGTGACAATGAGGCTGTGACCAAGTTTGTGAAACACGAGAAGGTTTTCAGGAGAAATAAGTATTTCGATGTCAAGTATTTTATTGTATATGAGAACGTTTGAGATTACGTTATAGAGATTCCTCACATTAGTACGAAGCTTATGATAGCAAATCCTCGTACCAAGGGTTTACCACCCAAGGTTTTCAAGGAGTACGTGACTTTAATGAGACTTGTTGAGTTGTTGACTCAGTTCTAGATTTGTTTTTATTTAAACATATTATCATTGTTTCTTTTTTGCTATTGATCATGAATCTTTTTCGCTGCATTTATTTACATGTTTTTATTTTGAGCTCAGATTATTATATTGTCACATGTTATCATTTACAAGTTGTGAGATCATTACCTATAACAAGGTGGTGATTGTCACAAGGTATGGTGGCAGTTGTCACAATGTATGATGACGATTGTCACAAAATAGTCTAGAGTGTTTGACACTCAAGTTTGTTTGGGTTAAACATGAGTTGGCTCCACGTTGGTAATGCCTTCACTCTCATGAAAATGTGACTGATTTTGTCATAAAGCGGGATGTAAGGTTACATCAAAGTGACATGCAGTAGCATGAGACAGGACTCCACGAGAATGAGTACAAGACCAAGTTTTAAAAAGTATTATATCTCTCGTGCCACATTATTTAAAATAATGACGTAAATGTTAAGAACGTTGAAGTAACGAGTATTGTTAGTTTTGTGATCATGGAACTGTCCTAGTGTCAATATTGAGTACACTAGTGCATTCATAATCCTCACTAATGGTACTAGAAATAGAGATGAAAGAATATCTCTCTCTAAGATTTTCAAAGTCGGTGCACGGTATCAATTTTTCTTAAAGGAACAATTTTGACTTGATTTTTAAAATATTAAAAAAATAAAATAAAAACCCAATTGGTCTGAAGGTCTAAGTGGGAGACTATTGGATTTCACGGATTTATGTGGCCCTTAAGTCACACGTCATGGTTAAGGTCAAACAGTCCAAGTTGTTAACTTAGAGAGATGGTGGAACACTAGTTGTAGTTAAACTAGAAGTTTCTAATTATATCAAGGGTTGTGATTTTACCCTAACATAAGTGTGGTAATCCTAACTATTTTCTTCCTCAATAGACAAGTTTTTAGCCTATTTAGATAGATGTAGAGTCCCTCTTTCTACACACAATATACGTATCAATTGAATTAGAAAAATTCAAGGGAAACTCATCTTCTCAACAGTGTGCAAAGAAAGAGAAAACTCTCCTTCAAATCATCGTCGTCGGATTATTACTTAAATCGCTCAAGGCTGAAATCCTCGCGTGAAAAACTCCACGGTATAAGGTATGCTAAAGTTTCTTTTAATTCCTCTTTAATTTTGATTGTGGGAAGATTCTACTAGTTTCCAACACCTGACTCTCAACGAGAATTATCCGTCTCGTAAAGACCAATCAATCGATCAAAGTCTCAGAATTCAATCAGTCTCACTTAAAAATAAATGCGGGAGTGCTTTTAGTTAAAGCGTATTTTTGCCCATTACAAGTGAACATAATGGGCATGTGCATTTAAAAATAAAAATGAAAATAGAAGGTCTCGGACCCTAGTATGTGATTAGAAAAAGTTCGGACTCTGTCAAGTAACACTAAAAAAATAAGGTGATTTAGCGGCACTTGTTGTTAAGGAAATTTTTGGAAGCAGCAAGACTAATAGCGACAATTTTTGGTAGCGACATGACTAATAGCAACAGTTTTTTAGTAAAAAAACTGTCGCTAATAGTCTTATTTTTTGTAGTGTAATTTTGTGAAAGTTGGTTTTGACATGTGATTAAATTCAAATGAAATTTTTTAACATGTGCCCAAATGTTAATCGAGGGAAAAAAATAAATGAGAGAGACAAAAATGTCCTTAGGACTTAGATGAGATCCATTGATCGATCGTTAATGGTAGGCACAAATTAACTTATTGTGAAGTTAAAGAGGTAATTAGGTAACTGTGTAGACGGCTGCACGATCACATGGAGATTGTTGTGACGCAGATTAAAAGAGTGTTTATGTCAACAGGGAAAGATGGGAGGGTCAATGAATTAATTAGTAGAATATTACCAGGGAAATGATCATGCTCAACTTATTGGACGATTAAAAAGTCTATAATAGACGTCATTTTTGTGCCACCACCCAAGCATCTACCTGCCTATTCTGACTTCATACTTTCTTCCTAGAGTTCAAATTTGAAACAACAGACAGAAGTAGCGTTCGCAAGTGATGGTTCAAAGTTAAAACTATTTATTAACTTGAATCAGACGATGGAGATCGTTTTATCTCAATCTTTCATATAATAGATCTTAAGACTGTGGCCAACATACCAGAAGGCCAGATGTTGATTCCAGGTGGCAAACATCCCCAAGGTAAATGTGATCACGGCGTACTATGAGAAGGCTTCTCAAGTCACTTTTCGGGATGTGCCTCTTGTGGAATCAACATTTGACAGTTTAAAAGGTGGGTCATGATCTTAAGATATAGTGTGAAAGATTGGGATGGAAAACTATCTCCACCGTCTAACGCAAAGCAGGCAATAATATTTACAGTGGAACCATCAATTGTGGAGATCAAATCATCAGTTACAAAAGCCCATATGCCATAGAAAGAATTTTTTATATTACTTTTTATAAGAGGCCCGGAACTATGCACTCGGTTGTAGAGAAATCTTCATAATCATGGTCAGCTGGCCATCATGTGGCATCCTATCATAAGAATCGGGTGATTCGACAACTTGGATAATATTGATTAAGTGCCACACGAAAAATTTGAGCACAATCCAGTATATATCCAATGCTAAAATGTGGTCAACGTGCAACAGAATCAATAGCAGAGCATATCTTTGACCCCTCAAATGAAGGTTTAAATAGTCAATAAAATGTATGTTCTTTTCTTTTTTAAAACACATATCCCATGGCTAATCAACCCAAAATAGAGTTACTTTGAGTTGATCATGTCATATAGCATGTGAAAATGCAATCGGTTGCATAGGTCATCCTCCACAATCGGGTGCATACCGTATTGCCTAAATTTAATAACATATAGATGGTCCAGATGGAGAGTGGGTTTCAAAACTTTTCATAAGGTTCAACCATTTGCAGCCAAGACTTGGTCTGCACATTCTGGGGTTTCCACCTGTTAAATTGTTAACTGACAAAACAAATCTTGAGATCATGGTTCACCTATCAAACGATCAGATATTGCTTTCACGTGGAAAATATCTCCAAAAGTGCCCTGAGAACACTTGCCCATACTCTACTGTCTGATTCGACGCAATCAATGGTTTTAACAGTGGAAACCCAGGCGTACAAATACCAAGATAATGGCCCGTCACGGAAGAATCCTTAGTCACAAAATCTTATCCGAGCAACTCTTAGTGAGTTGCCATGTGTAAGACGGTTTTGTGTGTACCGGCCGATACAAGTAGTAATATCCCGTTCAACACTAAGCGACTCATTCTGATATTGGGCCGTCTCATCATCAAGCAAGGGAATAATGAAACATGACGGCCCTTTTAAGATTGTGGCCTATGAACGGCCCACTTTTATTCATGCTGCTCAAGTGTTGGGTAGAGGTGTTAATAGGCAGCGTATGAGCAGAGGTTTCAATGAGCTGGCCTAGGCCGGGTTCAGGCCAGGCCTTAGACGGGTTAATTATAACGGGCCTCTTGGAGCTATCCGATACCTGGTCCAATTTGTATACAAAAGAAGTCATTTGATTGATTCAGGATTGGTTCGAGCCGGGCTTAAATAGGCTTTTGGAACTAACCAATATCTGGCCCATTGCAAGCCGGTCGGGTGCCTGTTGAAACTCCTAGGCATGAATCAGACCGATTAATTGTTGGAATCGGGGAGCCGGTCCAACCCTAGGCTGATAAATACTTAGACCAGACTAGAGCAAGTCAGAGAAATTTCAGCCTGGGCCGGCCAGTGTTACACCGATTCGACTAGCTCGGACTGGTTTAGAGCAGTCCAAACCTGGTTCATTGAATAAATAGACCAGTCTGGGGCCATTTTAATGTATGATAGTGGCCCAATAGGGCCTATATATATGCCTGGCCTGAGCCTGACCCAAGAAAAACTAATCAGGTTGGGCTGGTTATTAATTAAATGAGGCTGTTTATTTGACCCAACACTAGCCCTACTCATTGACTCCCCTCTAGTGTATGTAAGGTATTTCGAGTCATAAAAAAGATAGCTCGTATGTAAAACTATTGTAGAGCCAATTAAAGAAAATACAAACATGCCACTAGCAAGATTTGAAGCGTATGATCTATGGATTTTTTAAATTTCTTTTTTGGTTTTTTATGATTTTGGATTGAACTTGCTCACATTGTCATGACACCGATTCGTTGCCGCGTGGCTATGATTTAGCACAAGTGCAGTATTTAGTCGTTGCATGGGCACAACCAGAGTCTAAAAGACTCTTTTCGAAAAGAGTAGTCTACAATAGGTGTCCAACCATTGTAGTAAAGAAGGCCACAAGTCTGTATTTTAGATTAACGCTTTCGAAAAATATCGCACAAATTTGAATGAAGGTAACATAGCTACGCCAGGGCCAGCCCTGACATTTTTGGGGGCCCAAGGCGAGTTCCTAAAATTGGGCCTTTGTTTCATATTATTTTATAATATTAAAAAAATTACCACAATTTTCTTTTGACAAAGGAAATGTACAAGCCATTTTGTTAATTTCATTTCTTACATCCATAACAACAGATGGTTAGAATTCAATCTACAAGATATATGTAGATCAAACTACTCAATCCAAAGCAGCATAGATACAAGTGATATCAACCAACATAAATACAAAAAAGTGCAAAAAAAAAACAACAAAGGCAATCAAGCAATTCTACACAATTTTAATCACTTGTCCAACATAGATTCAATGACAACGGATCTGGGGTTCACCATTGAAAAACAAGTACAAGGTAGAGATTTTAATAATATAATTTGGGAAAAGATATCCACAATCAATTTTCACAAAGCTTAGTGGGAAAAGTCAACCACAAAATCAAATCAATCCTCACACCATTAAGGAAGAAAAAAATAGCAATATGGACCCTCTGTACTTAGATTTATGAAGGAAAAAAATAAACAGAAAACAGCAAATTAACAATGGCATATCGTAAGAAATCTAAAAATGAGGGAATGAATGAAACACCGTCAATAGATCACCATAGGATGCAAATCATTATGCAAAAAAATAAATCATATATATGCTTATAGATCATTAACTAAAATTAATACTTAATAGATTAAATTTCAAAAAAAAAAAAGAATAAGATAGGGCCAAAGGAGGCTTACCGAACGGTCGCCAAGAGCTAGCGGGAGTGATCAGGTGGGGAGGCAGGGAGCCAGGGAGGGTGTCGGCCGCCAGGTTCAACGGATTCAGCTGTTTAGACAGGTCGAACACTATGGTCGGTTGGTGCTTGGTCCTGTGGAGTCTAAAGAGAGAGATAGAAATAGGAAATTAGTGATCTGGTGCAGTGGCGCAGCTGGCACTGGAGTGGAGTCTATAAAGAAAGGCGTTCGAGAGTGGAGAGCGAGAGGCGCCAGATGGAGAGAAGATAGGGTTTGGAGAGAGAGAGGGGCTGGAGAGAGCCAAAGGATAGGGTTTTGAGAGAGAGGGACTACCGGGCTGGAGAGAGAGAGAGAGAGAGGAGAGGGTATGGAGAATATAGTCTAGAGAGAGAGGTGCTGGAAATGGGATTGGGCCCTTTATATATGTTTTTTTTTTTTATACCTATGTTTTTAAAAAAAAAAATTTGATTTGGGGGCTCCTGGAAATCGAGGGCCCAGGCCTTGGTCCAGAGTCGGCCCTGTTTGGTGAGCGTCATCATTTAAAAGCTTAAAAACTGAATTAACATATCTCAATTCAATATTGTTAATTTAATTATATAGTATATGCTTGCTATAAGAAAAGAAGCAAGATATTATACATTTAACATTTATGAACTATAGCTACTATCAACAATTACTTGAAGTGATTAACTAATAGAGTATAGTTGTATACTAGCTACGCTAGTTTATATAATATAGGCTAGACACATTGAATCAAATATTCGACAAATCCATTTCTACATGAAAATTGAAAACACTAGTTTTCTCAAGATTTTGCAACGGGTACCGGGACTAGTGGTGTACCTGAGATAGGTCCTTCGAGGCCAGGGCTAGGGCCATATATTTATGCTAATCCCCGATGTTGATGAATAAATAACTAGAAGAATAGTAATGGAACTATTTACAGGCATCACCCCAAAAACTGCTGAAAACTTCACGGGTGAGAAAGGGATCGGACGATCTGGAAAGCCCTTGCACTACAAGAGGGGAAAAATGAAAAGGGAGGTGAATCAATCTATGGTCTGAAATTTGAGGATGAAAATTTCAAGATAGTGGATGGTTATAGCATTGTTAAGGCAATGGAGAAGGTAGGTTCCAATATTGGAATCCCTTCATCTACCGTTTTGATTGAAGATTGTGGTCAGATATCATCAGAAAGTTGGTCGTCGTGATATGGAGTTGATCGTCATCAAATGTAGAAGCGATGTGAACCTCAAGGGGTTGGTGGTGCTGGCCAGGTACTTGCTCCCAATAGCAAGAGGCCTGAGTTCGAATCTCATCCCCTCCTTGAGGCCACCCTAGGGATTTATATCCCGTGCTGACCCGGCAGCTGCTAATTTGGAGTGCGCACGTGTCTCTGGGACTAGGCAGGTGCTCTAAGAGGCCCGGATACCCAGGTCTTAAAAAATAAAAAATGTAGAAGCGATGTTCCAATATGTTATAGACTGGCTGATGTTTTAAGCATCAGAATTATGACTGTTGGTAGAGAAAATGAAATCAAAGTTTATCATTGCTGTTATGAGTGTTGGTAAGGAAGATGAAATCAAAGTTTATTATTGTTGTGGTTCATGTTGGGGAATTTCTAATTGGGAGAAATTTGCACCTATGTCAGGTACTATGTTACAAGTTTTGAACGAAATTATTGCAGGTAAAATTTATGAGCTCAAACTCCCAAAAATTATTGTCGAATGGACAAGTGAAGTTCTACTTTTTTGTGGAAATTTGATTTGAAGATTTTTTTATCAAATATTATTTTTTTTAAAATAGTCAAAAAAGCCCGGAAAAAATCTTAAGCTCGGCTTGGCCCGCTATGGGCCGGGCTTAGGTTGAGTACATCGCAGCTTGGGTTAGGGTCAAGCTAAAAAAATTTGGAACCCGGCCTGGATAAGGTTCGGATAAGTTAAACCCCAGCCCAGCCCTAACCCAGTCCATTGAGTGCGCCGAGCTAAAACCATCCCTACCTTCACTGCATCGAAGGTTACTACAGCTCCAACAACGTGAAGAATCACATATCCCAATGCTATGTAGACACCCAAATCTGGCACGCCTTCGTATCTTGGAGCATGACCCAGAGTGCTTAGAGGGACCTCTTCGGATCTCGGGGCATGACCCAGAGTGCTTAGAGGGACCTCTTCGGATCTCGGGGCATGACCCAGAGTGCTTAGAGAGCCCTCATTTGCCACACCCTTTTTTTATCATGTTCAATCACGCCTGTAATGCAAGTGATTTTGCATTTTTTTATTTTCTCGATTTTGACAAGGTCAACCCATATCACTCCATAGTCTTCTTTAGGATATTTGACGATTTTGCAGCTTTTTATTTTCTTGATCTTGATACGGTCAACCCAGATCACCCCCAAATTCCCCTTTATAATTTTCTTTAGGATATTTGGTTGTGCCCTACCCTCATCTTTTTCACTCATTTTATTGAATTTTTGTTTATCCTTTAGCTAGGAATTTTATCCCATAGGCATTGACTATTTTACCCTTACTCTCATTTGCTTTTCATCTTCTAGAATAATTTTTGGATGAGAAACACAATTTTTGTCCCTTATTTGTGATTAATCATGGTTTGACATTTGTCTTCCCACATTATAAGGCCCATGCGACTCTTTCTCCACCATTTTAGAATAATAGTTGGATGTTTGACATTTGTCACATTATTCTTTTAGGAAGATAGCACAAATCCTTATAATTTTTTGAGGCTCCAATTGAGGTTTGCCAAATGTTTTATATTTGGCAAGCCTCAATTGACTCATTTTTTCTACTAGTACAACATTGGATGAAGACCATTTGCTTAATCTAATAATTGTCATCAGAGGAGAAAACACAAGTCTTTGTGCTATTCAATGAGCCAATAAGACTAAATTTCAAACCCTAATTCTTCGATAGCAATCTCACACCCTTAGCTTAAATTTAAGTCTAAATTCAAACCCTTCATCAAAACCCTAAAGCTCATGGGTCCTAAATCCTCTAATCTATGCCCCTTTGTTAAGGCCTTACTCTGATACGATCACTTAACTAGTTCTCTAAGCGAGACCGGATTGGAGTCAATACGGGATTGGAGTCGATACCTATATTTGTGTTGCGACTTAGAGAGACCGGTTGGGTGGGTGTCCAGCGGAGACTGGTTCATATGTAATATGGTTGTGTGAAAAAAAAGGCTTTCAGCAACTATTAATAAAGAAATGAATATTTACGATGCACTTCACACGCAAGAATTATTATTTCTACTATCCCATTCTCAATGACCATCTACAATTCCGACATTATTTCATTATTGGAATCATTGTAAATGAGGTTCTCATCCTCACAAAAAAACCATTTACCGGGCAGGTTTTGGAGACCCGAACTATTACAAGTCGGGTTTGGAGTCGGGCCAAATAATAACAAATTTTTACTGGATATATAAGTAAATGGGCACTACGACGGCGATTATGTGCGTGGCGTTTATATAATTGCAAAAGCAACAAGGAAAATGATATTTTCCCTTTCTTCTATTCTATCTTCTTCTCATGTTTCATCTTCCAATTTTTATATTTTCTTTTATTTTATTTTTTCTATTTAAGATATATATGGAACTCTATTCTCCTTCTGCATTCTTTCTTCTTTTTCAATCAATTAATGTTAAGAGGTTTGAAGATAATGGTTCCTCTTGATTTAAGAACTAGTCGAATTCATTTGAGTTGCAACGGAATTCGAAAATGATGTTGGCTGAAAAATTAATTAAAATTGTTGAAAACTAAGCTTAGAGAATAAAAATGAGTAGATGTTTGCAGCTATTTTTGAACCAAAATCATAAAATACACTATTGGGTTGTCAAAGCATGTTGGGTCAGGTCCATATTTGTTTTCAGGTAACAGGTCGGGTACAAGTCAGGTTGCATACAAGTCAGGTCGGGTACAATTTCAGGTCAATGGTTAGACATGAGTAGGTCGGGTCGGATTCAAGTTGACCCTAAACCCGTCCCCAACCCGACCCATTTGCACCCGTAAAGATGAACCATTTCTGAAGCCAACATCTCTATTTATAACTCTTGCTTGGGTTTGCTTGTTATTTTCAGTTTACGTCCATCGATCAATCTAGCTGAAAAACAAAAAATGTTGGATCTTGTTTTTTCTTTTTTGTTTTTTTTTTATAATGTTGGATTTCCTTATTTGTATTAAGCTAACGGCTTAAATGGAGGGGTAAGATGCCTCACCTAAGTTTACTAATTAACAGGATCCCTTAGTTAAGAATTTGGTAAAATCCCTCACCCAATTGCTTTAACCACTCAAACTACCCATCATAAATTTAAATTTTAATTCCTAGAACACCATTAGTTAATGATTTGCACCAGATCTGTTACCGATTTGGACCCGATTTGCACCCTAATACCGCTACCTTTTGCGCCGTCAAACTTTTCACCTGCCATTGTGCGAAAATGACGAAAATGTCCACGAAACAAGATAAAGTAAAAAGATTTTACTTTTACCACCACTTTCACTATTTTCGATGACAGAATCCGATCGCTCAATCAAGAAATAGATCAATATTACAAGTAATATTTTTTTTTTCATTCGAAATTTTTAGAGTTATAATAAAGAAACGATATCCATTCGAAACCCGATCGGTAACCGCACGAAAATCAATAACTAGTCGAGCACAAATCAGTAACTAATTGGGTGTAAATCGGGTACAAATTGGTAACCGATCGGTGCAATAACCAAGGGTATTTCAGGGATTAATGTTTCTAACAGGTAGTTTGAGGTGGTTAAAACAGTTAGGCGAGGGATCTTGCCAAATTTCAAACTAGGTAAGGGATCTCGCCAATTCCTAAATTTAAGTGTGGCATTTTACAAAAATTACAAAATGTAATGGCTCAACATAATGGTAGATAGTGATTTACTATAGCAGTTTTTCATTGGATTCGGCTATTCTCACCCATTTAGTAGTTAGTACCACATAGTTTTTTTCACAAACGAAAATCATTGATTGATTTGAATCAGACTATGGAGATTGTTTTTGCTCCAATCTTCCTCATTATAGATCTTAAGATCATGGCGCGTCTATCAGACGGTCAAATGTTGATTCCTCATGGCACATGTCCCTAAAACTAAAGGTCATCGACTCTTTTTGCATGATCTAAGTCATTTTTTGGGATATGTGTCATGTAGAATCAACATCTATCCGTCTGATAAGCGTGTCATGATCTTAAAATCTATCTTGGAGAAGATTGGGACACAAACAATCTCCATCGTTTGAGCCATATTAGTGAATGGTTTTCGTCCGTGAAAAAATTGTGTGATATTTACAACTAAACGGGTGAGAATAGCGATTCTTTTTTCAGTTCTTTTTCCCTTATTTCATCTTGCAGATGAGACCTCACACTATTGAAGTTATCCTTAATTTGAGGCTTAATTCTGTGGATCAATGCCTTTGGGCAAAGCGAAATTATTTTGGACCAAGGATCAAAATTTCTGTTTCCCGATACGTATCGTCCGAGCTTAAAACCGATACGTATCGGTACCAGACGATACTGAACGATACATTCAATGTATCGTTCGTTATAATGTATTAGAATGACCGATACGGTACATTGAATGTACCGTATCGTTCATGTCTGATACCGATACGTATCGTCCGATACGTATCGGTATCGAACGAAATTTTGATCCATATTTTGGACTCACTATTATTTCATACTTTCATTCGATTATTTCGGTCGTTACTTTGTGTAAACGGTAGTTGCCTTGACAACGAACCAGTCACGCACATGGTGAAGCCTTTACAACTCTTAGCTATTGCCCTTTCATCCGTACCTAGTCTTTGGTACACTATAGTTGGGAATCATATCAATTCGATATCTGTTTCTTGACTCTACCAAAAATTGGGTGGTGACCAATGTCAAACAAGTAGCTCCTATCCTCCACCAGGGTTGGGCAGCTACAAGAGAAAAAAATCAGGCCAGATTGAACAGATATTTTGTAGGCCTGATATCTCGGGTTAGGCATATTTGCTAGCGTAGCCCACCTGGTCCGTTTGGTTGTGGTCCTTTGGAAAGGCGATTTCACTAAATGGTCGGCTCAAATTATGTCTTGAGATCTAAAGGTTGTGCATGGCTTCGGGTTTAAGGGCTCACTATAACTCATAGTTAAATATATTGAGTTGTGAGAGAGTAAGTTGCTGCAACCCTAATTTCGATTTTGCCTTTAAGCTAATTGATCTGTGTGTGGCTGTTGTGGGTTTTCTTCCCCTCGAGAGTTTCTGTAGCGACCCGAAATTCTATCCTATCCCGAGGGCCTAGAATTCTAAGCTATGACCCGCACATATCCCGGATATGCTAAGTGGACATACACCTAATCAGAGTTCTCGCGCAATAATGGTTCCACGATATCTGTGAAATCCAACAAATATGGTGGAATATAAATGCAATCATAAATACTAAATAAGTGTGATAAAATCACAATCCACCAATAAAATGTAAATCCAGTCGGAGACAAATCCAATAAAATAAACTATAAAATCCGTAATATTAGTATCAATAAAACTCAATACCAAGTCCACAATGATCAGTAACCGGCACTAGAATGAAGATCAGCACCGTAGTCCTCCTGATAACCGGTAGCGTCGCCCTCCAAAGGCTCCTGGTACTCAACGCTCGCGAGATCAATAAAATCAGCGTCGGCGAGATCTAGATGGTTCGCGTCTACTCCACCAGCGTAATCACCTGCAACTGTTAGATTATCGTAGGATGAGTTTACTCAATCACGTAAACTCAGTGGATACACTACCAATCCACCTCATACTACTTAGGTGCATTGTGGGTGCATTAAGTGAGTGATAAACATAATATCTCAAAGTAAATAGCAAAAGAAAGATAAAATCACATGTATATCATAAATGCAAGACCATGATCTAGACACTCATATCCTAACGTACCTTATCATATCTCATAACATATCATACCATGTCTTATTATCATTCTCACACATATGTCTGTACATCGCATGAGTGTAACTAACATGCTCGTGAAATCCTAAACGACCTGTGCCAGAGCCGCTACTCAAGCTACCATGGGAGGGTCAACATAGAATCATACCACCATATCATAACGCCATCGTGTCATACTCATACTCCACCATCTAGCCAATGGGGAGACATAATGGCCAAAGTCACTCATAATTTACTCATACTCATAATCTCTCCTCGAGATCCGTCTTGACTGAAAGACATTATTGCCCTTACGGTGGCTACGCAAGGAACGGCACGTATAGAGACTTAAGTTCTTTATCTTTTGCTGGCTTACACAGCGATGTCTTATTATCGTACTCGTATCATAACTTATCTTATCTCATACTCATATCTTATCATACTCTTATATTTAATCCTATGACAACTATAGTGAGGCAACCTTCCTAATTCACGCTTTCCAAGAAAAAAGTTCCGTAGTAACCTGGATGTACTTCGTGTGACAGCCCATACTACCATAGAGGTGTTGCATCCGTACATGGACACTAATATTTTGAGTTTCTCGTAACCGTAAAAGAAATCTCACCACAGTCAAAGCCTATGGTCGAACCTCATAACTTAACTCATAACTCATACTATCATATTTGAACTCGGCGTGATCGGGTCGTCGTATATGCCACCGTATACGAGGTTACACTGAATTCACACTCACCCGACTCGTCATGGGTCTCATTCCACCATGAGTTGTAAGGCATGTGAATACGGTGTATTTCTCGCTTCGATACTATCTCAATAAATCACCATGCCCAAGCGTAGGCATGATCTCATACACTCTCGTACTCATGATCTAACATATCCTAACTCGTATAAATTGATTAAGTTACAAATACAAAAGTATCACACATACAGAATAATTTACACTTAGATTTTGGTTATATTTATGTTTATATTTATTTACATACCACACCAATATAATTATAGAATAGGGTTATAAGTATGATTTCGATAATCGTAAAGGTCAAAGTTCGATTTCATAAAGGCATCGAAATTCTAGCATTTTGTATTATCGAAGTGGTCGCGTTGAAGCGATAAAAATGATACAAATATAGTGTACTATAATTAGATGCTCAATTAAAATGACAGTACAATTTAAAGTGGATTGCATCACGGCCATCGATCGAAGATGCAAGTGATTTAAGTGCACTTAGTTTTGATTAGAACAAAAAGAAATTATAGTATAAATCATTCATTGTTCGGACGAAAATCGATTAATTGGTTGAAATATTCTATAATATAATACCAATAGATTCGGAACAGGAATGATGTCATACCTGTATATTAAGAGTAATTTATATGATTAAAATAATATGACACTAGAGTATTGTGGCTTATATAAGAATATTAATTAATAAAAGATACATCATCATTCAATATAAGGTAGAAGAGTTCAGAACCCACACTTTATTTATTTATTTATTATTTTATTATTATTTTTAGATAAGAACCCACACTTTATTTATAATATTCTACAATAAAAGTCTTTACTTTAATATAATATTATATATATATTCTTTTACTTTAATATAATATTATATAACAGTAGCCTTCACTTTAATATAATGTTATATAATATTAGCCTTCAAAATCGGTTGAGGTGTCACGCATCATTTAATTATAGGACAGAACCCAAGCTCAATCAGTGGGTCAAGGTCCGATATCAAATGGGTCACAGTCCAATATGAGATTGGTCACGATCAACGTCAGATGGGTCACGGTCCAACATCAGATGGGTCAAGGTCCGACATCAGATGGGTCACAATCCACGTCAGATGGGTCACAGTCCAACATCAGATGGGTCACGATCCACGTCAGATGGGTCAGATCCAACATCAGATGGGTCAAAATCAGACATCATATGGGCCACGGTCCAACATCAAATGGGTCACAGACCAACACCAAATGGGTCACGGTCAGATATCAGATGGGCCAAGATCCAACATCAAATGGGTCAAAGTCCGACATCAGATGGGTCACGGTCCAACATCAAATGGGCCACAGACCAACACCAAATGGGTCACGGTCGAATATCAGATGGGCCAAGATCCAACAGCAGATGGGTCAAAGTCCGACATCAGATGGGTCACGGTTCAACATCAAATGGGTCACAGACCAACACAAAATGGGTCATGGTCGGATATCAGATGAGCCAAGATCCAACATCAGATGGGTCATGGACCAATATCAGATGGGTCGCAGTCCAACCTCAAATAGGCCAATCGCAACCACAATGCCATTGGAAAACTTATTTTTAGAGTATTTTGGGCTTTTGGTTTCTTGCCATATGTCTTGCTAGAATAGACAGGTATTTTAGAAAACTCATGGCACATTTTGATTGTGCGTTCAAACTAAGGGTAACACGATTCACTTTATTTTGTATGTCAATTTATACTGATATAATAAGTTAAATATGCAGTTTTATATCTTGTGAGTGATAGGATATCAACTTACGGTTTTTAGGTTCAGAAACAGATAGTTTAGAATCAAGCTCTACTAGCAGATTGAATAGAGGATACAATATTTGACAAATTCAATATCAACTTCAGGGTTCCTAAGTTCAAGAACGAGGGGGTCCTAATATGTGTAAATGTGGTCACCATGTGATACCACATTAAAACTTTCGCATTATACCAAGTTATATTGAATGGCATGCCATACAAGTCTATCATGAATTCAAACCTGGTTGAAAAAGGGCAAAATGCCGTACATTAATAATTAAAGGCTCCACTAAATATCCTCAACACAAAACATAAGAAGATAAAAAAGAACTCTAATTTAAAAGAATAACTTTTGATCTTCTAATAAAGTAATCCTTCAGAAAATCTAACACAATTTCCCATCCGCCATCTACAATATTTTTAACAGTTTAGAAAGTACCCAAAAATAAAAATAAAAAACCAAAAGATCGATCCATAGGGCATATAAGGTCTAATGATCGATCTTAGGATTTAAGAAAATAATTAGGGTTTCGAATAAAACCCAAAAATATAAAAGAGCGACGATTAAAATAATATTAAAATAAGGATTAGCCATATATTCATTCCTAAAGCAATTTTATATAAAACAAATAAATCTACGGTTCATTTTATTAGCCCGCCGATACGCGATCGAACGTACCCTACGCAACGGGATCTGAGAAGTACAAGATGGATTAGGGGGTACCCACCTCTTGAAGCGTGATCGGTGAATCGACGACAGTTAGGGCGATAGAGATCGGCATCCACACGATGGTCCGTCCACGATTACGCCGCCTTCTTCCACCACGATTTGACGGTAGAAAAATACCACGATAGTTCTTGTGGAAGAACACACAAGAGATTTAAAAAAAATTTAGGTGTTTTTAAAAAAAGGGTGGCTAAAAAAGAAGATGGAGTGACGGCTAGGGTTTTTAAGAAGAATTCTTATAATAATGATTTAGGGTTCTCCGTAACTTTCTTATTTATAATATATTTTGATCCTTAGACCTCCCGTCTATAAGCAAAGACTTTCAACCTCTAGGCTACCACACAACTTGTGTCACATAAAGACAATTTTAAATATAAAAATCTTTTAAATAACTAAAATGTGTATTTTCTCAACTAGGGTAGGTTCCGGTGTGGAGCACTAACACCATGCAAGGTACAAAGCACCATCTAATACCAATAAAGGAAAGTCAAAAATTCTGGGTCGTTACAGTTTCTCACGTAAATTTGTGTCTCGTTCAATTTCTCATTTTGTTGTTTATCATAGTGGGTGCTATATGTTTCGTGTTTGAAATCCCTACAGATCTGACGGCTCTTTCAATGAGTTGAACATTGGGGGCATGTTATTTGGTAGAGGGGGGAGGTTATTATGCAAATTGTTTTTTTTTTTCTTTTTTATCAATAAGCATTTGAGATTAGTAGGACCTCACCCTAATATTCAAAAACTAAAAAGAAAGAATACTATACAAGTAATTAATAGCCTAGACAGAACCTTCAGGAGCTTTGGCATCGCCATCACCTCTATCAAACCCAACTAAATCTAGATAAAAAAAAAAAAATAGAAAACCTTTACATGCAACTTGTTGATGCTGGCTGTTAGGAATTCTACCCACTCTACGAACTCCCTATCGCGATGAATGCGAAAAAATAAGAAGATTCAGGCAAAAATTAATCACACGCACAAAACAAAGATTTATGTGGTTCACCCAATCGAGGGCTACGTCCACGGGAGTATATGCACTATTTTTATTAAATGTTTACAGCACACACACTCTTCTCTCTAGTGTAAACTCAATCAAGATCTAACACGATCTTCAACAACAAATCCGTTGTTAAACTAAGGACGCAGTCTTTCAAATAATAGAGAAGAGACCTGCCGGAATATAATCACGATTCCGACACAAGAACGGCTTCAATCGGATCTTCAATCCCCAAACTATTCTTCAATACTTTTTCTCTCAAAAGTATTCTCACAGTTTTCTCACCATGAAACTTTTTCCAAGCTCTCTCTTTCCCTAGAGAAGAAAACTTTCTACCAATAGGCTCCAAGCTCTTTTTGGATACGTAACTCTCAAATCTCCTAAGAGTTGCAAGTATTCAAAATACTTCCAATAATAGTCTCCTAATAACTTAGGAAACCTTGGCTAAAGTGAACTTCCCGAAATTAGCCACTTATTCAAAACTTACGGATCTATCCCCGCCCAACAATCAATCGATTGACTTCCCAACCTCAATCGATTGACACCGGTCAACCGTCAATCGATTGACTTTTCAGTACCAATCAATTAACATCGGTGGTTGGGATTAAACCTTATTCAACAATCTCCACCAAGGTTTCATCCCCAATCACGTCACTGCCCCAACGGGCATCAACAACTTCGATGAGTATTAATCAAGTTTAGGCAATGCCTAAACTTATTTTGCGTAACCGGCTTGGTCAACATGTCCATTGTGTTCTCTGTCGTATCGATCTTCTTAATCAATATATCCTCATCTTCTATCATATCCCTGATAAAATGATACCGAACATCTATATGCTTTGTTCTAGCATGAAAGACCTGGTTCTTTGCTAGGTGAATGGCACTCTGACTGTCACAGGAGATATCGGTGCTCTCATCAACCTCACCAAATTCACTATCCAAACCTTTAAGCCATGAGGCTTCCTTAGCCGCCTCTGTAGCCGCTATATACTCGGCCTCTGTAGTTGACAACGCAACTATCCCTTAAATCATTGACTTCCAACTAATCACTCTACCTACCAAGACGAACACGTACCCTATGGTAGACCTTCTTCTATCAAGATCACCAGCATAGTCGGAATCGACATACCCATAGAGATCCAACTTGCTTGTATCTCCACCTTCAAACATCAAACTATGTTCAACTGTACCTTTCAGATATCTCAATATCCATTTCATTGCAAGCCAATGTTCCTTACCCAGATTCGACATATACTTGCAAACCACACTCAAGGCCTGTGCTAAATCTGGACGTGTACTCACCATGGCATACATCAAACTCCCAACGACATTTGCATACAGAATATTTTTCATATATTCCCTTTCTTCATGTGTGGACGGACTCATCTTCTTTGTGAGTTTAAAATACTCTGCTAGAAGAGTTGGTACAGGCTTGGCATCACTCATATTTTATTTTTCAAGGAGCTTTTGGATAAAGGTTCTTTGAGTTAGCCAAAGCCTCTTCTTCTCACGATCCCTCGTGATTTCCATACCTAGGATCTTATTTACAGAACCAAGATCCTTCATCTCAAACTTCTGGTTCAATGATTGTTTCAGCTTGTTGATTTCAACCTTGCTTCTTGCTGCTATCAACATATCATCTACATAGAGAATTAGGAAGATTCTCTCCTCTTTACCATACTCTTTCCAGTAGACACAACAATCATACTGTCCCCTATGATATCCTATGCCAAGCATATATTAATTCAACTTTCTGTACCACTGCCTGGGTGCCTGCTTGAGACCATACAAAGATTTTTTCAATCTGCATACGAGTGATTCTGACCCTTCTGCTTCAATTCCTTCTGGCTGTCTCATATAAATTTCTTCCTGAAGATCTCCATGGAGAAAAGCTGTTTTCACATCCATCTGTTCTAGTTCGAGATCTGTCTAAGCAACTACTACCAATAACGTGCGAATCGATGTGTGTTTCGCAACCGGAGAGAATATCTCATTATAATTGATACCCTCTTTCTGAGAAAACCCCTTTGCAACTAGTCTTGCCTTAAACTTTAGAGTTTCACTCTTGTCACCTTCTTTCATTCGAAAGACTCATTTACAACCGATGGCTCTCTTCCCTTTGGGAAGTTTCATGAGATCCCAAGTCTCATTCTTCAAAAGTGACTGCCATTCTTCTTTCATAGCTAACTGTCACTTTACTGCATCTGTATCCACCCGAGCTTCTGGAATTGTGTTTGATTCCCCATTCTCTGTGATAAGTGCAAGTGTTAAAGGAACCATGTCCTTAACTTTTCAGGACGTTTCTTCATCCTCTCTGATCTTCTCAAGGTAGTTTGAACCAGTACCTGAGACTGCAAGTCTTGAGAAATTGTGTCATCTTCATTATCTTTGTCATCTTGCTCATGCCTTTCAACATCAACTTGTACCTGAGGTTCACCAGATGACTGAGGTTTGTCTTCCGCCTTTTTCATCGAAAACTCATCTTCGTTGAAAGTAGCATCTCTTTCAACTATCACTTTGTGAGATTGTGTATCCCACAAACGATAACCCTTGACTCCTTCACCATAGCCAATCAAGACACACTTTTTAGATTTTGGATCCAACTTAGATCATTCACTTCCCTGAAGTAATGCATAAGCCGCACATCCAAACGCCCTCAAGTGAGAGTAGCTCTTGTGTCTTCCATACCAAACCTCATCTGCAGTTTTCGAATTCAATGCCGCTGAAGGAGATCAGTTGACCAAGTAACATGCCGTGTTCACTGCCTCTGCCCAAAACCCATGACTCAAGCCGGAATGGTTCAACATACACCGCGCTTTTTCTAATAGTGTTCTGTTCATCCTCTCTGCTACACCATTTTGCTGAGGATTTTCAGGAGCTGTTAAGTGCCTAACAATCCCTTGATTTTCACAGTAAGCCTTGAACTCTGATGACAAGTATTCCCCACTATTATCTGATCTGAGAATCTTCACCTTTCTGTCAGTCTGCTTTTCAACCATACTCTGCCACTGCCCGAATTTCTGAAACACATCTGATTTATTTTTAATCGAATACACCCAAACTTTTCTGGAGTGGTCATCTATAAATGACACAAAGTAGTTGGCTCCACCTACCGAAGTGACTTTAGCCGGCCCCCATATATTTGAATGCATGTAATCAATCAGCCCCTTCGAAGTGTGTTTTCCAATAGAGAAACTGACTTTCTTCTGTTTTCCAAAGATACAATCTTCACAAAAATTCAGTTTACAAGTTTGAATTTTAGAAATCGCCTTATTTTTTATGAGCTCTGTCAGCCCACGTTCACTCATGTGACCAAGCCTTTTGTGCCACAAATCAGAGAGATCTTTGAAATCTTTTGTAGCCGCAACACCACTGTCGCTGATTGTGTTGCCTACTAAAGTATACAGATTCCCATCTTTTCACCTTTCATCAAGGTCATAGCATCACGTACAATCTTTAGTTTACCGGATTCTAGAATGACTTGACATCCTATCTCATCCAATGCCCCCAACGAGATCAAATTTTTCTTCAGATCAGGCACATGCCTAACCTCAGTAAGAGTGCGAACACAGCCATCAAACATCTTGATTATGATCGAACTGATATCCACTGCTTCACATACACTGTCATTCCCCATTAAAATCGTCTCACCATTGGCTACCTTATACTGGTCAAACCAATCCCTGTACAGACACATGTGATACGATACCCCTAAATCTAAGATCCATCTATCATCAAACTGACTAGAGCTTAACAATGCACACAATAGGTCTTCACCGGAATCTGACTTAGCAACACTACCATGTTGCAAAGTCCCTTCATCACCCTTATTATTATTCAATCTCTGCTTGCAATATTTGCGAATATGTCCAGATTGCTTACAAAAGTAACAGATAATATCCTTTCTGTCACCCCTAGATTTGGACCTGTTGTTTTCTCTCGTTGATTTATTATCCCCTATGAAATTTTCTCTTTTGCGATCATGGTTTCGACCCCTTTCGCTTAAGAGACTAATCCCTTTGGAGTTAGATATGGGTTATTTTCTCAATTCGTCAGAAAGAAGTGCAGCAGTCACTTCTTCGATGGCAATAGTATCTTTACCATAAATTAATGTGGTAACAAGGTGCTCATAAGATGGTGGCAATGAGGTGAGCAAGAGAAGTGCGAGATCTTCTTCTTCAAGTTTCACCTCAATGCTCAATAGGTTACTAACTATTTTATTAAACGAATTTAAATAATCATGAATACGTGTACCAGCCTTCATACAAAGGGTGTAGAGTTGCTTCTTCATGAAGAGTCAGTTGAACAACGACTTTGTCATGTAGAGAGATTTCATCTTCTTCCACATATCCACGATCGTCTTCTCGTGAAGAACATTATACAAAACTTCATCGGACAAGCACAATCGGATAGTGCTTACGGCCCTCTTATCAATAGAGTTTTACTCTTCATTGGACATCTCTGCCTTCTTTCCCATCTCTTTTCCAAGTAGGGCATCATCAATGCCTTGTTGGACAAGGAGATCTGTGACCTTGACTTGCCACAAAGCGAAGTTATTCTTCCAAGAAAACTTTTCCACCTCAAATCGTGCATTTAAGACCTTCATCGCCATTGTAACGTAAACTTGGCTTTGATACTACTTGTTAAAAATTCTACCCACTCTACGAACTCCCTATCGTGATAAATGTGAAAAAATAAGAAGATTCAGGCAAAAATTAATCACACGCACAACACAAAGATTTACGTGGTTCACCCAATTGAGGGCTACGTCCACGGGAGTATATGCACTATTTTTATTAAATGTTTACAGCCACACTCTTCTCTCTAGTGCAAACTCAATCAAGATCTAACACGATCTTCAACAACAAATCCGTTATTAAACCAAGGATGCAGTCCTTTAAATAATAGAGAAGAGATCTGCCAGAATATAATCACGATTCTGACACAAGAACGACTTCAATCGGATCTTCAATCCCCAAGCTATTCTTTAATACTTTTTCTCTCAAAAGTATTCTCACAGTTTTCTTACCATGGAATTTTTTCCAAGCTCTCTCTTTCCCTAGAGAAGAAAACTTTCTACCATTAGGCTCCATGCTCATTTTGGATACGTAACTCTCACATCTCCTAAGAGTTGCAAGTATTCAAAATACTTCCAATAATAGTCTCCTAATAATTTAGGAAATCTTGGCTAAAATGAACTTTCCGAAATTAGTCACTTATTCAAAACTTGTGGATTTATTCCCGCCTAATATTCAATCGATTGACACCGGTCAACTGTCAATCGATTGACTTTTCAGCGTCAATCGATTGACATCGGTAGTTGGGATTAAACCTTATTCAACGCTGGCTTGACTTATCCTGGTAGGCAAAGATGGGTTCTCCAACTAGTTGACATATTGCAGGTGAATGAGACAGATATGGTAACTGTAGGAAAGTTATGAGAAGAGGAACCCCTCTAATGGGGGGACCCATGCGGTTTGTGGTAAGTGATAAAAGAAAAAACTCGTGGAACCTAACCCGTGCACTATCGAGCATGACTTTAAATATCGGCCAGTATATATAAATTAAGCCCCATCCGATCTGATATATATCCTCAATTTATATGGGGTCATCAGGTCAAACTCGATATCGGTCAATATCAGCTCATATTTCATAGTGGCCCAAAACTCCATGTCTTTTTATATACAAATAGATGGTTGATTGGTTTAAAATGACATAGATAGATGATGATTGTTGGGCTCTGAAAATTGCAGCTCCGATGGCTTTTGTCAGAGACCTTGGGTGTCAGTTCATTTACTTAAAAAAAATTTGTTTTTTTTTTCTTTTAAGGCGAGAATAGTGAGTACAGGCAGCTCGCTTTTATGTTTTTATTGTTTTTAGCGTAGAGGGTTATGCAACCAAGATTTATTATTATTATTATTATTTTATAATTAATGCATGAGGAAGTTCCTCACCCTTTCATTAAAAACAATAGAAGAATACAAATATAAAAATCACAAGGGCTGGCACGGAAGGAGCTACGACATCCCCATGGCCCCCACCCCAAGCACCCGGCCACACTAGCCAGACCAAAAAACAGTGTATGAAACCCAACTAAAAGATTAACGCCCAACCCACCGGAGATTCGTACCACCAAGGCAAAAGGGCAAACTAAAACTAAGGCAAACCCCCCTTGATCCCCCCAAGCCCAACAACTAATTTGCATGAAGTTAAGTTAGCTAATTTGCTAGAAACTAAACACCCACTCTCGGACTCAATGACCTCCATGATATAAGAAACACCTACGGGGAATAAGACTGAATCAGATTGAAACTCCTAGCTTAATGAAGACACTTAATCTGAATCCGCTCCACCACATTCATGAGGATCGTTCCACCACTTTGAAAATGTGGATATACCTCTCCTTCCATGTGACCCAGAATAAAAAGATTATTGCAGCGCAACTAAAGGTTTTACGGTTCAAACTGTGACTCCCTTGAATCAGATTAATTATGGAGGTCCATTTTCGTCCTAATCTTTTACACATTAAATATTATTCCTCATCCATCAAACAGAGTCCAAGATCCTTTAGCAAAGCAAAACCTTAGTCAAATCGGAATATTTCTAACAGAGAAAAGCAATACCTTAGGCATAACCTATTGTTACACACAAATTTAGGACTCTCATAACTGGTCTAAACACCTGAGGGGTTAGCACCTCTTTCCTACATAGAGGACCATAATGTCCATAATCACACTCCATTTATAATAAGCTCTTACAATCTTTAGTAATGAAGCAACAAACATCTATTGGCTGCTAGCCTGCTACAACCCTAAATATGTATGCAATGTAACCTTTTATTTAAGGTTGGAGCTTGAAGGATTGGAGTATGCCTTCACTGTCACCTACCTTAGAGACATAACTTTTAAGGAAATCTCGGTAAAAGAAGGCTCTATAGAGTGAAGGGTTGTGTTCATCTACCAATGCTGGTTCAGGTTCAATAATGCAATCCAACGCCGGATACAGAAATATTGCAATTGTTGTTCGCGCGACTTTTGAATTAGTTACAACTCGATGTTCCACACTCTTTATCTTATCATTGCTGATGACCTACATGCAATCAAACAAATGTTTCATTTCAGAAACAGAAGCAACAAATTTTGTATAATTTCATGCTTTGGTGGACTATTAGTTGCTGAAAACTGAATATCAGCCTGTGCCATGCCTCTTAATTTTTTCCCTACAGTCTTTTACGTCTTTATATATGATATATAACCTTGTTATGGGTTAGGATTCCATAATAAAATTTAATAAAATAATTATATAAAAATAGATGTTTCCTTTGGGAAACATATTGTAACACTGTTTTTCATTGGCCCGCAATTGGCTAAGTATGGAATAAGGTATGTAAGCCTGATGCATAAATGGACTGGCCCAACCTGGCCCGATTAGTAAGTCGGACTGGGTATGGACTAGTTCAGAGAGCCCGATTAAAAACCAACCCGGTTAAGCCTGGCCCAATTTCATCAAATGAGTTTATTTATATATTAATTGATGGGCAGCCGGCGGTCCCTCGACCCGACATGGGATGGGTATCGGCTAAGGTAAAGTAAGCCTACTTCATAAATGAGCTGGCCCAGCAGAGACTGGTTAGTAATCTGGCCTAATTGGCCCGTTTTAAGGCCTGGCCTGAACCAGGCCTAGCCCATTGAGACCCCTAATTGTACATGCCTCTTAGCTGTAGCCTGTAGAACAGTAATTGGAAATAAAAGAAGAGTTAGTCTACAATGGGTGTAGACGTACACATAAAAGAATTACCTGTAACTGGCTCCCAACATTGACAACAAATGCATTGGGAATTGGTTCAACGGCTATCCACTCCCCATCTTTAAAGACTTGAAGCCCATTTATATCACCTTGACTGAGAAGTGTTAGGAGGTTAGCATCAGAATGCTTCGGCAAACCCAACGTCAAACTTGGTTTTGGGCATGGCGGATAATGATTTATAGACATCATCTGATCTTTGCAAAGCTGGTTGTTAAAATAGCCTAATTCGAGACCCAATCCTTCAGAAATTAGCTCCAACAGCCTCAAAGCCAGTTCTCTAATCTCTATAACATATTTCCCAGCAACCTCCCTGGAAAAGAAAAAAGAAAACAAAGTACCATCACCTGCCTTCTAAACAATAGTAGCAACTTTGTTTTTGTGCAATATTTGGGTGGGGGGTAGTTTCGTTTCATTTTTGATAAAATTTAGAAAATTTTCATGGGAATTAATAAATTTTCATATATTTATTTTTTTGGGTCAGTAATTATTTCGTTAATTTCTGCGAAACGATCGACCCCTTGGTTCACCAAAATTTTGGGCGAAATTTTCCACTTTGTTCCTCAATTAACAATCTTACGTTTTGATAGTGCTCGAAACACACCATGCATGTATATTTACAATCACAAGAATATATGAATTTTAAGTACGTTTGATGGTGCAAGGGAACATGGTATCAGTCAATTTGGTCCGTGAGTCTAATACTATAAATGAGTCCCGTCGGGTCAGAATCAACCCAATTCTGTAAATCCTCTAACTAGCCCCAATCATTTAAAGTTTAAACATTCAACCGGAACATGACCTGAGCAACTAGATTAGCAAAAACTCAGGTCAGATCAGATCGGGTTGGGCCAGTGTGCACTAAAATACAGGGTACAGAGTGGGGTCGGGATCGGATCAAGAACCCAGGATCCAACCCGACCGATGAGGCTCTAAATTCTAGGCCAGGCTAAGACTTTGGACCCGAATTCGACTTGTGACCGTTGGGTCAACCTGATCCATTTGCTGCCCTACCCACCTGTGCTAAGATAGTGTTGGAATCCTGTGTAGAAAAGCGAGCAATTAAATACCTATATCTTGTCGGCTTTTCAGGCCATAAATGCATGTAATCCTCCACCGGATAAGAAGAGTGTTTAAGATTGTCCCTCCATAGGTGAAAATCTTTTTTGTCATAGTCGATGGTTGTAGCAATCCATGGGCTGTTCTGGGGTTCTTCTGACTTGACTTTGGCTCTCTCCCTCCAACGCATTTCGAACAACTCCTTGGCAATGTTCATCATGTCCTCTGCCACTTCCATCGGGATACCATGATTAATAACCTGTTTTAGAACAAAGTTATTTAGCTTGCTTGGTTTGAATTTGGATTCGTAATTCGTTATTTTGAAGCAAGCAAACGCTAAGGGTAAGAAGAGATTTTAAAAAAACATTTTATGATCATTTGATTAGTTATAAAATCACGAGGTCTTAAGTTTAATTCTCCTCCCTATGTTAATCAAATTTTGTTTCAAAACAAAGTAGTTAGAATTAACTAACAATTCACTTGTCATGACGACTTGGACCGAATTAGACCACGAACCAGTTTAATACTCTTCGCTCACCCAGGCCAAAGAGTGGCTCTTTAGCTTCGGTGGATAGTTATATTAGCGTTTGACATCACAGCTCTCTGACAAATTTGCTCTAACTGAAAGCTATCTTATGGGATAAAACAGCTCACGGCCTATTTTCTTCGAGAGCAGATAAACCTGCTCTAGTGTGAGCATGCGGAGAGAGCTTGCATTCGCTAAAGAATGGTAAAGTGTATTCTAGTTATTAGATTGGTCTGTGATAGTACCTCTCTAACAGAAATGAAGATTTAGTGTATTTCAGTTTTCACACATAAATATTCTTTCTGACATTAGATTTCCCTTTGGAAAAATGGGCATGGCCGCCTTGAAGCATAGACCCAAGAGGTCGTCGGCTACGGCCCCCAATTTTGACCAAATTTTATGCAAAATATAGGGCCCCGACCTCAAAAGATGTAACCCAGTTCAATAGATTAGAAACTCTCATAGGCCCCAAAATCTCGTGGTCAACCCTGAAAAATGGGATTATAAGGATCTCAGGTTTGAAGAACTTGGACTTCGCATTGAAAGTCGTCTACGGTAAAAAGAACCTGCTCCTAGGGCAATTTCATTAAGGAAACCATTATCTTTATTTTATGAGATGTTATGATAGAAGAAATTTAAACGAGGACCTGAAAGAAACCGTATTCTTGGCAAGCTTTCGAGATTTGCCTTACTATTTCAGTTCTGCCATACCCCCCCTCACCATATATACTTCCGAGATCGACTATTGGAATCGCTTCGCAAGAAAGAATGGTTTGCATTCCCGGTCGTAACTCCGGTGGAAAGACATAAGATTCCGGCACCGATTGAATGCTCAAACCATTGGAAATGAGCTTCTCCATCATCAGCCAACAAAAAATAATAATAAATTAGCTCGTTGAAGATAACTCATATCTCAACCCAATATCTAAATTTATAGCTCTTGCTTGGGCTTTTGCATTTGTAAGTCTACTTCGAAGTTGGAACGCTTTAGAGGAAAAGTGGGGTCTACGACGCTCCTTTTGGCCGCTCGCAGGATTTGTTCTTATTAAAGATAAATGAATGTGAGGGAGTTTACATACCCGCTGACTTGGTCAACACCCAAAAAAAAAAAAAAAAAAAAAGGATACTGGTATTTACACTCAAATATATTGTATTATCAGCCTGAGGTTTTCACAGTTAAAACTGTTGACAACTTAGAATTAAAGGATAAAAATTGTTTTACATACCGATCTTTCACACAATACATCTTAAGATCATGGCCCACTTATTAGATGGCCAGATGTTGATTCCACAAGGAACACATCACCAAAAGTGTCCCAAGAACCCTTCTCATGCTACAACTTTGATCCCGATCACTTTTGGGATTAGTGCCACGTGGATTCAATTTAACACTTAATCATCTAATGGGTGGGCCATGATCTCAAGACCTTTTGTGTGAAAGATTGGTATGGAAAACGATCTTTATCCTCTAATGTGCTCTCTGTGGAATCAACATCTGACCATCTGATAGGTGGGTCAGGATCTCAAAATTTCTTTTGTGGAAGATTGGGATAAAAATTATCTTCATCATATGATTCAAAGCAATCAACAATTTTAATGGTGGAAATCTCAGGTTGTAGCCACTACAAAAATAAGACTATTAGTGGCAGTTTTTTGCTGTAAAAAACTGCCGCTATTAAAGAAACACTATTAAAACTATTAGCGGCAAGAGTATTAGCGACAGTTTTTTTATTAATAGCGGCAGTTTTTGACTACCGCTAATAGTCTTATTTTTTGTAGTGAGCAACTGAATCTTCTTTTGCAAATATCATTACCTATTAATACTTAAAATCAAATAATATTATATTTTTGTAATGTAATTTCTCAACATGTATTTAAAAGATATTGTTGTTTTAGAAGCACACCAACTGCAATGAGAATAGTTAATTAAAGTATCTATATATAATTTCTCAACATGTATTTAAAAGATATTGTTATTTTAGAAGCACACCAACTGCAATGAGAATAGTTAATTAAAGTATATATATATATATATATATATATATATCGGGTGGGTTGATTCGTTCCGATTGATTTTTTCTTGGCCCCCAACCTATCCTTTGAGCTGGGCCGATCCAAAGGTTAGATGGGATGCTCCTTACCTGACTTGATTTGACGTATCAAGTTTATTTGTCTGATTTGATGGGTCGAGTATATTTTGCGGTGGTGATCAACTGGTGGTCTGGGAAGTCTCATTTGTCATGGAAGTTTTTATAATTGGAAGAGGACATCAAAAACATGCTTAGGGGTTTTCCGATTTCTGTTAGTCATGCTCTTAGGTCCTGGAATTTAGTGGCTAAAGAAGGTGCAAACTTTGGTCCTTCCTTGTTTAATTGTTCTTTCAGGCGAGTGGTAACGAGCCCCTTGCTCATTTCTATTCCTTTCCCCTTTTCTCAATGATTTTTTCTCCATTCATAAGACAGAAAAGGAGTTTATTTGCCCGATCTGATTCAATAATCAGGTTAATCAGACCCTTTGACAGCCTAACCTTATCGCTTTCTATTATTTTCTGTTACCTCGCACCAACAAGTATTGTAGTGCCCCTCAATGAATGCTCGTGTGTGTGTGTGTGTGCGTGCGAGTAGGGAACCTTTCAAACAAAAGACCTTACACTTAATTAATGAACAATGTTTTGATTGTGGGTATATGGTGTATCTGTTTTCTGCTTCTCCGGGTGTAGTTTGTTCTTCGGTGTTAGGCTGTGGCTGCTCTTCTGTTTAGTGTCTTGCTTTTCGATTGGGCAGCTCTTCGGCGTTTGGGTCATTTGAGTAGTGTTTTGTTTTGGGGGTGATGGCATTGCAGAAGCTCTTTTCTTTTCATCTTTTTTGTGTTCTTTGTAATCTTGGTTTTTTCTTTCAATGAAAGGGTAAAGACCCTTAAATCTCATCCGTTAATTATCCAAAAATAAAAAAATTAATGAACAATATTAATCGTCTATTAGAAAACATTTTTTGAACCATTGAACATATTCTCATTCTGACTAACAAAAAGAAAGCAATTGATTTGGTAAGCTAGAATTGTCCAACTCGTTTAGACCTTTGTCAATGTACCGTATAAGAATTATTAAAAAATAAATATATTGTCGAGTTCTAGGTTCGGCCCCAGCTTACCTATTAAAAAATAAAATAAGTTTTTGACACCATTATATAATTTTTTTTGAAAAATTGACACCATTATATAATGGTTAATAGAATAATAGCTTATTTGTTTAATGAAACTTTTTCTATTCAATCACCCTTGTAACCTATATGGCAACTTAGTGCATAAATCGGATGGCTCAAATCTCGTAAAGTATAATTTGTTGGTCGTATGAGGTCTTCGGATTGCTCACATATGTTTAAGTTTAATGGGATAAGATCATTTTATCACCAAAATGATATTTAAACGACGGTTAG
The DNA here is from genome assembly GCA_021018995.1 of Chloranthus sessilifolius. Classification (NCBI taxonomy): domain Eukaryota; kingdom Viridiplantae; phylum Streptophyta; class Magnoliopsida; order Chloranthales; family Chloranthaceae; genus Chloranthus; species Chloranthus sessilifolius. The sequence goes on from CM037587.1 coordinate 137,633,892, forward strand.
TAAACTCTGTCCCACCATGACAAATAAGGTGTCCGCACGATTCCTAAGCACATATGGATGGGCACAACTGTACAAAAGGAGTGACGTGCGAAGGCAAATTCCTGGCCATAACTGATGTCGTGGGCAGATAATATTTGATTCCTTCATTTATACTTACCGAATCTTTAAGGGCACATGAGACAAAAAGCATTTACTACTTTGAAACAAATAATATAGATCAGTTATCTTCCGGATATGTCACATAATCTATCTTGAAATTATAAACATATCATTACGCAATAAATTTTTTATTTCATGTCGCAAATATTCGATATAAATAACAGAAAAATCAAATAACACATATTACACACAAACTTGAATTTCAAGTTATTTTTTTGGTATTTATACCACATGAAATCAAAATATAATTATTTGAACCATTTAATCATATGCCCCTGATATCAAGATTTATTGTATGAAAAATACCTTTTTATGGCTGGTGGCAATATTCGAAAGAATGTGCGGAACAATGACACACAATTCGCCACGTATTTAGTCAATCTTGTGGGACGACATGGTCACCTTAATTGAAACTTGAAAGTTCCCCAAGTTTGGCTCAAAAACATAATGACGCACATTGACATTGGTTGTTGAGTGGAGTTTCAAAGGTTTTCTTCTCTGCGTGGTTAAAAATTTTGACTGATAATTCAAAATATCGGCTGAACTGTATTTGTTTTGATTCTTATCAAAATGAAAATTTGAACCAAAATTTCGATCAAAATATGTACAGAAGGGAATTTTTTGGTCGAAATTTCAGTTCAAATTTTTAGTGTCCCTCATGCCCGAAACTGATATTTTGATCCTTGCTTTTTTGTGTTTATGTGTAGTTTGATCATTTCAGCCCTACGTATTAAATATTGCAGAATTATAAATTGTGTAAAACTTTTAATAGACAATTTTGCAGACTGTTTATGTGGCGTGACTTGACTAGTTGCAGTGCTTGGGCCCCACAAGCACCCCACTATGTGTGCAGCCAGTTAGGTCGCACCACATTAGCTGCCTATCTAACCTCATCAAACAAATGGTCGTGGTGAAGATCCGACAAATAGGGAAACATTATACTATGTCAGTTCATTGTTAGAGCACCTAATTACTAGATGACGGTGCAACCTAAGTTCTTGTTTCTACTTTGTCACCTCAACCAGCTGTCTGGATACTCTGGAAAATGCTAGATGCTTATCTTAATATTCTCCTAATTCTGTCAGGATAGTGGTATTTACAACAAAAGAATCTTTTGGCACAACCGATAATTCTACCCTTAACACCATTGATTGCCTTGAATTAAATGATGGAGATCTTTTTTTGGCCTACAATAGATCGTGAGATTGTGGCATACCTATCAGACGGTCAGGTATTGATTCCACTGGCACACATCCATGATCATGGTGTATCATGAGAAGGGTTTTGGATCACTTTTGGGGATGTTTTTCCCGTGAAATTAAACATTTGACAATTTTGATAGGTGACTCAAGATCAATTGTCTGAGGGACGAAAAAAGATATCCATCATCTGCTTCAAGGAAATCAACAGTTTTAGCGATAGAGCCATCACTTGTGTAGAAAGAATCTTCAATTGTAAATACCACTATCCATTCTATAAATACAAGCCAATTGCCACAACTTTTCTAAAGCGTTTGGTTAACTAGAATCCCCTTGTTTCTAGAGATGGCAACGTCCATGGCGACCTTTGAGGGTTTGTTGCCAAGTGAACAACATAAACTCTCAATTCATCCAAAGTACTTGATTTCTGATGAAGAACGTAAATCACTTAACCAAGTTTCTTCATTGACTTTTGTCCCAACCATAGATATTCAACAACTAAATGGCCCTTTGAGACTTCAAACCATTGAAAAGTTAAGGAAGGCTTGCAAGGATGATGGATTTTTCGAAGTACTTGATTTCCCATTTCTGCTTAAATTTTTTCCTTCTTTTTTAGATAATTATATATTCTTTTGAGGTTATTTAATTGTTGTTCATATGTAGATATATATGGCTTAATTTTCATGTTTTATGAAGGTAATTAATCACGGAGTAGCTGAGAGTCTTATGGAAGATATGATGAAGGTTGGAGAAGAGTTCTTTGAAATGGCTGTGGAAGATAGAGCACATCTATATTCAAATGATTATAATAAGAGGACTCGAGTGGCCACCAGTTTCAACGCTAGCAGGGAAGATACATTGCATTGGAGGGATTACCTTCGACACCCTTGCCACCCTCTCGAAGATCACATTGATTCCTGGCCTACCAAACCGCCTTCTTACAGGTATGTGATGTGTGTATGTGAGAGATAGAGAGTATTCACGCACCTCTGTAAACATTGTTTTATTTACATATTTGATCCTCTCACTCTAGTCAGGGGTAACTCGAGTTGTGAGACCATACATCACCGTAATCAATTTTGACCACGGCAATCTGATCGGTCTCACAGTCACACATGACTCGAGTCATATAATCAATTCCCATATATATTTTCCTTTATTTGCTTTTCACTAAGAATTTTCCATATATACTAGTGTAAAATAAAATTAATTAATATTTATTAGTTGTATGAGTTCGAACTAGCTGGATGCCATGTGGGACCAAACCTGAGTATCGGGTGTGACATCAACATGCCCAAGGTCGATAATCGACTTTCTAGGAAAAAAGGAAGAAGCTTATTTCTTATTTTTAAATTTTAGGTCAAAGGTGGAAATTTTAATAGTCTAATGCTTGGGCAGTAAACCAATATCTTTGACTTATATTTTGAAGGGAAAAAGGTCTAATTTTTTTTCTAAAACCCTTTGCTTGTTGGTTTGGTAATGATTCTCTCACTCGAGTCATGAAATATACTCTCATGACTCTAGCAACCATTGATTGCATGTCAAAGCAGGTTGACTTTTTAAGTCATCGTATGTGCAATGCAATGTGTGTGTGTGTGTGTGTGTGTGTGTGTGCGCGCGTGTGTGTGTGTGATCAATGATATTCGAACCGAGTCATGGAACAAAAGCTCTCAATGGTTGCATGTCTTTGCAATTGTCTTTTAGCTCTTATATTTATAAGTCCCCTAAAGTCCTTGTCAAATCTAAAAAATCTCTCCTACTATAATACACGTGCATAAATTGCTCACATGCACGGAGGTGTTCTAGAAGTATATATAATTCAATTATTGCTTCCCACATTCTTATATATATTTTTAGATGTAATGCACTATTTAAATTATGTAACTTATCTGTAGAAATTATGGCAATCAAATACACATACAAGCAAATGCAAACACAAGATTTACGTGGTTCGGCAATTTGCCTACGTCAACGAGTGATGTTGAGTCCTTTCACTAATGTGTGAAAACTGGGGTTACAAATCTCTGAGATCTAACCTCAGTCGTCAATACAAAAATCAAGTTTGCTTCTTAATCTCTAATCTCTCATAAAGTCTAATCACTAATTATGTTTATATAATACAATTATAGCCGACCAATGATGAAAATACCCTCCATAACCCCAGAATAGTTTGAATCTGTAGATGGAAGAGCCCCCGAGGTCGTGGCCACGAGATTCAAGTCACCAACTCAACAATCTCCACCTTGACTTGAATCTTCACAAGTCACCTTGAAGATACCAACATAGTGCATTCTAATTCTACTTCCATCCTTCTCTCCTTCGACATTCTTTCACCCAGAATGCAAGGCTCCGCACTCTTCAAGAGTGCAACATAATCTTCAACACTTAGTGAGATTAATATTTTGGTCTACCCCTCTTCTCAGGTCGTCTCACGTATAACCTTTGCAACCCTCTTCTCGAAAAAAATACAAGATCGCCTTGAAAATTGAAAAGGTAATCTTCTCTCTTATGTAAGAAGATTGGAACTCATTAAATCAATCTAAAATAGTTTCCAAATATATTGGTCTGGTGCCTTCTATCTCCCAAGGATGATTATCAGTAGAATGGAAATAATGTTCTCAAGATTCCTTTGGAAGGGTGATTCTTTAGGCCAATCGATGCATCCTATAAGTTGGAAGAAAATTTGGAAACCCAAGGATGAAGGGGGCCTCAGAATTATGCATATTATTGATTGGCATAATGTTGGTTTATCAAAACTCTTCTGCAATTTGGCCTCCAACAAATTGCTTTGGTCCACTTGGTGAATTGCTAGATGTGTCTATCCTGCAAATGTTTTGAACTACAATCTCCCTAATAATTTCTCATGGGCCTAGAGAGGCATTTTGAGGGTTAGAGATACAATAAAATCAAAAATTTAGATTATCATTGGCATTCTAATGGCTGTATTGCAGTTTTAGTGGTTTCAGGTGTTCGTGATCGTTGGATCTTGCAAAGGCATAAAAGAGCATAATTAAGGACAATATGAGAGCATTGGACCAAAGGGCCAACAGAAACACCGAAATTCATGAAAAGAATTGATTGGTCCAGCCACAAGCAAGAGAATGGATATGCCATATGTCAGGCTCAATCAATTGAAATTTAGAAATCAATCGATTGAGTTGGATGACAACTGTTTCCCTCATAAATTCGAATTTGAACTAAATCGATTGAGATTTAGATTTTAATCGATTGAGATTTAAATTCAAATAAGTCTGCCAAAATTCAAATTTTCAATTTAATCGATTGAATCAAGATTCAATCGATTGACCTATATGTGGAAACTCTTCCATTCGAGCCCTATATAAACAAAGCAGTGTTTAGGGTTTGGGCATGCTTCTTTGAGGAGCCTTTTTGGCCAACTTTCTTAGTCTTTTTCTTAGGTTTTCTTTATTATTTTTAGTGCTTAGTTTTAATTTGTGATAATTAATTTGTAAGTAGGAACCAAAGCTTTGTAAGATATCGGATATTTTCCTAAAAGATCTGAATATTTGATAAATTAAAGAACGTGTTTGATAGTTTTGGATCTGTGCCTTGCATGTGAATCGGAGATGAACGACTAAAACCGTTCATTCAAGGAGGAAGCGACCCCTAGATAAGTAGTTAATTTATTTTCATTCAATCATATCATTTTACAAATATTGAATCATACGACTTTCAGGCCGTACGATTGGATCTTGTTGTGGTTTTTAATGTGATGTTTTACTCGCAAGTGCAGGAATCGGTTTGTATATAGTGGGTGCGGAGTACGAGATCGTTCCCACGAGGACTAATTTTGAAAGATCTAAAAAGACAAACAATTCTAGAAATCTACTAAGATCTAACAGTATTCTACCAATCTTATGATTTAAATGGCTTGATGAGATGGTAATTAATGACTACAAACTAAAATTCAATTGATAATTCAAAAGGAAAGGTAAAGATGATGATAAAGATGAAGATACTAAATCCTCCCATCTTTGGTCCGTTCTTCCCATAATATAAATCTAAGGATTAAATTATGAGATATTCCATTGGTAATAAACATCTTTTATGGAAGATCAATGGTCAACACCCTAATAGGTTCCACGTTGCATCCCTGCAATCAGGACTTAGATGATTTTCATATATAGATCTGGGATCAAGGGCATAGCTAGGCACACTTTATCTCAGGTTCAAATAAAAATCATCCCCAAAGTGGGTGAAAATTCCAACAAGAATACTACTTATAAATCTGAAATCAAGGGCATGGCTAGGCACACTTTATTCAGATTAGGAAGTATTTAAGATAAAATTACCATTACAGATCCAAGATCCAGGGCATGGCTAGGCACACTCGATCCCAGAATATAATCGTAATTAGATCCACACGATGAAAGCAAAAAAATCATAATAATAATTGGGTAAAATTACCGTCACAGATTTGAGATCCCGGGCATGGCTAGGCACACGCGATCACGGTTAGTGGCGGGGATTTCATCCGTTCATGATAGCACAACGACCATAAAATAAGATCTCATATTTTAATCCTTAATTTATATTATTAAAAGTACATCCCTCGGATTGGAATCATTAGATCCCCATCCCTATAAATTTAGTCACACATATTGTAATTAAATGACATAAATAAATAAAGAAGAGAAAATAACATTAATTTAATAAATTAAAATTACCTCAAACTTCAAAAGAAATTACTTTGATCCAAAAGTACGATGATCTTCAGAAATGAAATTTAATGCAAGAATAAACTTTGAACAAAAATTATAAACTGAATGAATGAGTACTGAAAAATTAAGGAACAAAGCTCTCAAAAAGGAATAATAAAAAAACTCCTATTTCTATGTCTAACTATGAAAAATAAAGACTAAAAACTAAAACTATAATTCTAAAACTCTTTCCTAAAATTAATTCTCCTCTTCTCGAAGTGTTTGAGTCGCTTTAATAGAACCCACGTCGCACAAGTCTCCCAAGCCGCAAATTCAGGGTCGATTAATCGGCCCTACATAGTCGATGCATCGAGCCTCCAACAAGTTCAAAAAAATAGCTTTAAAGTATCAAGTCCGTCGACATCGCTTTCCCTCGACATCGACCTACGTGGTCGATGCATCGAATTCTAAATCCGTGAATTTCAAAGACATTTTTGTATCGATACTTTCTTATTTCGGTGTTTCTTACGCCATTGGAAAGCTGACAAAAAGATCTACAACTTTTGTGTTTTGACAATTTCATAATTCGGCCGTCTTGAAGGTCCAAATTTAGCCGCAAGTCGCACCAAGTTCTCGATTACCCAAAGTTGTAGTGTTTGGACATTATATTCAGAATTCTTGGACTGTTTTTTATACTTGGCTTGTATTGACCTGAAACACTTCAAATCTAATAATTCTCATCAGATAGCCTTCATCGGACAGCTAAATGTAGGTATTTAGGGGTAAAATATTATCATATTTCAGTACTCATCAGATCTTAATATTGTGATTTCGAATTTTGAGATACGCTATGCTTGTTATATGATTCATACCGCAGTAGGCTGAGTCATAATTTTTAGATAGGGTATGGCGGATCAATAATCACATTCTTTTCGAATCATTTTGTTTGTAGTAAAATGAGGGTTAATGTTTATATTCATTGTCATAATTATTAAATCGTATGGCTTTCAAGTCGTACGATTATATTCTTAATTTTGTGATTTCGAATTTTGAGATACGCTATACTTTTTAAATGATTCATACCGCGTTAATAGGCTGAGTCATAGTTTTTAGATAGGGTATGTCGGATCAATAATCACACTCTTTATGATTCATTTTTCTTCTTGATAAATGATGGTATATAATTTGGCATGAAAATGTGTGATTGATTGTAGGTAGAAAAATTATAAATTTAGGGTTAGTGGACTCCTTGATCATCTTTTCATCGTTGTTTGATTTTTTATTGTTTTCCTAACTTAAGCTTTGTTTAGATCTTTTTATTTTTATGTTTGTGTAGTTGTTAATTTTTATCGTGATAAAGATCTCGCCTTTGGTACTTCCTTAGGTTCGTTTGACGCTTCTAGAAATTAATTGAATTTTACGCTTTCCTGTGGGTTCAACACCCTTGATTTCACCGTGCTATGATTGGTCTTGTGCACTTGCAAGGGTACAATTTAAAATCAATCATGTACCCTAATTAAGGATTATGGGCGTAGAATGATGCTACACTCTGGTATTGATGAGAGAAGTCATATTAGTGACGCCATTGTTAATGGAGAATGGAACTTACCGAACCCCACAACATGGAAAATGGAATAGGCATGGGCAAGAATCCGTACGCATCCTATTCCCTTCAATAATCAAGATGAAGTTGCTTATATATAAAAACTCAAATCTTCAGGTGAATTCACTACTAAATCGGCTTGGTCTTGCTTCAAGCCTTCTTTTGAAAAGGTTTCATGGCATAAATTTCTCCGACACTCTAAGTGTATTCCTAAACATCTTTTTTATGGTTGGTTAGTCATCCAAAATAAATTGCTTACTTTGGATAATCTTGCGAAGAGAGGTTTATATATTCCTTCGAGATGTGTGCTCTGTTGGTCTGATTCGAAAGACCACAATCATCTTTTCTTTAGGTGCTCATATTCCAATTGGATAAAGAGATCACTATGCTAGCGGCTTAGTATAAAAAAGAACTCTATTGTTGGTACCCTTGAAGAAGAGATGACCTTCTGTATGGAAAAGTGTAAAGGTAACATGAAGCATAGCACTCTAATTAAGCGAGTGTTCGCTGCATCCATTTGGCACCTATGGTGAAAAAGAAACTCAAGGATATTCGATAACAAATCAACTCATAAAAGGAGTGCTCTTCAAAATATTGTGAAAGATGTTAATACCAATATGCTCAACTCAATGGAAGATCATCTTATATCTTCTGCAATCAACATCGATTGGTGACCTTCAAGTGATCTACCTCCCACTCCACGGGTCTTTCAATGGACCCCTCCCCCCCCCCCCCCCTCAAGCTCCAGTCCTAAAATTAAATACAAATGCTGCTTATAGAGATGCAAAAATTTTCATAGGAGGTCTCTATAGAAATCCTCAAGGATAGTATGAAGCTAGTTTCCATGGTCCCATTGAGAGATGTTACGATATAACTCACGCTGAATTTCAAGCACTTCAATATGGGCTGCAATTCGCCATTGAACAAAATTACACCGATCTAGAAATTGAATAAGATTCTCTAATTGTTATCAATTGTATAAACGGACATCATAAAATGCCATGGCATTATAACTTCACCGCTCAAAGAATCAATCAATTGGCTCTCTTTTCAATCGATATCCTCAAAACACATATGGAGAGAGATGAACTTTAGTGTTAATTTGCTAACAAAGATTGGACCAGACTTATCTTCAGTTGTCCAATGGACAGATTCATCTTCTATTCCTTTCCCTCATCACTCTCGCATCCGAGAATATATGATTTGCAATTCAACTCGTTTGTAATATTCTCCTTTTTTTAATAAATGGGTGAGGTCCCATCAACCCTAATTAACTACCAAAAAAAAAAAGAACGTCCTCGAAACATTTCTTTATCAATCGTATCTACTAATTGAGCTTTGTACCGATTCATTTCCTGTTCCGATGATGCTTATTTCTTTCTAAATACCCACTTGCACCCAATGACTTTCTTTCCCTTAGAAAGTTCCACCAACTCTCAAGTCTTATTTTTTGAAGCTCCATCTCTTTCATCATAGATGTCACCCATGCATCTCTTTCCTCCGATTTTATCGTCTCCTGAAAATAAGATAGATCTCCATTTCTAGTAAATAGTGCAAAATAAACTATATCTTCAAGTCATACTTGATTGATGCCCTTTTATCTTTGGCTCTTACCTTTTCAATGCCTTGTGACACTTGATGTTGTTGGTAGTGCTCCATGCTGGGTAATTCTTCATGTGAAGGCTATAGCAAATTATCTTCTTTCTGACATTCTGAATGATCTATCTCCACCTCAATTGTGTTAGGTCCCTTAAGAATATTTTCTCTGATTTCTCCTTCACCTTGTTTACTGATTTTCTAAATGTAAGTTTCATCAAAGACCACATCTCTACTGACTAATGTCCTCTTTGTTGAAGGATCTCATAGTTTGAATCTCTTCACCCCTTTCTCATACCTGAGAAATATAAACCTTTTCGAGTTTAGATCTAGCTTAGATCTCTGCATAGCTTGTATATGGACGTATGTTGGACACCCAAAAATTCTAAGAATAGAAAATAGCCTGTAGTTTTTCTTGTTCAAACCTTTTTTAAGAAGTCGTCAGTGAAGGTGACAAAATATTTTGCACCTCCCTTTACTGGTTCTACTACTGATTCCCAAACATCTGAATGTACATAGTCTAACACCGCTTTGCTGTTATGGACTTCGGTGCTAAATTTGACCATGCATTGTTTTTCATATAAACAATACCTACAGAACCCAAGCTTACAGTTTTTAACACCCTTCAAAAAATTTCGTTTGTGAAGTTTTATCATCCCCTTTTCACTCATATGCCTTAAGCGCATATGCCACAGATACATGTCATCCGTACTAGTATCTTCTGTAGTAGATACAGATGCTCCACCTACAATAGTATTTCCTACCAATCTATATAGGTTTCCAACAATTTGACGTTTCATAACGATCACGGCCCCCTTAACAACCTTTAATGCTCCACCTTGTGCAATGTATTTACAATCACTGGAATCTAATGCACCTAAAGAAATTAGATTTTTCTTTAGACCCGATACATGTCTTACATCATTAAGAGTTCAAACCACACCATCAAACATCTTAATTTTTACGATTCTGATTCCAATAATTTTACATATAGCATTATTTCTCATCAACACAGATCCACCATTGAACGATTTGTATGTATCAAATCATTCTTTATTAGGACTTATATGGCAAGAACAACCCAAATCTAAAATCCATACATCATAAAATAAATTTGTGCCTGTGGTGACAGATAGAATGTCAATATCACCTTCGCCCGCATTATTTTCTGTAATGCTCGCTTGATCTGATGTAGAAGCTTTTCTTTTTTCATTTGTCTTATCTTCTTATTCACGAGTAAATAGTTTGCAGTTTCGCTTCATGCGTCCCTCCTTCTTGCAATGATAATAAAGAAAAGATTCCTACATTTTCTCCTTTGATTTCAATTGGGATCTATTTCCACTGCTGAAACTTTTTTCTCTTGATCTGCCTCTGTTACGATTCTTTCCTTGCGCCACAAGTCTCTCCGCTTGTGGTTCCTCAATACTCAATTTCTTCCGCAACTTATTTGACAGAAGTGCAGCTATAACCTCTTATGTTTCGAGAGTATCTTTCCTGTAGAGCAACGTTATAACAAAATGCTCATACGAAAAAAGAAGAGATGCAAGAATAAAAAGAGTCTTATTCTTATCGTCCACCTTAACTTCAACGCTAAGTAAGTGAGATATAATCATGTTGAAGGTATTGAGATCCTCCAACATATTCTATCATTCCTTCATCTGAAGTGTATAGTGTTGTTATTTTAGAAACAACTTGTTCATAAGATATTTCGTCATGTACAGGCTTTCAAGTTTCGCCCAAAGTTTGGGCGCCGATTCTTCCTCGATCACGTTGTACATGACCTCATCCACGAGATAAAGACGTATCGTGTTGCCCACCTTCAACTCTAATTCCTCCCAGTCATCATCGTCCAAGTTTGGCGACTTCTTCGATTATCCATGCAACGTTCTATGAGACCTTGTTGCACGAGCAGATCTCTAACTCTTCTCTGCCACAATCCGAAATTATATTTTCAATCAAATTTCTCGACTTTAAACTTGCTTGTAGATTTTGTTGTCATTGGAGCGTAGGCTATGATACCAATTTATAAAAATTAAAACAATCAAATACATACACACACAAGCAAACACAAACACAAGATTTATGTGGTTTGGCAATTTGCCTACGTCCACGAGTGGTGTTGAGTCCTTTCACTAATCTGTGAAAACTTGGGTTACAAATCTCTCAGATCTGTCCTCACTCAATACAGAAATCAAGTTTGCTGCTTAATCTATAACCTCTCACAAACTCTAATAACTAATTAGGTTTATATAATACAAGTATAATCGCCCAATGACAAAAATACCCTCCATAACCCCAGAATAGTTAGAATCCATAGATAGAAGAGCCCCAAGGTCATGGCCACGAATTTGAACTCAAAAATTCAAGATAATGCACTCGTGGCCACGAACTCGGGGTCGTGGCCACAAAATTCAAGTCACCAACTCAGCATTATTTATTACTCATTAATATTATATCTTTTTTGTAGTTGATTAATTAACTATTTATATGTTACACTTATAATCAGTTTTTGTGACTATTATTTACTTTCTTCCTACATGTCTGGCTAATAGCTAGGCAGTTATTTTTAAAAAAGAAATAAAAAATAAAAAAATGAATAAATGAATAAAAAATTAAAAGTTATTATTAGTGTCCATGTAAGGGTAAGGATGCTTTTGACCTTCCACTATTTTTTATATAAAAATATATGCCTATGTGATAATTAAGGTCGGCAGAAGGGATTAACCCAAGCACCACTGATAGCAGTCGTCTGCTCTGACAACTAATACGAACTAGTTATCTCAACTCAACTGTGATCACAGTGCAATGCCTTTCCTTTAATACAGGATGTAACATGTTTGATAACTCCAAAATACTAAATATTGGTAAAAAAGAAATTCAATTTTCATATGCTTTTGTTTGATAGTATTATAAGATGGAAATGAAAATAAGTGGTCCTCATGCAGAAACTAAATTTTGTTACACCAAAAATATTTAGGTGAAATTAATCAATTCGCCCTTGAAGTGATTGAAATTGAGTTTCTCATCAAATACAATGATGGTTATTTTTGTCTTTCCAAATAGCCTATTATTTTACTGGCAAACTTATCAAAAGGGAGAAATCAATTTTCATTCGAAATCATTTCTTAGATAGCTTAATCAAACATCAAAAATTTCATTTCCAAGCGAAATCATTTCGCAAGAAACCAATCAAGCAATTGATTTTATTTCCTATTTGGAGTTTCTCTTATCAAATAGACCCTAAACTATAATGAGCAGAAGGTTCGCGCTGGGATAATGGGAGGACATCTTGAATAACACCCTTGTTGTTTGTTGTGTATGTCGAATCTGAAATGCATGGAAGTATGCAAATGTTATAAATTCATGAGATGTGCAGTTCGCTTTCCCGGCCAGCATGATCGGGCACTCATCATAAAAGATCTCTTAATTTGTGCACATAATAAAATTCAAATAGGCCAATGGGGCATCGGATGCTTCATTCCACTTTTAGCTACCGAAGCTAATGTGGAGCTAAATTAGGTTCGGTTGCTACTTATTCATCGGAAAAAAAAAAAAAAAAATGTTAAAATAGGTAGCAGGATGGGAACCAGCTAAAGCAGGTGAACTCTACTATGGCTGGGGCTGGCAAAGAGTTGTGCCATACACAACCTAAAAGACCCAGCCAATTGTGGTTTCAACAGAGCGGTTGAAAACTGCTTTGGCAGGGAGCAGAGGTGGCGTCGGGGCGTGCCCGTCCGGCTCATTGCTAAACACACACACCTAATTAAGAAATCATGGAGCTGCGCGTCACTCAAAGTGATCTGTTTTAGTTTTGTGCGTGTTTGACTAAGTCGTGAACCAAATGCAAACTTCGTCTACATTAACTTATCCCATGTTACTTAGATCTATATTTGGAAGTTTCATCCCTTATGAAACACTTAATTTCCCATGAACATATTTGACACGACTTCTAAGAGGAGTCAATTCTTTGTTAAAATTGTTGCTTACCTAATATATTCATCTTTATTTGTACACCAACAAACTGGGCCCAATCACCAGGAAAATTGCAGCTGAATATGCGACGGCCATGAGAGCATTGACCTTAAATCTGTTGGAAGCCATCTCAGAAAGCCTGGGTCTGGAGAGAGATCACATTGCCAATGCATTAGGGAAGCAAAACCAAACAATGCAGATCAACTACTACCCGCCATGCCCCAACCCCGACTTAACACTAGCCCTCGGTGCCCACACAGACCCTAATTGCCTAACAGTAGTCCAGCACGATGACGTCTCCGGTCTACAAATCATGAAAGATGATCAGTGGTTCCATGTACCTTCCCTCCACGGAGCATTCTTCGTTAATATTGGTGATCAGTTGCAGGTAATCCACAAGATGAAAAACCTGTAGTTCATCCAGCTAGCGAATCCTATGAAAAGTTAAGTCCCAGGGAAATCTATGGATGCCAACATTTCATAGTTAAGTCCCAGGGAAATCTATGGATGCCAACATTTCATAGGATTTAATTGGTAGCTAAAATAATTATTGTGTCAACAAATAATTAATGATAACCGACGAACTAACTGTCAGCGATCCATCTCCCTAATTAATTAAATGTATATATGTTATAGGTGATCAGCAATGGAGAGTATAAGAGCCTGGTGCACAGAGCTGTAACAAATACAAGGAGGCGGCTTTCCATACCGTCCTTCTATGGACCCTCTCTTGATGCGGTTATAAAACCAGCATCGTCCTTGGCAGCAATACATCCTCGTGGTCCTCTCTATCTACCTTTCACTTACCAGCAATTTCTTGATCATTTTTACTCCCACAAACTCGTTACCACCACACTCCAACACTTTAAGATTTCATGCCCTGAAGTGGAGTAACTATTGGGATTGCATCCATGGCTTAATATATATCGTTACCACCTTAATCAGCTTCGTAATCCAATGGTGATGTTCGTCGATCGATCGTATGAACTATTAAGTTATTTATATTCATGTTTGTTTACTTTATCTTATCTTTTATCTGCATTTATTTGTTTGAAAGATGGATCTGTAAGTCACTTGGATTCTGATACACCATGCCAAATTATATAAATAGAACTCCTGAGGTTAGTTATGAGACTACAGATTGACTTCATTTGATTCAAGATCCACTTCCATTCATGTATGCCTGCTCGATCACTCACATAAGCTGTACACGCCAGTTTTAAGGTTCAACTCGGAGTGATGATTATAGCTAGGCCTCTCTACTTAGTGACTCTAAGCCCTCACATGGTCCACCATTCATACATTTGCTCTTATCTCATCACTTGTCACAGTTGTCATATGGTTACATTGTCACCAAGTGGGCTTTTTTAACCAATTTTGATAGGGTCAAAGTTCTCATAAGATGAACCTATGAGGGAATAATTTTCTCCAAATAAGCAAGGCAAGCTTGACGGGCGCATCCTGACCCTAAGACCATCTTTGGCAAAACCCATGGGAAATTTATTTTTTTCTTTCACTCCCCATGCCCGGCCCGACCTGACAGGTCAAGTTTTTGTGCCCAACCCAGTAAAAATTTAGGATCAAGCAGATCAGGTGTCGATTTGACCTGACCCATTTACTGCCCCTGATTGTGAGTATTGTGACTTGAGGACCGGTTTCTTTAGGTATCATTATCCATGGCAGGTCCATTAATTAAGGGGTGATCCCCTTATTTTAGAAAAAAGAGCCGAGGTTCATTTAAACACCAAAATAGTATTTAAATGATCTTACATCATTAATGTTTAATATGTGAGTAATCCACACCATCAAAGTGATAGATCATAGATTAAAGTGTAATAGGCTCAAAATTGGTGTTTTAGAAAGATTTAAACCGTTTGATCTATAGATTATAATATCAACCTCTTTTTTTTTTAATGGTTAATATTAATTATCAATCGAATGGTTCACATTCACTTATATGCATATTTCTTTAGGCTAATATATGTTCCAATGATAGATTGTCAGAGACAATTCAGATTGATGACGCATATGCATCACATGTTTACGATACAAAAAAGATTAATTCTGATGAAAATACCGTTTTGGTATTTAATTGCCGATCTAATATTTGGTCAATCATTTAGTATTTTCTAACTAGAATAGTCTATCAGCGGATCCTTTTGGTTGAACAGATGGAGAGCGGGTGGGTGAGGGAATTCAATGCATGCTAAGCGACTTTTACTTGACTTGGCGCCGTAAGATAGTTTTGTTTGCAACTCAAGATTCTTTCTTGAAGAATTTACATTTTTGGCTTTATAAGTTTGCTTATTTGCATAAACAGCCCTACAGTTTGAAACTGTGCAAAATATGTCAACTCTAAGCCAAGCCGTTTTCACCTCAGCATAGACCTGTTTTTTTATTATATATATGTTTATTTTTTATTATTTTTTTGTCATCCCTTTTTTCAATTCCAACTACAATAGTATTTGTTGTCTTACAATTGCGAACTGTTATTCTTACAATAGCAGGCTTTATTTTATGATAGCGCTCTGTGACGGGGCCAATACTCGAGCTTACAGCATGGTGCGTGTGGCACGACATGTGGTGCCAGGAGGGCACGCGACATGGGGCCAAGTGGGTCTGGCGACGTGGTCGCGCTACGAGGACGCGATGCGGTCGCATGAGGGTAGGACGCGGAGCATCACGGTCGCGACACGGATGCGACATAGCCAAGGTGGGCTAGCGACGCAGGAGGCGTTGCGGTATGTCAAACCAAGGGGTTTGATGTTCTCCTGCCATTCTGGCTGAATGACTGTTGTACCCTTCCATGTCGCGACCGTGATGCTCCGGGTCCTACCCTCATGCAACCGCGTCGCATCCTCGCAGCGCGACTATGTCGCCAGGCCCACTTGGCCCCATGTCGCGTGCCCTCCTGACACCACATGTCGTGCCACACGCACCATGTTGCAAGCTCTAGTATTGGCCCCGTCACAGCTCGCTAACATATAATAGACTTTAGGGGATGCAGAAAAAAAGAGATTACTGTGTTATCCAATAAAAGCTTCGTAAAAATGACATTAGATGGTAATCTATTTTAATTATGTATATAATACGAAATCACTATAAAATTATTAGTTAATAATCTATCAAAAACATAAGAATGCAAGACATTAATCGAAATTTTTTTAAAAAATCAGCTAGCATAACCGCTATCTTAAGTAGGCAGTCGCTATCTTTAGGTAGCGACCATTATCTTAAGATGGCAGTCGCTATCTAAAGATGATATTAGATGATAATCTATTTTAATTGTGTACATTGTATGAAATCACTGTAAAAAAAAATAATAATAAATACTAACAATCTTAAAATAGCGACTGCTATCTTAAGTTGGCGGTCATTATCTTAAGATAGCAACCGTTATCTTAAGTTAGCGGTCACAATTTAAAGACGCCATGAGATGGTAATCTATTTTAGATCGCTATCTTAAGATAACAGTATGTTAGCGATTGCTATCTTAAGATAGCGACCGCTATCTTAAAATAGTAATCTATTTTAATTATGTATATGGTATGAAATCACGCCAACTTAAGGTAATGGTATATTAGCTATCGCTATTATGATAATCTATTTTAATTGTATATATGTTAAGATAACGACCACCAACTTAAGACAACGATGTGTTATCTATCACTATCTTAAGATAGCGACCACTATCTTAAGATGATAATCTATTTTAATTGTGTATATGGTATGAAATCACTGTAAAATTATTAGCATACCGCTATCTTAAGATAGCAACCGCCAACTTAAAATAGTGGTATGTTAGTGATCGTTATCTTATCTTAAGATAACAGTATGTTTTTGAAATTTTTTTATATTTTCTTTTTTATTACTTATGTCATCCGTTCATATATTTTTTTGTAGATCACTAACTAATAAAGTTTATATTGGATAACACGGTAATCTCTTTTTCTTCATACCCAAACCTACCATTTTAAGATAGCGACAGATATCTATTTTAAAATGACGTTCTCTATCTTAAAGATAACAGTATGTTAACAGATTTTTTTTTTTTGTTATTTATGTCTTATGTTCTTATGTTTTTGGCAGAGCAATAATTAATAAACACAATAATCTCTCTTTTTCTATCGTAAAATAATGTCTAAGATAGCGCCTATTATCATAAGATATCGGATATCACGACCCGCAATTATAAAAGAGCGAACGCTATTATAATCGGAACTAAAAAAATTGACAATAAAATGAAAAATAAACATATATATAATGAAAAAATAAGTAGATGCTGATGTGGAAACTGCTTGGCTTGGAGTTGATCTATTCTGTATAATTTTAAATTACAAAATTATTTTTACAAATAAACAAACTTATAGAGTCGAAAATATAAATTTCCCTTCTTTCATTACAATCAGCCTTTGCATATAGGAAACTCCACGTGCACGTTAGCTAGAGTTGATATTAGCAGTACGGGCCGTGCACTACACGGATTAATCTCAATCCGAAGCCGCACGTGCCGTGCACTACCCGGATTAATCTCAATCCCTCTTGTCTAAGCAAATTTAAAACTTGGTTTAAAAAAATAATTTCACAAATTTACAAAAACAGTTTTAGCCTATTATCCCACTTCAAATAGTTTTTAACAAAAAATTCTATCTTTATCCAATGCATGATTCAACCGCAAACAAAACCCTTTTGAGTTGATCAGCCCTGTAAGATCTTATTAATGTTGGGTATTTGTGACCCACACACTAACCTCTTTACTTATTTATTAAAACTTAAATTGATGAGACTTTCTAAACGTGGTACAATAGGAATCATCACGCAATCTGGTGGAATTCCTAATTTATAGGGTTGTGGTAATCCCTCTTATATTGTGACGCATCCTCTAGATTTAGTCTCCTTGATGGGCTAGGAGACTAATCAAGGTCTATTTAAGGAGAACAGCGTCTCCTCTTTATTCACTCTCAATGTTATTCCCATCAATAGAGATAGAAAGAAAGAGAGGCGGTTTGTTCTAAGGGTCGTGATCTTGTACCGAGGATCTGCCGATTAAGCACGTCTTCACGACCATCCGATCAGGTAAGTAAGATTTATCTTACTAGTAAATTGTTCTATTTAATATGTTTATCAAACGATTCTGGCCTAGATATAAAATATCTCACAATTGGTATCAGAGCTTGGATGGCCTGATTTCGTTTGATCTACACAAATCATAAACAAAAAATTTTCAGGGCGTCTGATAATCTGACCGTCTGATATCAAACGGTCCGATATGGGATTGTTTATCATAGATCTCAATCCAGATTAAGATCCCATGGATTTAATCTGAACCAGACATGACTTTCAGGGCTAAGATTTCCCTTTTGGTTTAACCTGAACCATACATGACTTTCAGGGCGTCTGATAATCTGACCGTCTGATTAGAGCGTGATATGATCAGCGCATGGTTCAGATCGGATGACTCATATCTTCACTGTAGGGGATCGTTCTCAGTAGGCGTTGCCCACCTGAGGTGATCGGTCGGTTGTCTGACAGGCATATATATAAAAAAAAAAAAATTCAACCGACGGTCCGGCGCCGTCATACCACAATCCGGCCACGGATCGCATTTGTCATGTGCCGACGGACCGCACCGTAATCGGATCACGGCAGTGTTGTGTGTTGAGACTGACTAAGGCAACTCATGTTTAAAAAAAAATTTTAAGCGACGGTCTGGCCGTCCGGCCGAAGTCCGATCACGGATCGGCCGGCGGCGCGGCCGGTGACCGGACGGTCCACCGACCGTCATTGCCGTTTTCTTCGATCGATCAGATCCAAGTCCCATGTGGACTGGTTCTGACTGCAATAGTTACAAAAAAAAAAAAAAAATTTTGGAAGAAGATGAATAGTTGGGTTTTTATAGGGCCGGGTCGGGTCCGTTGTCGGCCCACCTGACCCGCGTGACCAGACCCACTGAACCAGATCCGATGACCCGTGGACCTGGCCCACTAACCCTTATCTGGTGCCCGGCCCATAGTTGTGGCCCACTTCGGTCGGGTACCCATACTTGGACTTGGCCCACTACAGCCCGGTTCCATGACCCTCGGACCGGCCCAATACTCGGCCCATTTGGCTCTGGCCCACTTGGGCCCACCAACTGATCGAATACGGATCCAAGACCCAACCCAAACAATTTATATTTTGTCTGCAGCCACCATACTACACTGTTTCTGACGGCTGCAGACAAAAGTTTTAAACTCGAAATTAGTTTCCGCAACCAGACTGAACACTTTTTGGGTTCAAAGTTTAAAATGCGATATCTTGAGTTTTACAACTCTGTTTCACGCATATGGCCTATCAATTTTGATCTACTCAACGAGACCTACACGTTGAACAGGTCTATGGGACTGTTTAACACTGTTTTGGATATGAAAATTCCAGTCAAAGGTTAATAAATATTTTTTGTTCAAAATACATACTTAAACTATTTTTTGAACTTTTTGTATGGACACTCTTACTCTATCATGTCATTTTGTATGAAATCTTGAACCAATGACATGATAGAATGTCTTCAGATAGGTTATTCCTATAAAGGGGTTTAGGAATACCGGTAAAGCAATCGTTCAGGGAAACGTTGCCAAAGTAGGTGTGAAGTCTGCCCAAAGGCGACCGGCCTATGGAGGTTACGTTATCCTTGAATTTTGAGACACTCGTCTCAATAAGATTGTCACAGCATTCACTTTCGTGAGCTACTACTTCTGGCCAAAGCTGACTTAGAAAACTTACGAAAGGGGAATGGATAGAATAGTTATGCGTGTCTAGGTAAGAGAAGAGCGACGCTTCTGGCCTAAGCTGATGACTAGCTTCGATCAAACCAAAACACAAATGACTAGGTCTATGCGTGTCTACGGACACGAACTAGGGAGACATACAATAGGTCAAAGCTTCTGCCCTAAGGTGATGTTGAGACAATGAGTCATGTCTGTCCCTCAGAGTTGATGGTTCTGCACATGGTTGATACACTCTGATTGATTCGACCTTGACCCCAGGTACGGATTCAAATTAAGTAAAGTTTTAAATGAACATGTGCTGACAATGATCTATGTCATTGCAGCTATGGACGGATCACTGTTACAACACCAAATGACGAGCATTCAACAGCTCACTAGTACCAACTATTCCACTTGGCGAATGGGTCTGAATTTGACCCTTGGTTACTTAGATTATGACTTCGCTTTATCGAAAAACCGACCTGCGACTCCTACCGATAATTCTTCAGAGTTTGAAAAAGCTCTGCATGCCAAGTGGGAGAAGGCAAATCGTATGTCCATTATGATTATTCGCGCTTCCTTGTCTGAGGTCATTCGTTGTGGTATTAAGACCACTGACACCGCCCGCAAGTTGCTGAAAAACATCGAGGATCAATTTGTTGGGTCCACTAAATCTCTATAATATGGTTATCTTATCGAGTTTGTAAACATGCGCTATGATGGAAAGGGTTCTGTTAGAGAGTTCATTCTCAAAATGTCCATGTTAGCAATGAAGCTCAAGGAGCAGGGCATTCCCATTGAGGAAACAGCTATAGTACATTTAGCTGTTGCATTCCTTCCGAGTCAATTTGATACATTTAAGATAAATTACAATGCCCAAAAGGAAAAATGGGACTTGAACCAGCTTATCTCAATGTGTGTAACAGAAGAACAACGGTTGCAGGGCAACAAGGTTGAGTCTGCATATTTTGCCTACAACCCTGCTCATAAGAAAAATTATAAGAAAAATGGTCAAAGGAAGAATCACGTCACGATTAAAGGGAACAAGAAGGACTTCAAGAAGAAAGTTGCTGTGAATGCTAACGACGATGGCTGCCATTTCTGTAAAAAGAAAGGTCACTTTAAGAAGGATTGCTATTTATGAAAAAGTATTATGAAGAAGAAACATCAAGGTATTCATTTCGCTCATATTTGTTCTGAATCGAATCTGGTTAAGGTTTCCGAAAATTCTTGGTGGGTTGACTCTGGTGCCACTGTTCATGTGGCTCATTCATTGCAGGGATTGGTAAGCAGGAGAAGCCCAAAACCGGATGAAAGGCTTTTCCTAGGAAACGAGCAAGCAGTCAATGTCAAGGCTATTGGATCTGATCGGCTTGTTTCAGACACTGGACATATTTTAATACTTGAAAATGTTTATTTCATTCCGTCCTTCAGACGAAATCTCATTTCCATCTCCAGATTGGTTACTTTTGGTTATTCTTTTACTTTTGCTAGAGACTCCTTGGTTATTTCTAAGGACACTATTACTATGGGACATGGTTTATTAGTAGATGGATTGTTTCGCTTATCTCTTGATGATATCTCTGCTACATCCCTTGCATGTGTCTCTAGCACCTCATCCTGATCAAAGCGCCCCCTTTTGGCAGAAAACTCCTCTATGCTTTGGCATAAACGTTTGGGTCACATATCGAAGAAAAGATTAGAAACTCTGGTCAGGGATGGCATTCTTAATCCTCTTGATTTTAACGATTTTACAACATGTATTGAATGCATTAAAGGGAAGTCAACGAAATAACGAAAATTTGAGGCCATTAGATCCTCTGTTCTGTTACAACTGATCCACACAGACATTTGTGGACCTTTTCCCACGCCTTCATAAGGTGGACAACATTATTTCATCAGTTTTATAGATGATTTTTTCCGTTATGCCTATGTCTACCTGATTCATCAGAAGTCTGAGGCACTTGACATGTTCAAGATCTTTAAAACGAAAGTTGAGAAACAAACTGATAAGAAAATTAAAGTTGTTAGATCGGATCGTGGTGGAGAATATTATGGGAAGATGGATTCTGATGGTGTTAATCACGGAAACTTTGCTCAATTCTTAAGGGAACATGGGATTGTTCCTCAGTACACTTCGCCTGGTACCCCCCAACAGAATGGTGTCTCTGAGAGAAGAAATCGCACCTATCAGGAGGCTGTTCACAGCATGATGTGCAACTCGAATCTTCCTGAAAGTTTTTGGGGAGAAGCTCTCAAAACCGCAGTTTATATTCTTAACCGAGTGCCATGTAAAGCTGCTCCAGAAACACCTTACAAACTTTGGACCGGCCGTAGACCAAGTCTTAAACATTTGCATGTGTGGGGGTGTTTGGCAGAAGCAAGACTCTATGATCCAAACCTGAAGAAGCTTGATCCACGCACCGTCACATGTTACTTCATTGGTTACCCCGAGCGCACCCGATCATATAGGTTCTATTGCCCATCTCGACCGTTGGAGATCGTAGAGACCTACAATGCTAAGTTTCTTGAAGATAGTTTCATCAGTGGGAGTCAAAAACAGAAGAAAATTATCTTTGAAGAAGATACTCATGTTACGCCTTCTGTTCCCATAGGAACAACTATACATGTTCCTATCCCTAATTCTGTCATTTACCCTGAGAAATCTATGATACACAATGATTTCCCCAATGTTGAAACTTCCAATGCTCCACCTCCCCCTCCTCTCATTCAAGGGGAACCAACTGCTCTAAGGAGATCCAATCGAGAACGTAGATCTGCGATATCCAATGATTATGAAGTCTATCTGCAAGAAAATGATGATGTTGATCTGGACACCGATAATCCTTCCTCTTTCTCTCAAGCCATGAAAAGCGATCAGTCTCTACACTGGGAGGAGGCCATGAGAGAAGAGTTGCAATCCATGAAAATGAATGATGTCTAGGACCTTGTGATCCTTTCAAAAGGATGCAAGGCAATCAAATGCAGATGGGTTTACAAAGTTAAAAGGGACTCTGAAGGAAATGTTGATAAATTCAAAGCCAGATTAGTAGCCAAAGGGTTCACTCAGAGACCGGGAATTGATAACAATGAAACATACTCTCCTGTTTCATCCAAAGACTCTCTTCGAATAATCCTAGCGATAGTGGCACACTATGACTTAGAATTACATCAGATGGATGTAAAGACGGCATTCCTCAACGGTCATTTAGAAGAAGAGATCTATATGTCTCAACCTGAGGGTTTTGAGATACATGGTCAAGAGGATTATGTGTGCAAGCTGAAGAAGTCCATTTATGGGTTGAAGCAAGCTTCAAGACAGTGGTACCTGAAGTTTGATCAAGTTGTTACGGAATACGGTTTTCAAGAAAATGCCATGGATAGGTGCATATATATTAAGAAGACAAAAGGTCGGTTCATCATCCTAGTGCTATATGTTGATGATATTCTCCTCGCAAGTAATGACATTCATCTTCTACACGAAACAAAACATTTCCTATCCAATTATTTTGACATGAAGGATATGGGAAATGCACAATACATTCTGGGAATTAAAATCCACAGACAACGGGGAGCTGGGCTCTTAGGATTATCTCAGAGAGCTTACATCGACAAGGTCCTCAAACGCTTCAAAATGGAGAACTGTAATCCTTCCAGTGCTCCAATTGTTAAGGGTGATCTCTTAAGCGAAGATCAATGCCCAAAAAATGATATGGAAAGACAGCGAGTAGATCCAACTATATATGCATCTGCAGTAGGAAGCCTCATATATACTATGACCTGCATGCGACCTGACATCAGTTTCGTCGTTGGGATGCTCGGGAGGTTTCAACTAAATCCGGGTTTTGCTCATTGGATAGCCGTCAAGAAGATATTGCGATATTTGCAAGGAACCAAAGACCACATGCTCGTATACCAAAGATCAAATGAACTTGAAGTCGTTGGCTATAGCGATTCCAGCTATGCAGGCGGTGATCGATCTCGCAAATCCACTTCAGGTTTCATCTTCAAACTCGCTCATGGTGCTATCACTTGGAGAAGCTCCAAACAGACCATAACGTCGGATTCAACTATGTTCGCCGAGTTCATTGGATGCTATGAGGCCACCAAGCATGCCATTTGGTTAAAAAGCTTCATTGGTGAGTTAGGTGTTGTTGACTCCATTCATAAGCCCTTGACCATTTATTGCGATAACAAAGCTGCCATTGATTTCATCGAGAGCGGGAAACGAACCAAGAGCAATCGGTACATCGAGGTCAAGTATATGATGGTGTTGGAAATGGTTCGTGAAGGACTCATTAAGATCCCTCATTTGCCTTCTGAGGAAATGATTGCTGACCCACTCACAAAGGGGCTTCAACCAAAAGATTTTTTAGCGCACGTGATCCGGATGGGAGTGTTAGCAACACTCGAGTACATTAATTGAGTGGGAGTTTCTTCCACATTATTCTATTGTCGACACTCTTTATATCTTTGATTATCATTTGATGCATGTTTTTCTTTCTACTCAATATTTTTCATGATTATCATTATTAGCATATGCAATGTTGGCCTGGGAGCATAAGTGCTCAAATAAGGAAGCTTGGGCTATCGTGATTAGGCACCACGGTTGTATAGCCTTTATCCTGATAGTTTGGTGATGGTTTTCACGTGGCGTATGCCGTAAGATATCAGGATAACATACCTTAGGGTATGAAGTA
Source organism: Chloranthus sessilifolius (assembly GCA_021018995.1). NCBI lineage: Eukaryota > Viridiplantae > Streptophyta > Magnoliopsida > Chloranthales > Chloranthaceae > Chloranthus > Chloranthus sessilifolius. Next base: position 137,658,528 of record CM037587.1, read on the forward strand.
GGACGAATGCAGGTATACACACAAGTGATTGCATTAAAGTGTGCATATACTGGTGTCACAAAACCACAAGTAATACTCTTGGGTTCATTAAACAGCAATAATTTTTGTGACCATGGAACTGCCTTATTGTCAATTGTAAAGCATGGTACATTATAGGCATTCATGATCCATTATTATAGTTGTTTCTTGAACTTGAGGGGATGATGTATTGTACTAAGTTCCTTGAAAGTCAATGGTTTTATAAAATTCTAAGGATGGCCATTCGCTTTTCAAAAGGACCAATTCATGAATTTATTAAAACAATATCTTGATAGTGTGTGAATCAAGTGGGAGATTGTTAGGTATTTGTGACCCACACACTAGCCTCTTTACTTATTTATTAAAACTTAAATTGGTGAGACTTTCTAAATGTGGTACAATAGGAATCACCACGCAATCTGGTGGAATTCCTAATTTATAGGGTTGTGGTAATCCCTCTTATATTGTGACACATCCTCTAGATTTAGTCTCCTTGATGGGCTAGGAGACTAATCAAGGTCTATTTAAGGAGAACAACGTCCCCTCTTTATTCATTCTCAATGTTATTCCCATCAATAGAGATAGAAAGAAAGAGAGGTGGTTTGTTCTAATGGTCGTGATCTTGTACCGAGGATCTGCCGATCAAGCACGTCTTCACGACCATCCGATCAGGTAAGTAAGATTTATCTTACTAGTAAATTATTCTATTTAATATGTTTATCAAACGATTCTGGCCTAGATCTAAAATATCTCACAATTAAAGCAATAAGATTTTTTTTGCCCTTTATTTTATGGGTCAAAGATATGCTAAAGCCCACCCAATCTGATAGAATCAATTTTGATGACGTTTGACCATATTTTTAATAGTCAATATGAATCCAATCTTTTCCAAAAAAATTCGGTGGTATCTGATAGCTCTTGGGCAAGTGAGTCATCATGGCACCAATGGATCCCGCAATTTTTTTTAGATCACAAAACATCCTCCTAAAACTGTTTAAAGTAGGAGAATAGCCCAAAACTGTTTCAAGTAAGCCTTTTTTATTCTAATTTTTGCCTTACGGATTCTCATCATGGTTTCAAATATCGATTGATCCTTATCCAGATCGATTTTGGCCCAAACAATCTCAAATTCTTGAGTTGGTTCGTTTATACATGGATATCGGAGGTGGATCGGTTAGATCACTATGGATCGGCCGATACTGAACAATATTTAGGTACTTGATGTGATTTTTTAATTATAATATTTTACTCGCAAGCGCACGAATCAGATCGTAGATAGTGGGTGCAGAGTACGAGATCGTTCCCACGAGGACTATTTTTGAAAGATCTAAAAAAAGAAGACAGTAATTCAAAAATCTACTGAGATTTAACAGTATTCTACTAGTCTTATGATTTAATTTTGTGAGAAGACAATTACTGACTACAAACTAAAACTTAACTTATAATTCAATAGTAAAGATAAAGATGAAGATACTAAATCCTCTCATCTTTGGTCTGTTCTTCCCATAATACAAATCTAAGGATTAAACTATGAGATATATCATTGAAGAAAAACATCTTTTATGGAAGACAAATGGTCAAAACCCTGATAAGTTCCACGTTGCATCCCTGCAATCAGGACTTAGATGATTTTCATATATAGATCTGGGATCAAGGGCATGACTCGGCACACTTGATCTCAGGTTCAAATAAAAATCATCCCCAAAGTGGGTGAAAATTCCAACAAAAATACCACCATAGATCTGAAATCAAGGGCATGGCTCGGCACACTTGATTTCAGATTAGGGAGTAATTAAGATAAAATTACCATTACAGATCCAAGATCCAGGGCATGGCTCGGCACACTCGATCCCGGATCATAATCGTAATTAGATCTACACGATGAAAGCAAAAAGACCATATAACAATGATTGGATAAAATTACCATCACAGATCTGAGATCCCGGGCATGGCTCGGCACACTCGATCCCAGTTAGTGGTGGGGATTTCATCCGTTCGTGATAGCATAACAACCATAAAATAAGATCTCATATTTTAATCTTAAATTTATATTATTAAAAGTACATCCCTCGGATGGAAATCATTAGATCTTCATCCCTATGAATTTAGCCACGCATATTGTAATTAAATGACATAAATAAATAAGGAAAGGAAAATAACATTAATTTAATGAATTAAAAATACCTCAAACTTCAACAGAAATTACTTTGATCCAAAAGTACGATGATCTTTAGAAACGAAATTAATGTAGAAATCAACTTAACAAAAATAATAAACTGAAGGAATGAATACTGAAAAATTAAAGGAACAAAGCTCTCAAAAAGGAATAATAAAAACTCTCTATTTCTATGTCTAACTAAAAAAATAAAAACTCTTCTCAAACTAATCCTACTTAATAATCTCGAAGTGTTTGAGTTGGCTTTAAATAATATCCCAGTCGCAGAAGTGTCCCAACTCGACAAGTCAGGGTCGATGCATCGACCCTGCAAAAATGTGACAGCCCGGATTTCGACACTCCGAAACCCGTGCCATCAGCACGATCATCTTGACCGTGCCCCTTAGCTAAGCACGGAACATTGGCATATCAAGCATAAAATGAAATAATAAATAAAACTGCGGAATTTAAATCTATATTAAAGCAATTCTCCAAAAGACAGTTCTACCCTCATGCCTCTGCATGAATGGAGAATCGATCCGAACCATCGATGATAGCAATCATCACGGATGGTTCGCCCCAAAAGAATAATCCCAAACTCAATATATACATGGTTTAACCAAAACAAGGCTTGACATACCAAGCCGTACAAATCTCTATCTAAAAGCCTCAGCGGAGTCCTCTAGAAGAAGTCCTCGGGAGGTGGCTCCAACTCTTCCGCAAGGTCCGACTCACCGGTCGGCGTCTCCTGAAGCCTCGGCACGCTAGTAGTGGACCCACGAGTATAGTCTATAGGGTGAGCTACATCCCAGCTCAATAAGGAACAAAACACTTGAACATATAAATTATTACTCATATATTCCATGATATGACATGCCTGCTGTGGCTATGCAATTACCGATAAAACAGTTAAACAGTATTGCATCTTACTGGTAGCCTACTCGTGTCTTTTATTTACTCATGGATGATGCTGAAATGGCCTAAAGCAAAACTTAAACTTTCAACTTAAGTGATCCCCGAGCAATATAGCAACGAGCCGCGATGAGATACGCATCATCGTCATGTATGTAGACAGTTTTAGCGTATTCCACAGGAATACAATATAGTACCAAGCCCCTTTCCCAGGGATTGGTGGCGGGGAGTTTCACTTGTCTCAAATCAACACCCACAGGTGTGCTTACTTGTCACGGATAAGCCTCACTTGGCCGCTACGGTTTAGCCGTATCGGTCACGGATATCTGCCGTGTCGATCGTGGATATCCCATACGTCGAGGGTACCCTATCAAACCTCAAATAACAAAAATATCGGTGCCTTACATATAGTTATTCACCGTGTAAGTGTGCTATCTTATATCAGTTAGGCCCTATCAAACATGATTCAATCTTGGATACCTCCCTGGGATGTATCCATTCACTTGCATCACACCTGATGCTCTTTTCTTTTTACTTCTTTATCCCCTGGGGATGGCTCATTATAATTACTCTTATGGATGTCACACACACACACTTTTCATAATTCTTAAGCAATAAAATATTTTAAATTTGAATTCTATATCACTACATACATGCTCTTGTAAAATAAAGTACATGTTCAAGGTGTTCCCTACCTCAAGTCTTTGTTTGCTCAACGCATCAAGGTCCCACGTGGCTCCTTGTGCACTAGCTCACACGTACCACCTATGGTACCACATAATAGGTGAAACACATCACTAAAGATGCAATAAAGGAGGTCCAAGACCCTCCATGAAGCTTAAAGTCAAACTCAAAAGTCAACAAAATTTAGCACAGTCGATTAATCGAACTCCAAAATCGATTAATCGAATCTGATTCGATTAATCGATTAATCGAAAATCAATATCGATTAATCGATTCTCAAATCGATTAATCGAGATTCCCATTCGATTAATCGAAACCCAATTCGATTAATCGAAATTCTCCACTCTATCTGTCGATTCTCAATTCGAGTAATCGAATTTCCAAAATCGATTAATCGATCCAAAATCGATTAATCGATCCCAAATCGATTAATCGAATTTCTAAATCGATTAATCGAATTCCCATTTCGATTACTCGATTTCTCCAATCTATTTTCTTTTCTCTCTGAGTTCCTTGCGATTTCCAATTCGATTAATCGAAATCTAAAGTCGATTAATCGAAATTCAATTCGATTAATCGAGATCGGGGTCCTCTGACTTTTCAACTTCTTGGCCAATTTCGATTAATCGAAATTGCCAGATTCAGTCCCTTTCGAGCTGTTCTTCCCAACCTTTTTTCATTCTTTTTACTTTATTTTTCTAAACCATCATCCTACAATCTAAACCATTTTTTCAACTACAATTAACCTCTACAATCTATGCATTTTATTCACAAAAATTTACCTTTAATAAATCTCAAATTGATTTCAAATCAAGTGGTTGGAAGGCTAGGGTTCTAGCTTTGGCTTGAATGGATTCTTTGCGCAGAATCGGCCTCTTTAATTCTTGAATCCCCCTTCCAATCACCCACAATAACTCCTTGCTTGATCACTCTCTTTACTCCTCTCTCTCTCTTCTTTACTTCTCTCTCAACAACCAAACTATTGATTTTAGGGTTATTAAACCCTCTTATCTCCCCCTTCGCTTGTGTGTTGAGCACATGCACCTCAACAGGTGTATGTGACCTTAGATTTACAACACACACCACATAGCCACACAATTTATCACATCTCATCCGCTCATCACACCCCATGCTAACTATTAGACTTCTATTTGGTCAAACCTATGACCGATCGGGCATGGATCCCGAGGTCACAGTTTAGTGTGATTTTTCGAGCTATTACAAAAAAATCCTAAAAATCTGCTTTAAAAAGGGTCGATGCATCGACCTCCCAGAAATTCGTGAATTCTAGCCCACTTTTGCATCAGACACTATTTTGGTATTTTGGCCATAACTTTCTGTTCTGAACTCAGATTGACATGATTCGTGCGCCGTTAGAAAGCTGACAGAAATATCTACAACTTTTGTGTTTTGACAATTTCATAATTCGGCCGTCTTGAAGGTTTAAATTAAGTTGCAAGTCATACCAAGTTCTCGATGACCCAAAGTTGCAGTGTTTTGACATCATTTTCAGAATTCTTGGGCTGTTTTCTACACTTGGCTTGTATTTACCTGAAACACTTTAAATCTAATAATTCTTATTAGATAGCCTTCATCGGACGGCTAAATATAGGTATTTAGGGGTGAAATATCATCATATTTCAGTACTCATCAGGTAGGATCGCCAATCAACTGATACCGACAAGGTCACCGGTCGAATCTTCAAAGTAGAAGGAAGAGAGGAGGAATGACGTTTGAGCCAGAAATAAGTAACAATGAGGAAGGTGGTTCCGATGACCACCACCATATCGATAAACAGCAGGCTGAAATCGACCGCTAGATTCGCCGGGTCTTGCCATGTTTTCATCGAAGTTAGGCTCCACTCGCTTTCCAACGAGTTCAAATATCGGCCGATCCTGATCCAGATCGATTTTGGCCCAAACAATCCCAAATCCTTGGGTTGGATCGTTTATACATGGGTATCGGATGTGGATCGGTTAGATCGCAATGGATCTGCCGATACTGAACGATATTTAGGTAGGATCGCCGATCAACTGATACCGGTCGAATCTTCAAAGTAGAAGGAAGAGAGGAGGAATGACGTTTGAGCTAGAAATAAGTAACAACGAGGAAGGTGGTTCCGATGACCACCACCATATCGATAAACGGCGGGCTGAAATCGACCGCTAGATTCTCCAGGTCTTGCCATGTTTTCGCCGGAGTTGGGCTCCACTCGCTTTTCGATGAGTTCAAATATCGGCTGATCCCGATCCATATCGATTTTACCAAATTCTTGGGTTGGATCGTTTATACAAGGATCTCGGATGTGGATCGGTTAGATCGCTCGGGATCGACCGATACTGAATGATATTTAGGTAGGATCGCCGATCAACTGATACCGACGGTGTCACCGGTCGAATCTTCAAAGTAAAAGGAAGAGCGGAGGAATGACGTTTGAGCTGGAAATAAGTAACAACGAGGAAGGTGGTTCCGATGACCACCACCATATCGATAAACGGTGGGCTGAAATCTACCGCTAGATTCGCCGGGTCTTGCCATGTTTTCATCGGAGGTGGGCTCCACTCGCTTTCCGATGAGTTCATTTTGGCCTTCAGCGTTTCAGAAGCTTTCTTTCCTGATGGGTTGGGGGCAAGGTATCAAAATCGATATCGGTCTTGAGTATTAGTTTGTCCGAGACCGAAACGACTCGGCCGATACCTATACGTATCGGCCTATACCGCTAATCCACCATTAATTGTTTAAATCTAAAGAGTAAAGAGCCGTTTCACTGATCACTTGCTCAGTTCTTTATTAGCCTAAGATTATAAAATATTAGGTTGGTGACAATATTGGCAATGGCTCTCTCTCTCTCTCTCCTCTCTGACAATAAAAGTAGGTGGCAACCCAAAACCAATGGGGAACTCTTCGTCTCTTCCCCAAATTTTTATTTTAGGGAAATTTACCTGATCGACCCTGATGTACCTTTTACTGCAGAGACCCTATAGTTATACCTTTACCCAAATCGACCAGCTGGAAGCCTAGCTGACCCTAAGAATAACAAAAAGTCCAAATTACCCCCTTTCTTTAACGCACAAAAATATCATCTTCTTTCTCATTTTAATCTGCTACAGTTTCTAAAAATCAGAGGTGAAGAAGGTAACGACGCCTTCTCCTCAATCTAATCTATTCCGATCTACTATTTGGATCGACCTAGATACACCTTTGTAAGGCGATATTGTCTCTTAAAAAAAAAAAAAAAAAAAAAAATTAAACAGTCGATGCTGACTCTTAAAATAGTCGATGACGACTCTTAACAGAGTCGGTGCCGAATGTTTTAGCAGTCGACATCGACTGTAAAAAATAATAATAATAATAAATAAATAAATAAAATAAAAATTTTTATACAATGATGCATGATCAGATACAGAAATACCATCGATTGTAAAACAAATAATGCCAATCGTTAAAAAATTATACAATCGATGGCGATTGTATACATAGTCGCCATCGATAGTATAAATAGTCGATGCCGACTGTAAAAAAAATAAAAATAAAAATTAAATAAAAATTTTATACAGTCGCCATCGATTGTGTAAACAGTCGATGTCAACTGTAAAAAATAAAAAATAATAAAAATAATAAAAAAAAAATTATACAGTCGCCATCGATTGTGTAAACAGTCGATGCCGACTATAAAATATATATATATATATATATATATATATATATATATATATATATATATATCTTTTTTTTATACAGTCGATGGTATACAGTCGCCATCGATTGTGTAAACAGTCGATGTCGATTGTGATTTTAGCATCGAAAAAAACTAATTTCAAAATAAATATCTTAAAAAGAAGAAAAAATGTAAATATCAGATGGCATAGATCTAGGTGTATTCTTTTTTTTTTTTTTTACGGTTTAGATCTAGGTGTACCTTAGAAATAGAGCTTCCTGTTGAATCTCTATGCTGAGAAAAATCCTTGGACATATTACAATAAGGAGCAGATTAAAATGAGGAAGAAGACGATGCTTTTATGCGTTAAAGAAAGGGGTAATTTTGACTTTTTATTGTGGCTAGGCTTGGAGCTGGTCGATTTGGGTAAAGGTGAAACTATAGGGTCTCTGCAGTAAAAGGTACATTTGACAAGGTCGGTCAGGTAAATTTCCCTTTATTTTTTAAAAACTTTCTTATACCAAGAAAGAGGTATACAGATAGGGAAAGAGGAAGAGAGTGAGGGTTAGCCTAGGGTTTATGATAGTGACGTGGTTTATGATAGTGACGTGCAGTCGCCCAGCCATCCGAGTCTCTGCCAGTCTGTATTGCATCGAACGGCAAAGCGACTATGGGGAACTACCATGAACGTGGTAATTTTGTTTGCAAACCATGTATTTTTGGGAATACCTAATAGGTATTGGGACCGATATGTATCGGTTTGGCCAAAAACCGATACGTATCGGCCAATTTTTGATACCATGATTGGGGGTTTTTAATTTTATTCGACATATTTGTCGAGGGCTTTGAAATACGCAGAAGTTGAATTTCAAACCAGATTTGTCAATTAGAGAGAGCCTCTAAAACTTATAAACCCAACTCGTTCTATTGAATATTTATCTTCTTTGAATTTTGGTGGATACTTCTAGCATGAGTCCCAGTGTAAAGTACACCCCCTTCTTCTTTTTATGTTAGATGAAAGTTTATCCTTTTCATTTGAAATGGAGAGCGGTTACAGAATAGAGGGCCACAATAGTAGTAGTTATAATAACTAACATTAAAATACATTGAATGACATCTAAGACCCTCTAACACCGACACGGAATTCAAGGACCTTTAAAGTAAGGTAAAAATTTAAGTGATAGTTACAATAACTAACATTAAATACATTGAATGACATCTAAGACCCATCTAACATCGACACGGAATTCAGGGACCTTCAAAGTAAGGTAAAAAATTTAAGAATCCACCACCATGATCCATCAGTAACCAACACCGAAGATCCATCCAAAGAGACACCACCACTATCAGCAAACTCACGATCCACAAAAACTCCCACCACGTTGGAAACGGGGGCAAACACCGACCAAAAGTTTCACATATCGCTTCAATCGAAGCTTTTAAATAATGTCTCATGGCGTGAAAATAGTGCATGTGCGAATAATGAAGCCATCAAAACGTCAGTAAAACTTGTGACCAAAATCGTTTTAGAAACAAGTATGGATTGCAAAAAGGTCTTCGTAGAATCGATCCCCTCGAAAAAGAAGACTCTCACCAATGAAAGGATAAAACTCTCATATTCTACCTCTAAAATAAGAAAAAAATAAGGAGAGAAATATGAAGAGCCAAAGCCTCCAAGCAAAAGACGATCCCCAACAGATCGATTTATTAAAATCATAAAAAAATTGGTTGTAGTAAAGGTTAGGTTATTTAGTTGGAAAACCATGTTGATGGTGAAAGATTTAAGGGGAATATTTTTGCTTTGTGGAAATGAGCACACTGAGATGTGTGTCATGTGAGTTTAGGGTCATTCTTTTGCAATTTGTATTATGTGGTATTAAAAACGGACCATTGGCGAATGATTTGAACAACTAATTTGGCAGCTTACAATAAAAAAATTATAATTATTGTAATTTTGCCCTTAAACTTTTTTGGCGTTGGGATCGCCTGATCCTATCCGGATCAATTTTAGGCTGACCCATCTAGTGACCGATAACCATATTTGAAACTTTGATCCTCTCTCTCTCTCTCTCTCTCTCTCTCTCTCTCTCTCTCACGCGTAAGCTAGAAAGTCTGGAATTGACCCTACTACGTCATCATGCACCTTCTCATAAGTCGTAAACCACAACCACAAACAATCACCCTATCACTCTATAAATAATCTCGTCTATATCTACTTCTAACATCAAATGGCAACAACCACTCTGCCTCATTTATAGTTGCCTCTATTTTATTTTTCTATTTTGATCGGCCCTAACCGACTGCCATGCATTATCCAAAGCACTTTCAAGGCATCTTATTCTCCATCTTCTTTCTCACCTCAACAACCTCTTACTCTACTTCCTCTGCAACACTCCAAACCTTGAACGTTGGATCCTCTTTATCTGTTGAAAAGTGAAACCATGTTTTGGCTTCCCCCGACCGCAGTTTTTCAGTTGGCTTTTATGAAGTGGGCTATAATGCCTATTGTTTTGCAATATGGTTCACCAAAATCAACAAAAGAGTGATTTGGATGGCGAACCGAGATCAACCCGTTAACAGAAGGCGCACGGAGCTCCCCCTAGAAAGAGATGGAAATCTCATCTTAACTGATGCCGGCAGATCTAACATCTGGACCACCAACCCCACCTCAGCCACACCCATCAAATTACTCCTTTTAGACACCGGAAATCTCGTGCTCCAAACAGCTTCTAACGAGGTTCCTCTTTGGCAGAGCTTCGATTTCTCTACAGACACCCTCCTTCCACAACAACCTCTCACTAGGAACACAAAGCTTGTCTCCTGTAGGAGCAATTCCAACTACTCTTTTGGTTTTTACTCGCTCTTCTTTGACAACGACAACACTCTACGTCTCCTCTACAACGGTCCCGAGTTCTCTAGCATCTACTGGTATGAATCGTGGCTGATTAGCTGGGAAGTTGGAATAACATCGTACAACAATAGTAGAATTGCAATGTTTAATTCTTCGGGTTATTGGGAATCAACCGATGACTTGAAATTTTTCACTTCAGATTTTGGGATGGGATCCAAAAGAAGACTAACAACGGATATCGACGGAAACCTTCGACTTTACACTTAGATGAGAGGAAAGGAACGTGGTCGGTTTCATGACAAGCGATAGCAGAATATATTGTGTAAAATCCATGGGACTTGCAGACCATACGGGCTTTGTGAATACCCAACATCCGGAGAGAGGAGTTGCTCATGCCCACCTGGTTTCATGGTCAAAGATCCGACAGATTGGTCAATGGGTTGTGAGTCGTCTTTCAATCTCTCATGTGATGATACACGCCAATCAACTTTCCTCACACTTCCCCATGTGGATTTCTACGGCTACGATCTTAATTACACCCAGCAATTAATGCTCAAAGATTGCAAAAACATATGCTTGCGGCTAATGTTCTTGCAAGACTTTGATGTATTCTTTGGATGGACAGGGGGAATGTTATTCCAAATCAGAGCTGCTCAACGGTCGCAAATCGGAGTTATTCAAGGGCGTCATGCACATAAGAGTGCCTAACACTAGGAGTACTTTTTATGTTGTTGGGCACACACAAAGAATGGAGTTAAATTATTCCTCCAAATCTGCGGCTCCCGTTGATTTAGTTAGAAATTACGAGATCCAGCAAGAGAACCAATCCTTAAAATATCTCTTGTGGTTTGTTTTTGCAGTGGGAGGAGCGGAGCTTATCTACATAGTGATAGGGTGGGGGTATTTGAGGAAGCACGGAAACACCCAGGTTACCTCCTGGCTGCAATTGGATTCAAGCAATTCAATTACCAAGAGCTAAAGAAAGCCACGAAGAATTTTAGCGAAGAAATTGGAAGAAGAGGAGGAGTTGTGTATAAAGGCATGTTGTCGGATCAACGAGTAACAGCCATCAAACGGCTAGAAGGGGTGAACCAGGGCAACGCAGAATTTCTAGGTGAAGTGGCCATCCTAGGGAGGATGAATCACATGAACTTGATACAAATGTGGGGATTCTGTGTGGAGGGGAAGCACCGGCTCTTGGTGTCCCAGTACATGGATCATGGGTCTCTTCCAATTCTCTCGATTGGGAGAAGAGGTTCAAGATCGCAATGGGCACGATAAAGGGTCTAGCTTATTTGCATGAGAAGTGCTTGGAATGGGTTCTACACTGTGACGTCAAGCCTCAAAACATACTCTTGGATGAGAATTATCAGCCAAAGGTGGCAGATTTTGGTTTGTCTAAGCTGTTAGCTAGAGGCGTGTTTCATAACTCGAGCTTCTCGAAGATCAGAGGAACAAGAGGGTATATGGCTCCTAAGTGGATTATGAATCTACCCATTACGTCTAAAGTCGATGTTTATAGCGATGGGATTGTGGCATTGGAAATGGTGACAGGGCAGAGATTGGGGGGATTTAATGTAATGAATGAGGGAGGAGAGAGAGAAGGCGGGAGTTTGGTTCAGTGGGTGAGGGAGAAGATGGGTAATGCTTCAAATAAAACATCGGTGAGGAATGGAGAGATCATAGACCAAAAGCTAGATTGCGAATATAATGTTGGTTCGAGTGGCTATGCACTGTGTAGAGGAGGAGAGAGATGCAAGGGCTAGCATGAGCCAAGTAGTGGAGATGCTCCTACGTCATGAATACAATGACTGATGCTCCTACCCGATGACTGTTATGTCCTATGGCTCAATAATGTTTTTAAAGTTTCTCTTTTTTTATTTTTTTTTGTTCTTTTGTGGAGCCATTACTCGCACACACTTTTCAAGTGATTGCACCAAATTTAAAAGAAAGACTTCTAAATTTGGCGACTTCTACGATGTGAAAATATCATCTAAGCCGTTTGATTTGAAGGCCATGATTTAAAGATATCTATTGTAAAATATTAGAACAAAATATAATTTTCATTATTTGATTAAATGGAGTCAAAGGCTATTATATAATTCAACAGTTGGTTACAATAGATCATATGACAAGTATCTTGTTTTGCTCCAATTTTATGTACCAGAAATCTATTGATCATGAACTTCAAATCAGATGGCCCATATTGCATATTTACATATCACATGTCCCTAAAATACCAATTCTTTCTTTAAATTCGGTGCAATTTGTAATGACCTTGATTTTTGTTAATGTTGAATCGTTGACTTTTAATGAGGAGCTGAGATTATGAAGAAGTATCCCGAGCTCATCGCCTCATGTACGTAATTTTCGAGAATGAAAATATTTTAAGGGAGAGAGAATATAACAACCTAGATTTTTGGACTTTATTTTAACGGTATTAAATGATGTTCCACACTGTGTACGGTGCTAAAGCTTCACATCGGAACCCACCATCTTTTAGGAAAGTTCTAACTTTTCCTACATCAATATTAGACTCATTGCGAAGTGCTCGTCGATATGAATGCAACGATATATAATTTGTCGATTTCTGACAAGAATATAAAAAGTTATGCCCTTTTTAAGTGATGAAACAAGTTAAAGTGTATAATTATAATATCGGGAGAGAAACACCATTTGCTTCGGTGCTTACACAAAGCGCCGAAACGAAACCTTTTCTTAAGCTATTCAAGTCATCTATGAATTCTTCTTCTATGTAAAAACTCCTATTTTATTAAATCTTCTACGAAATGTTTTAATTAGAGTTAACCTAAAACTTCCTACCATTATAAATAAAACTTTAAAAGCATTTTACTCTCTATAATCAGAAATTGTTCTCTCCCAAGACTTAGGCGAACCAACGCCTTGGGTATCATCCTTTTCAATCCGAACTGTCGTAGATCTATCGTTCACACTTCGAGAGGTGGGTACCTATCAATCCATCTTGTTCTTCTCAGATCTCATAGCGTAGGATGTGTTCGATCACGCATCGACGAGTTTAAAAATCTTATTTAAACCCTAATATCTCATAAATTAATAGATCTGCATGTTTAATATTATTCTTTCCCTTGAAAGTTATATAATTCGTAGGCCGAGTTATGTTTTGTTCCTCTTTTCAAATAATCCATTTGTTTCACTATTAATATTTTATCTTCTATTAAGTCTTCATATTTAATATGTCTACTTCATCTTAAATCTACATACTAATTAAACATGAATACATTTAAGTATCCCTAAAACTAAATTATGTTTTTATTTTATTTAAAATAATAATAGATTGCACCATCCTGAAATTTTGTGTCGGAATTCGCCGCTACGATCTCAAATTCGCGGCCACGAATCCAAGCTCGTGACCATCGATATACTAGTCTCGATATTTTAGCCATAACTTTTTACTTTGATCTCGGATTGATGCAATTCTTATGACATTGGAAAGAAGACAGTGAGCTTTACAACTTTGTGTGAAATAGTAATTTCACGAATCTGACATTTTAGAGGTCTAAATAGAGCAACAAGTTGGGTTCAATTCTGAATGACTCAAGGCTGCACAAATTTAATGTTATTTTCTAATTTTTATAACCAAAATTTATGTGTATTTTATATCTTACTTAAGGTCTTTCGATCAATTGTCATGATAAAATACAACTTAATAATTATAATACTCTTTACTTTAATTATCAAGTGATAATATATATATATACATATATCAATTTTATCGCTTCAACGCAACCTCTTCAACAACACAAGGTATTAGAAATTCGATACCTCGTAAAAATTGAACTCTAGCATTTACGTTATTGAAATCATATTAATAATTATCCTATCATATAAGTGTATTGGTGTTATGTAAATATATATACTTATAATCATAATGAAATTTAAACGTAAATCTATGTTGTGCATATGATAGTTTTGTGTTTCTATCTTGATCACGATATATGCATTATGGACACGTTAAGTCATATATACGCGAGTGTATGAGATTATGCCTATATTTGGGCGTGATGATTCGTCGAGATGGTATCAAAGTGAGAAATACATCGTATTCACATGCCTTACAACTCATGGTGGTATGGGACATTATGACAAGTTCGGTGAGTGCGAATTCAGTGTAGCCTCGTATATGGTGACCCTATCACCCCGAGTTCTAATATGAGATATGATAGGAGATTCAGGCCTTGAGCTTCAGTTGTAGTGAAGGTATCCCATTATAGTTCGTCCTAGATATATGTTGTAAGAGTATGTTAAGATATAAGTATGAGATAAGATATGTTACGAGTACGATAATAAGACACCGCTATGTAGGCCAACAAAAGATTAAGAACTTAAGTCTCTTTACGTGTCGTTCTTTGTGTAGCCACCGTAAAGGCAACAACGTCTTACAGCCAAAACGTGTCTCTAGGAGACAGTATGAGTATGACCGAGAGTATGAGTAGGTAGTGAGTATGTGTGACCATATATGACTCCCCATTGGGCTGAATGGAGGAGTATCAATATGATACGAGGGCGTTATGATATAGTGGTATGATACTGTGGTGACCCTCACATGATAGCTCGAGGAGGGACTCTGACACAGGTCGTTTAGGATTTATGAGTAGGTTAGTTACGCCCATACGATGTACAGACATATGCGTGAGGATAATAAGATACGATATGATATGAGATATGGTAAGGTACATTAGGATATGAGTGTCTAGATCATGGTCCTGCATTTATTATTATGATATGAGTTTATGATATATACTTGATTTGTCATGTTCTTTCTGATTTCATTGTTATATTATGTTTATCACTCACTTGATGCACCCACAATGCACCTGAGTAGCATGGGGTGGATTGGTGGTGTATCAATTGAGTTTATGTGGGTAAGTAAACTCATCCCACGACAATCTAACAACTGCAAGTGATTACGCTGGTGGAGTAGACGTTGGCTATCCAAATTTTGTTAACGCTGACTTCGTTGACCCTGTGGGCACCGAGTACTAAGAACTTTGGGAGGGTGACATTACTGATTACCAAGAGGACTTCGATGCCGAGTTCGATCCGAGTGCTGATTTTTTAGAGTGATAGACTCGATATTCTACTTCGTTGATACATTTATCGTGGACCCTACCGTTTCATTAATCGGATTTGTCTCCGACTTCTTATTTTAGCTATTTGTGGATTATCGGAGTTTTTATTGATTTTATTCAGTTATTTATGGCTACTTTATATTCCACTTTTAATTATGTGCTTTCATCTATTTCGTGGAATCAGATTGTGAAAGAACTCTGATTAAGTGTATGTCCGCTTAGCATATCTGAGATATGTGCAGGTCATAACTCGAAGTTATAGGCTTTCAGGATAAAGTAGAATTTTGGGTCATAACACAATCACTTGAAAAACGTGTGCAAGTAATAGCTCCTTTTTTTGTTTTTGTTTTTTTTGTTGAAGGTTAGCACCAACCTTGGTACTTGTGGTTGTTTGTAGACCACTTATACAAATGGGTTGTTTAATGAAGAGGTGGTAACTAAGGATCAAAATTTTGAATTTCGTTTTGGTTTCGGTGGGGGTCAAAACCGAAATTTTAACCGAAAACTATAAAAGGGACCGAAATGTTGGGATTTCGTTTTGATTTCAGTCGGGACCATAATCGAAATTTTGGATCAAAATTTTGGTCATTTCTGCCGAAATTTTGATCCTCGGTGGTAACAATGGCCAAAGTCGGTTTCTAGCTGGTAGGTAGCCACGTCACTCAAACAATACCTTTGTTGGGCCACATCATAAGTGTAGTCTTATGGTTGCACGGACTGGGGTTGAAACGTGGTTTATTTTAAAGAGGGTCGGGTATACCTTATAATAGGTTGGCTAAGATTCTCTATAAATAAGATATTGGGTTGTTATTGTAATCAAGTACAATAGTTTATTGCATATCTTATATACCGTGCTTAATTGTGGTATTAGAGTGTTAAAATAAAATAGTATGTCCCTCTATCTCTTGTGAAGCCTGCATGGTGTGAGCGTACTAGCCCATTGGCGATGTAGCGCAGAAGCGCCGACGAAATTCTATCAGAATTTTGTACACACAACGACACAAAACATTAAATTGTGCATTGTTTTATTACTCGCTAAAGGTTGCCTTAATATACTTAATTTTGAGTGTAATCCAACATAATTTTGAATACCTACATGATTTTAAATATCGCGTATAGCACTATTTTATATATGTTGCATCCAATTTATATGACTCATAAACGGCTATCATATTTTGCCCCAACTTGTGCACTCTAATTTTAATGATTAATATTAAAGCTTATTGATATGAGAGATTCTTATATATGCTATTTTATAACTAAGATATGTTAATTATATTGATGAATAGACACTTAGACTGTTTAGATTAGCACATATGTGTCACATACTTACATGATATAACACTGAAGTGTACTTTAATGTGTGCTTTAATGATTTTAAATCATTAAAACACTATTTTTTAAATCACACCAAATTGCCGGCCCTATTAGCTAGGTTTCAAATTTCTGATATTTTATAATTTGTCGAGCACAAATTTCTCAACTGCTTCTAGTGATTAAAAAACTCCCTATTGTAACGGGTCGAGTTGGGTCGGGTTAAAATTTTGGTTGCCCATTAAGAAAATTGCAAATGTCATACTTGAATCGATGGTACACTAAAGCCGACCCGAGAATCCGACCCGAGAAAAAAATATTATTTTTCTATATTTTTACATATAAATATAGGGTCAGGTTGGGTAAACTCGGCAAATACCTGACCTGACCTGATCCGATAAAACCTTTTAGTCAACCTTATCCGAAGGTGGGGTTGGATGTTTCACTCCCGACCCGATCGGACGGGTCAAGTTTATGTACCCGACCCAGTTAAATATCGGTGTTCGGATCGGGTATGGGATGTGCCCGATCTGTTTACAGCCCAATTTTTGTAAGTCAGCATCATTAACAACTCAGGACTTGCTCGAGTTTGGTAGAAAAAAAAAAGCATTTCTCTACATCCTCGTTGACTCCACGTGGTCGCCTGTTTGGTTGGGAATTCAATTGTTTTGTATCTCCTTCATCACTTCCCTCCCTACATGTTCACGCATATACGTTGAGCTTAATTCAACCTACAAGATGTTGATTGCCAGAAAGCCTGCATTTAAAGCAGGCTGGTGTTACCACCACTCACAGCAATTTATGTTATAGCGACTTCACTTAAATTAGGAAAAAAATCATTGATTGTTTTAAATCAGATTTGACTGTTTTAAATCAGATTATGAATTTCTTGCGCCAATTTACCCCACAATAGATTTGGAGATCATAGGCATGGTGTCAAGATCTATTATCTGAAGGATTAGGACGAGAAAAGATCTCTATCATCTTATGTGAAATAGTAAACATTTTTTTCCTCTGTTCCAATAAGGTGATTGTAACATAAAATAGTGTAGTAGTACCAGCCTTAAAAATATCGATGTACTTTAAATTATTTTCTAATTTATATTGTTTATCTCACACAATTGATGTGTGATTTATTATTGGGATAATGGCTCTAGCCGACATAAAAATACGAAATGGCATCTAAATAATCTTACACCATTAAAATAGTACTTTTCATCTCACACCATTGAATTGTAAGTTACCATTATGCCATGTGGCATACATCTATGATCAATCTAAATTTCCTTAAATAGCAAACTATCATTGGAATATGTCTCAGTCCAATCAAATATGTTGATAAGGGGATGTAAACCATCAGATTGACAAACTTTAATATCGGCCACTAAAACTAAAAGCAACGGTTGATACTATAGTCAACAGATCAGATGATTTAAATCTCCTTAAAATACCATTTTTGAGCATGTTGCAATGTTGCACTTCAATCTATAATATATATCTTTGATGGTTCGGATCACCCGCATCTTAAACAATTGATGTGTAAGATCATTTAAACACGAAAATGGTGTTTAAATGATGGTCATGAGAATCAATCCCTCTATAAGTATGTCATGTGGCCCATATCTTGACCAATATAAATTGCCCAAGTGGCAATTCATCACTGGAACACATCTCAGCCCAAGAAAACATCCCACAAACTTTAATATCAACTTCTAAAACTAGAAACAATGGTTGACATTATAGTCAATACATCAAACAATTCAAATCTCTCAAAAAGTTTGATTTTTGGGCCCTTTGCCCTTTAATGTATGATCTATCACTTTGACGGTACCCACATCTTTAGCTCATAATAGTGTCAGATCATTTAAATACCATTTTGACATTTAAATGATGGTCAAGAGAGTCGGATCCTTTCTTGTTACATGGAGACTAAGAAGCAAGAGAGTCGGGTCCTTTCTTGTTACATGGACACTGGTAAGAAGCCCGTGCAATACACGGGAGGATGAAAGAAAATAAACTTGAGAGAGACTTTGGTTAGTTACCTTTTGCGATAGCAGAATGTCCCGTAGGGCGTGTAAATCATGAAATACTCGCTACACAGTGGGGGCGAGGGAATCCCTTAGGGATTAGTCCAAGCGTAAACTTGGGATTACCCTAAGTTATTTAAAAAAAAAACAAGAGAGAGAGAGTTACAAATGTAATAAATATTGTAAATTTTGTATAAAAAATTTGAGCTTTGGGATTTAAAGGTTATAAACTCCCTAGTCTCTTCTTTCTAAAACTCGCTAGCCTCTTCCCACTCAACCACAACGACATCTTTCTTACGACAAAATCAAAGGAGAAAGGAATAAAAAATGACTTGGACGAACCGTCGCGTTGGACGTCAATCTCTTCAACCCAAATCGTCGTAGATCTACCGTTCACGCTTTAATAGGTGGGTACCCATCAATCCACTCTGTACTTCTCAAATTTCGTTGCGTAGAGTACGTTCGATCGCGCATCGACAAGTTAAAAAATTTATTTAAACCTTAATATCCCTTAATTCTGATAAACTTGCATATTTAATATTATGTTTTCCCTTAAAACTGTATATTTTGTAGGTCGATTTATTTTTTTGTTTCTCTTTTCAAATAACTCCTTTGTTTGACTATTTAATATTTTATTTTTCTATTAGGTATGTCTATTTAATATTATTTTTTTGTATTAGGTCTTTATATTTAATATTTTATTTTTTCTATTAAATATGCATATTTAATGTTTTACTTTTCTATTAGGTTTGTATATTTAATATTTTATCTTTCTTTTAAATCTTTATATTAGTTAAACATGAATATCTTTAAGTCTGATAAATCTGCATATTTAGTATTTTATTTTTCCCTTAAAGCTATATATTTTGTAGGTCGATTTATTTTTTATTTCTCTTTTCAAGCAGCCCCTTTGTTTGGCTATTTAATATTTTATTTTTCTATTAGGTCTACTTATTTAATATTTTATTTTATTTTATTTTTCTATTCTATTAGGTCTTCATATTTAATATTTTATTTTTTTCTATTAGATATACATATTTAATATTTTACTTTCATATTATTTCTGCATATTTAATATTTTATCTTTCTTTTAAATCTGCATATTAATTAAACATAAATATCTTTAAGTCTAGTAAATCTGCATATCTAGTGTATTATTTTTCTATGAAAGCTATATATTTTATAAGTCGGTTTATTTTTTATTTCTCTTTTCAAACAATCTCTTCGTTTGGCTGTCGTCAGCAAACCACCAGCCGGACGGTACTAAAAATTGACAGGGAGGTCAAGCCCTACCCAAGTCCCAACTTTCATAGAGAATTAACCCCAAATCTATTGGATATAGCTCTAACTAGTTGGGATCTATGCAGAAAGGACGTCTGAAGGCTTCAGGACAGACGTCATTGGCTTCTGTAAGTGACGTCCATACTTTGGTTCTTATTCGAGCGACCCTCGATGTTATAGACTCAGTATTTTAGCCATAATATTTTACTTCGACCTCGAATTTACATGATTCATGCGGCATTAGAAAAAAGACAACGAGCTTTACAACTTTGTGTGAAATAGTAATGTCATGAATCCGATGTTTTGAGGTCAAAATAGAGCGGCAAATCGAAATCAATTATGAATGATCCAATGCTGCACAAATTTAATATTATTTTCTTATTTTAATGACCAAAAATCTTGTGCATATTATATCTTACTTAAGTTCTTTCGATCGATGATCATGATAAATCTTAACTTAAAAATTATAAATATCCTTCAATTTAATAATCCAATTATAATATATATATCAATTGATATATATATATATATATATATATATATATATATATATCAATTATAATATATAGCATGAAGATTTAGAAATTTGATGCTCTTGTGAAATCAAATTCTAACATTCACGTTTTCGATGTCACGCACACTAATAACTACCTTATTTCATATTTGTATTAGTGTGTTATATAAACATATATACGTATAAACATAACGTAGTTTTGAATGTAAATATATCCATCAAATAAGATAGTTATATGTTTTTATCTTGGTTATGCTGTATGAGTTAAGGATAAGCTAGATCATGTACGTGAGTGTGTGAAATCATACCTACGCTTGGGTGTGGTGTTTCACTGAAATGATATCAAAGCAAGGATCACACTATATTCGCATGGCTCAAAACTCATGGTGGTATGGGACATCATGACGAGTGTGGTGAGTGCATATTCGGTATAACCTTGTACACGGTGCCATATATGGTGATCTTATCCCTCTTGAGCCTTAAATATGATAGATTAAGGGTATGACTTGTGTAAGGTTAAGCTTAGGTTAAGTTAAGCGTTAAGATATAAGTCTGTAAGATAAGAAAAGATAAGTATGATAATAAGACACCGTTGTTTAGGTCAACATAATATTAAGAACTTAAGTCTATACGTGTCATTCCTTACCTAGCCACCGTAAAAGCCACAACGTCTATAGTCAAGATGGCTCTCAGAGAAGACAGTATGAGTTACGTTTGTCAGCCGCTCCTGTGACTGGATGAGGTGTATAAGTATGTTATATTATGAAAAACATTATGTTATGGTGGTAATTTACTATGGAGACCCTCATATGGTAGGCTCGAGCAGTGACTCTGGCACATGTCGTATTAGGATTTATGAGTATATAGGTACACCTATGCGATGTATAGACGCATGTGACAGAATAATAAGTTATAATAAGTGTATGAGTTACGGTGAGGTACGTTAGGATTGGAGTGTGTATAGATCATGATCTTACATTTATGATATGATACAAATTCTACGATATATAGGAAATTATTATTTCATTCATTTATTCTTTTATGCTGTGTATTATTAATATCACTCACGAAATACACCCACAATACACTCGAGTAGTGTAAGGTGGATTGGTGGTGTATCCACTGAGTTGCGCATTGTTTAACAATTCAGCTCTAGTGACATTTATTTATTTTAGGTGATTTTATCGACGGAGTGGACGTTGGCTATTCTGATCCTGTTGACACGGATTTTGTTGACCTTGTGGACGCGGAGTATCAGGAGCCATGGGAAGGGCAACGCCGCTGAGTACTAAGAGGACGTTGATGCTGATTTTGACCAGAGTGCTGAATATTGATAGTAGCAGTTTCAGTATTGAGTTTAGTTTCATACGATTATTATTGATTCATAGTCTCGTATGCTAAACTTATTTCCATTTTTTTTTCCTTTTGATTAGTGGGTTACTTGGATTTTTATCGTATTTATCTATTATTTATGACCCACTTCATGAATATATAACTCATTTTTGCAAATCACTAAGAAATTTATAAATAAACTTGTTGGAAGTCGGGCTTGGGACTATCTCAAGAGAGGCTTGGCCAACTTTAAATCTGGTAGGTCGGGCTTGCTCATTGCCACCCCTAGGCATGTTTGGACTATTTAAATTGATTATACCTACAATTGCCTGTTTGGACTATTTAAATTGAATATAGATGTGCATTTCATGGAGTATATAATCCATGGTCGAAAAGCAAATCATATTTTTACGGTGTAAGATCAAAAGTACACTTTAATGTCACGACTTGAAATTCTACCACATCCCGAGAGCCTAGAATTTTGAGTTATGACTCGCACGTATCCCAGATACGCTAAACGAACATATCCATAATCATAGTTCTCACGCTAACATAGTTCCACAAAATCTGTGAATCCAACAAATAAATATGAGATATAAAAGTAGTCATAATATATATATATATATATATATATATATATATATATATATATATATATATATATAATAAAGGCATTTTAGTAAAGTGTCATCTATGAGTCTTCTATTAAAAGTAAGGTATCAATTCGAGTATCGTTCCATGCAAAATCGATACGTATTGGCCGATACCATTACCAATACACTTTTATTTAATACAAAAATAAAATTAAATAAAGTAGGTATCAGGCGATGCCTGATCTGTATTGGCCGATACCAATATGACCCTAATATTGTATCGGGGCTGCATCGGTATCGATTGGCGAATAGGTATCGGCCAATACTTGATACTATGATTAGACGGTCTACACACTTAACCTTCTTGAAAAGGGTACCTTTAGTTTTAACCCAAGATTTTTGTTTGGGTACTTGGATTTTACATGCTTAAACTCTTAATTGCTTTGAATCAGATGGCGAGATCGTGTTTTGTCTAAATATTAGACACATTTGATCTTGGACATACCATGAAATGATTATATTTTGATTCTCCATATCCCAAAAAATGAAAATGATAATGAGGCATACGTCAAACATGATTCTTAGATTATTTTTCGGGACATATGACACGTTTTGAATAAAATCTAATCATCTCATAACACGATCATTATCTCAAAATTTATTTGTATGAAAGGTGGGGCGAAAAATGATCTCCATCATATCCTTTGAAGCAGTCAACGATTTAATCATTTAGATTTCTCAATTATGACAAAGACATAAACGATGTCCTCTGTCTTAGCACTTCATTCAAACTCAAGAGGGCTAACGATGTGAACGACCGTAAATGTTTTCTCTCTCTATATTAGGCCTTTGTCGCTTGACTTGGTTGGTTTCACTTTGGGTAGTTTAGGAGGTAAAAGATTGATCTTTATTGTGTTCCTGTTATAAGTGAAATAACACACACTCGATTTCCCAAATAGTGTAACGTCCATATCATATAACCATGACCTCTCAATGATGATATGCCCCTCATCCATAGGCATGACATCCCACCACAAGATGTCCTTATATGAATCGAATTGTATAGGAACTTGACACCTTTATGAAACATGAATGGATAATGAGTTAACCCATGCGATTTTGTAGGGTCGTGGGTGAGTTGCAGGCCCAACCCCTAAGGGAGAAATTGTGCTCCCGAAAACCACATTGGTGCAACTTTCACTATCGATGATGACTCGTTAGACTTTCTCCGCACACTTGGCTATGGTATAAAAAATATTTTCCTGTCACCAATCATCACTCTTCTTTGACTGGGCTAAAGCACATCTATCCATAAGAGCCGCGAAATATTATTCTCCTCAATGGGATAGAAGATTTTTCTAAGACAAGGCACTGTTCGCTCCCCTTAAAATTGTTCTTTTCACAAATAGATTTAAAACTGTTATTTAAAAACATTCTAATTAATTAAAATTTTAAACCTCCCTGAGCCCACTCTATGGCCCGGTTAGTTAAAGTAAACTCCTCGCCGATTCTGACCCTATATGGGCCTTTGGCGAGCCCATTAAGATCCCTAAATGGACCGGCAAGCATCTCTTTTGCCGGGTGGTCGAGTCGTCCATCATATACAAAGCAAGCACGGATGCTATGGGCCATCCAAGAGATGGGCAACCGGTAGCAGGCCCAAAAGGTTTATCAAGGGTTTTAGGATTGGGTTTGGTCAGGCTTTAGCCTTTTACAACGAAATAACTACTGAATCATCATCCGAGCGAAGGCTGAAGAAGATCGAAAATTCTACTTACAGCCATGAGAAGAGCTTCTTCTTCCCTCATATCCCATCTCTCCCACTACAAAACCCCATCTAGAATCGTCACCTACAGAACTTTACTTTCAGACTTCAATTCCCCAATGCCCTTCAAAGAAAACCAATTCCCCCTCTCAGTTCCCCATCTCAAGCCCTGCAACAAGACCCATGGTTTATTACTTCAATTTTACAAAAATCCATGTCGAAATCAAAGCACCCTTGTCGAAAAAACCCCACAATTATCATCCAGACAGAGAAAAATCAAAGAAAAAGATGATATCGAGGAGGCATTCGAATCCGCGACCACGACCGAAGAAATTCTATCGGCTTTCCAAGCCATGGAGTCTTCATTCGATGAGAACGACAAGAAGTTGGGTCTAGCTTGCTTGAAAGTAGGCCAACACCTCGATTCTCAAGGTATGGATCCTGAAAAAACCTTAGCTTTTGCTAATAGGGCTTTGAAGATTTTGGGTCGAGACGATGAAGGAGGGTCTTTAACTGTAGCCATGGCTTTGCATTTGTTGGGTTCTGTTAATTATAGCTTAAAAAGGTTTAGTGAGAGCTTAGGGTTCTTAAATAGGGCTAATAGGATAATGACTAAGGTAGCAGAAGGGCGTTGCGGCGATTTCGATGTCAGGCCCGTTAATCATGCGATCCAGCTTCAGTTAGCTAACACGAAAACGGCTATGGGTCGCAGAGAAGAGGCCTTGGTTAATCTGAGGAAGTGCTTGGATTTGAAAGAAATGATTTTGGAACCTAATAGCAGAGAATTGGGCATAGCTAATAGGGATTTGGCGGAAGCATATGCCGCTGTTTTGAATTTTAACGAGGCATTGCCACTTTGTTTGAAAGCATTAGAGATACACAAGTCTCAGTTAGGGCATAATTCGGTTGAAGTCGCACATGATAGGCGTCTTCTTGGAATAATTTATTCTGGTCTGGAAGAGCATGACAAGGCATTGGAACAGAACGAGCTCTCGAAAAAGGTTTTGAAGAATTGGGGATTAGGTTCTGATCTGCTCAATGCGGAAATTGATGCTGCAAACATACAAATTGCACTAGGAAAATATGATGAGGCGATTAATACTTTGAAGGGCGTTGTTCAGCAGACGGATAAAGAAAGTGAGACTCGGGTATTGGTTTTCATTTCGATGGCGAAAGCATTGTGTAATCAGGAGAAGTTTGCAGACTCAAAAAAATGTTTGGAGATATCTTGTGGTATTCTTGACAAGAAAGAGTCAATTTCTCCCGAAAAGGTGGCAGAGGTGTACATGGAGGCATCAATGCTGTATGAAACGATGAGCGAGTTTGAAACCGCGATCTTGCTTTTGAAGAAGTCAATTTCCATCCTTGAGAAGCTCCCACAAGAACAGCATGTTGAAGGGAACGCTTTAGCGCGGATTGGGTGGTTGCTTTTATTGACGGGTAGAGTCGCACAAGCTATTCCGTACTTGGAGAATGCAGCTGAGAGATTAAAGGAGAGTTTTGGGCCCAAACACTTTGGGGTGGGATATATTTATAACAATTTGGGAGCGGCATATATGGAGCTAGAGAGACCTCAGTCAGCTGCTCAGATGTTTGCGTTTGCTAAGGATATCATAGATGCTTCTCTCGGACCACATCATGCAGATTCAATAGAGGCATGCCAGAACCTTGCGAATGCATATGGTGCCATGGGAAGGTTAGAATGCTTTGTTCTGTTTGTGACTTCCGTTCAACCTGAAATATGATATTTATTCTGTTATGAGATTTGTGATGCAGCTGCTTTTTGTGTTAATGCCTGATCATGCGTCTATATGTGCTGGTACATAATAATTGACCCGTGCATAATCAAAATTTTGCACGGACTCAGTTTCCCTACACGTGGCACAATTTTTCCATCGAGTGGCACTGGTACCACCTGATGCAAAGTAGTTGACTCTTAGATCAACTGTACCCAAATATTTCATAAACAATGCATCTCTATCATGCCATAAAAATGAAGGATTAAAACATTTTTGGCAATAACCATTTATTTTTATGACTTTTGACCATTCTTAGCCTCACAATAGAGATGCATTTCCAATGATGTCTACTTCGCATTGGATAATAATACTTGATGAAAAATATGGTGCCACGTGTACGAAATTGCATCTGTGTATAATGGTGATTATGCACCTGTTAATGTTAACTAGTGACAATATACCAGCTCTTCCTATATTGTATGATGAAAAGTATAAATTAGAAGCAGTTGAGGCGAAAATTAGAAAATATCTAGGGTTTTGACCAGGATTGTTTTGGATGAATGAGACACTTTCTGTTAATTTGAATCATAAATTAGAAGAAATCTTCAATATATGCTACGGTATTAGTGACCAATAGACACACCGACTATGAGTAACAATAAGAGTATTCACATGCAACAGTTAGAGAATATCGTTACCGTACCCAACCTTAATACATAGTTCAAAGTGGTAGATTCTCATATTATAATTACCTTCTTTGTTTTTCCTCTTGGACTTGGGGAACTAGATCAGGAGAATTATGAGTTTAGCTAACAAGCATTGCATCTATAGTGTTTCCCAAATTATGACAACACTGATTTTGGTTATGAACTTGATATGCAAGATCAGGAAATCATGAGGCAGGTTCACAACTTTGGACATAAGTTTTTACTCGAATGATGTTGTTGCATAGTATAATTCTCATCATTTTAGTAAACTGATATTTTCTTTTTCCCTTCACATGTTATAATAAATAAATAATCTTGGTCCATACTTTGTTTAGAGTTAAAGAGGTGATTTTTTTTTTCATTCATTATGTTTTTGCCTGTGAGTAACCTTGACCCGGGACAACGACCCTGAAATCCGTGAATGCTAATGATGTGATGATTTTCCGAAATTAAATTAATTAATTAAGCAATTAATCACAAATTAAAGCGATACCTTGGGGGTTTTTCGGGATTCCGCTTAGGTGCCCATGCTTTGTTTCACGTAGGGTCCAATCTGGTGCGCAGGATCCGTTAGGATGGCTGAAGAGGCGATCCGAGAAATAGAACTCTCGCTTCATCTAGGTCGGGGCGTTAGATTGTAATTCTTCGTGGAATCGGGAGTTCCTCGCTAGGGCTTTGAATGGAAGCGATCAATGGCATGAGTTGAATACACTCAAGCCCAAAAACGGTCGTGGATCGACGGATAGGGTCGAATTTGATCCGCGAGGATGAACATTGAGGGTATTCTAGATTTAGGGTTGGAGATTAAAACAATCACTAGAAAGGAGAAAATGGTTGTAAGAGATGGGGGGAAGATAGGAGAATCAAGCAAGAAACAAGAAAATAAAGAAGATCAAAGATAAATGGGCATCTCACCCTTGGCCTCACACTAAACCCCAAATGGGGAAGAAGACTCACTCTTCAAGCTCCTCACAAGGTAAAGCAAATAGCTCTTTTCATTAATTCAAATTCAAGTGCCAAAAATGGCTTACAAATTGGGCTTTATAGCCATTACAAGAGAATAAGCCTAAAAATAGAAAAGTACTAAGTTACCCTAAGTAGTAACTTACAAAAAGGACAAAATCTAATAAATAAAAAGGACAATTACGTCACTTAAGACGCTGATGTGCGGGTTTCCACGGACGTCCGACCTGGGGTCCACGGACGTCCGCCGTCGACTCACGGACGTCCGTGGTGCACTATGGACGTCCGTGCTCACTAGAGAGTGAGCACCTCGAAATCCTGACGTCCGTCCTGGAACCACGGACGTCCTTCGCTTGCTGATGCCTGGTGCTCCCAATTTGAACTCTAGGGTCTTCCCGTGGTGGTTCTTGACGTTCCTTGGCCCTTCAGTCACTTCTTTCGCTGTTGATACACTTTGTACAGTCTAAACCCTAGGTCTTCGTTAGTGGTGTCCCCGTCAAACCTTCTATCTGCACGTGTCATTAATAGGGAAAAATTTTCATCTCTTTGATCGTTGTTACTTCTGTAAATAAATTTTTTCTTGGAAGATGTTGTTGCATGTTGTGAAAGTTTTCATTTTAGCCTGCTTATATTTCTAGTTTAAGGCTCTTACAAAAAATATTTTTTTCGTTCTTTTGTTGACTTTTCATGTGAGTTTTAAATTATGATGCCATTCAGGTGAGTCAATCTCATGAGAAACATGCTTTGCATTTCAAAATGGTCATTTGAAATGAAATAGTGAATTTTCAACTTGGTTGAGAAAAAATTTCCAATTATTAAACCCTACCACAGGGTTTTGTATTGATTGATGCCAAGAAAGTGACATCAACAGAGACCGAGTGTCTTTGAAGACTTGATTATAACACCTATAACCCTTTTTGAGTTATAGAATATCCTAAGAAAATGCACTTGATGGACTTGGGATTAAGTTTATTACTTTTGAGGCGGAAGTTATGAACAAAACAAATACCTAAATATTTGAGGAGGTGAGGAAAATGCTTGAGTTTTGGGAAAAAAGTATTGAGAAGGGTGTTTGAGTTTCCCCATCAAAGAGGGAAAAAGGCATAGCAGCAGGCTATAACAATGGCATTACCTTAGGTCATAGGTTCAATCCTAGCTTGCCCATTTAAAGGGGAAAAAATGGCATTACCCCACAAATGTTTAGAAACATCCTTTTGAATCAAGAAAGACTGAATAACCTCTAGAATTCTTTCACTTAACAACCCCATTTTGCTGAGGTGTGTGTGGACACAAAATTTGATGTAAAATTCCATGTTTCTCCAAATAAGATTGAAAATTAGAAATTATGAATTCTTTAGCAGTATTAGAGCTAAGCACACATCACTACCAAACTGAATTTTTTATTCTGTACGAAAAGTCTAATGAAAAGATATAACTCTGGAACGGTCTTTAAATAAAAATAACCAAGTCATTCACTAATAATTATCAACAAAAGTACTGAAATATTTAAACCTGAAAAAACTTGGAACTGAGGAAGTCCCCACACATCTGAATAATCTAAGTCAAAGGATGCAAAGTCTGATTCTCCACACGAGTTGGAAATATGATCCTATGATGCTTACTCAGTTGATACACCGCATAATCTAATACTGACACTAACGAAAATGAAGGAATCAAAACACTGCAAACTTTGAATGGTTGGATGGCTTAGAGTACTTCCACTGATGAGGTGAAGAATTTGAATGGTCGATAACCCTCATAGGATCGCGATAAAGATAGTAGAGTCCTCCAAAATCACGTCCTCTACCAATTATCTTCACCAACTTTAGATCCTGAAACGTACAGTGTGAAGGGAAAAAGGTTATAGAACAATTCAAGGATTTAATAATTTTACTCATAGACATCATACTAAATGGAAATTTAAGAACAAATAACACAAAGGATAAAGAGGATGACCAGTCCCTTATAACATGTACTTTGGACAAAGTTCCATCGACAAGGGTAAATAAAGAATGAGATATGGATTCATTTGGAGAAGAGATTCCCTCGTCAAGACTAACAAAAGCATGAGATATAAATTGATTAAGAAAAAAGAATACACTTGAATTTCTTGCTTGTGAATGGATGCACCAAAATCAATGGTTCAGGATGATGTTGATTTGACTTAAGACAGATAGTACTTGAATTCACGAACTTTGCTTGTGAAGAGGATGGTGCATTATTGGTTGGTTGTTGACTTTGGAGAAGCTTGGCATAATCCTCACAAGACAAAGTAAGAGTTACACGCTATCCAGTAGTACTTTGTTGTTGTTAAGAAGTGACAGATCCTCTATATCGAGCATGCTGAGAGTCTTCGACTGTATACGGATGGTTAGCCCATGTAGACATTCCAATTAAGATCTCAACACTTAGTAACTATAATTTGACAAGTTAATGAGAACCTCTTCCATGGCCAGTGAGAAGCACCATGTCCACCACGATCACTGTCATTGTGACGTCCAAACGAAGTGATAACGATGTCGCCAAGGTAAAGGAAGTTTTGATTCTATTCCTAGGAATGCTTGGTGATAAAAAAACTTGAAGCAATGGACAAT
Organism: Chloranthus sessilifolius; assembly: GCA_021018995.1. Lineage (NCBI taxonomy): Eukaryota > Viridiplantae > Streptophyta > Magnoliopsida > Chloranthales > Chloranthaceae > Chloranthus > Chloranthus sessilifolius. The sequence continues at coordinate 137,688,746 of CM037587.1, forward strand.
CAGGTGATTTCAACTAAGGCAACTAACACATTGACTGTCATTTATGGAGACTCCATATATAATGTTTATGACATGAAAAGGTAGATCAAATCATCACGACCCATTGGACTCAAGGAACTTGAATGAGCTTCTCCAAATAAGATACAAGATCAAGAGCTCAATGAAGAAGATCAACCTGTTGAAAGTTCAGGGTCAAACTTCCTCCACAGAGGGAAGAATGATACAAATCTGTATCCCAATCATACAATGTCACTAGGGTTTCCAAGGGGGGGAAAAAGGAGAGGATAAGGCAGAATGTGAGGCCCAAATAACAACCCTATATGTGACACGTGAGCCTCGTGTTGTCACGTGCCTTTAATTCCCACACATACCCCTGAGACGAAGGTATGTGGTTCAAAGAAGAGATGATTGAAGAGTTCCCTATTTTAGGAACATTCTTTACAGAAGAAGAGTGAGAGGAAGAAAGGGTCTGCGAGAGATGGGGAAAAGCAGTGACGTGGAGGAGAGAGAAGAGAGGAAGTGAAGGAGATAAAAAGAAGAGGGAGAAAGGAAGTGGATGTGAGATGGAAGATCACGAGATAAGGTGAGCGAGAAACTCATTCTATCCCACTCCCCCCCTCCCTCTCACACACACATACACTCTTCCTTAATTAAATTGTCTCTCTATTTTATAGGGATTTGATGAGGGGGAATGTTAATTAGGATTTTAATAAAATATATTTGACTAGTTTGACTATTTATTTAAGGTTTTTTATTTTATTAGGAAACTTGTATTAGGACTTTCTTTTAAAACTTATAAGCCTATTTACAAGCTCTTAATGGTGTAATTGTTAGATTTGATAGAATTGATCTTTTTTAGAGCTTTCAAAGTTGGGTTACAAGTAATTTTTAGTGAACCTGTGATAGGCTTGTAGGAGATTTCAGTTGGGTACGCCTTCTTAACCTTTTTTGCAGTTTCACCGATTTTAGTGTAAAAAATCAATCGCACCTAGTGGCATCATGATTCAGTTTGTCTCAAAAAGCAACCAATGTAGACCTGTCAATGCTACTGACACAGTGCCCATTGCCCAGAGAAGCTCTCCAAAGAGGAGCATAAATCTGGGTTGTAGTTGAAATCTCACGGCCTCCCAAAATTTGAGCATGACAAGTTCAAACTCATAAGGGAACCCAGATAATAACTTAGCTATTTTCTACTCTTCACATTGTTGTTGTTGTTTTTCAACATTTGATGTGAAGTGTTGATAAACATTCAGATCCTCCTACCTACCTGCCAATCATGAAGAGTACTCACCAAGGATCTTCCCACCCTTTCAAATGTTGAGATATTACGTTCCAATGAATACATACCTTTGAGAGTTTCCCAAATAGCCTTTACAGTATCCAAAGTCATGACATTCGAACTGATGCTATTCCGACACATGCACCGGACTCTTCTTTCTTTGTTTGATAAAGAACATAAAAAACTACCACAGAAATCACATACACAAACGACCATGTGATCGTCACCTATCGAAAATATAGAGAACCTTAGAAGAAAAGAAAAATTAAGAATGACGAGAAAGAACAAAATATTTAAGAGGGATCCTGCTTCAATACCATGTAGCAAAAATAGGTTTCATATATATTAGAAGAAGAAAGAAAGAATTAGCAAGATATAGAAGAGTGATGGTACATGTGAGTTAATGAGAGCTGAGAAGAGTGAAGGGAGAGAAAAAGAAAAAGAGTGATGCGAGATAGTACCTGAGTTCGAGATCATGACTCTTTCATCTCACCGTACGCCAAGGTCCACATGGAGCTCAGCATGGTATCCAAAACACGTTTTGGGTGCCATGTGGAGCAAGGTAGCATTGTTGAGATCATTAACAAAAACAAAGCAACATCTCCACCATGTATATTTTAAGGCTTAAAATCTTTTTCGTTGGCTTGAACTGGACTTGAATCCCAGTACTGAAAGACGGAAGCGTACACCCACAAGCTGAGACCCATCACAGTCAAAATTTTATTTTGAATTTTTAAATCCGATTTCGATTTTAAAAAAAATAATGTAAAATTGATCTATACAATCTTCTGAGCTCCACTTGGCACCAAGACAGTGTTTTGGGTGCCACGTGGAGCTTGGTGTAACTATCTTGGATGCTCCATTAGTGTACCTATATATATAGGACATTTATTTACAAATGTGCCACCGGTTAGTGGAAAATACTGAAAACCCAATTCTACCCCTTAAAACAAACTTAATAGATATAAGACCTGAACAAATAAACTTTCACAAAAAACAATGTTCTGTTGGATTCTAAAAAAAGTGGTTTGAATGATAGTTTTGTTCATATTCTATAGTAAGCAAGCATGAAAAGGTATAAATGTAGATGCCAATAGGCACCTATCCTTCAATTCCTATACCTGCTTCAGCTCTGATTTATGGTCTTCTTGTTCTGATGTTTCTTTGCACAAGCAATAAAGCGAAAAGTAAAATAAAGTTCCAACTCGTTAAAAAAAGGTGATAAAGCTGAAGGTCAATACCCATAAGATAAATAAATAACAAAAGTGTAAAACATTCACCATCTGCACATAAAACTTTTTAAATGACCTGAGGCAATACTTTTCATCTCAAGGTAGAGGCAGTCGCTTGGGCCCTAGGCTAACAATCACCTAGAACCACCGAAGGTTGCGTAGATGGGGAAGCCACAACCACCCCCGCCCTTTTCCTCTTTTTCTTGCATATTTAATTGCCTAGGCCCCTGGACGAGCATCCGTGACGACCACTGTAAACTCACATGCAAATTTTCATAGAATCATCTTTTGTGACCTATGGAGGATTACGTGTACTCACCCATGTCTTTGCGTCACATATAGAGGGTGTCTATGGGGTTCTCAAGTGCCCATGGGATGTTTTGTTCACCGGTCCAATTGGTGTTGGCACAAACTGTCTTGTACAACCTTCACCAAGAAGCCCTATTAGGAGATCCACGACATGTTTGCCACTTCGGTAAAGATGATCATTTCATAGTCTCAATGGGGTGCCAACCTCTTAATGGTGTCAAGCAGCATAGAGGAACAACTTCTACAAAGACAGAACGTAGCTTTAGTGATGAACCTACAAGCTAGGTCGCCTCACCTTGGATGCCATACATGCTTTCTCATGCCTTTGGATGGTTGACCCCAATGTGCCAGCTGCATGCTATAATGCTTGCTTATGCTGTCGGAATGGTGCAGCTAATAAGAACTGAACCACATGCCAAATGCTCAATCAGGGGTTGAATTTGCGTCCGCTTTTTGGATGTCGGTTGCGACCCAAATGTTGGAACTAGCACATTGAGACATATAGGTCCAGTTTCTAGTCTAAGGATCATTGCGGCTCCAAATTTGGACCCAAGTCACATACGAGAGAAGCAAAGTAAGGCAGAAAATCACAACACGATCACTCTACAGATAATTGCATGCTTTCCCCTAGGTGAGTTAGGACAAGCATGTTTTAAGTTCTCATAAAGGTATCAAATATCGGCCGATACCGATACGTATCGAGTATCCAACTCGGTATCGGTATCGGCCTATACGTATCTGGTTTCGGCTGATACCTATATTTTTATTTTATTTATTTTTTAAATAGGCCGATACGTATCGGTATCGGCCGATTCTTATCGGTCCTCCAAGGACCAATACCCGATACCGATACCGAGTTTGTTACCTTGGTTCTCATGCATGGAATTGCCTCAATAAAGACAGATCATCTCAATAGAATACCTCTTTTTTCATGACCGAAAGGCTCTAATTAATGTTGGAGGGCTTTCAAATCCTTTCCTAAAGTGGCAATTCTCTCGGAGTTCCAAACTAATCCTCATTCCCACTTCAGTAAAAATTAGCAAGAATCAGTTTGGTTGGAGCAGAATCACATCTGGAAATGGTTCTTAAGATCGATCACTGATTCTCAGCCGACAGAGAAGGGATTTTGTCCTCTTATACAAGGAGAATTGTAAACACACTCTCTAGCAAGCAGATCATGACGTATCACCCAACTCATCATGTTTCTTTGTAATGTGTTTGAAAAGATGTCTAGAGACTCTAAACCACTGGAGATGTCTCTATGATTTGATCAATAATCATCAGAAAAATGAGGAACGGTCAGGATATCAATTAGTTTCAGTCCCCAAAAGCTTTGTTAGAGGTCTGTATCAGATAATTGCTAAGATACTTTCTGGTAGAGTCAGATGCTTGATGCATGAGTTAGTCTTCCCTCACCAAGTGGCTTTTGCCGAAGGTAGAAACTAGAAAGATTCTGGATGAGATTGCCTCCACCAATGAGGCTATTTATTCAATCTAAAAGTTAGGCGCAAGGAGATGTCCTAAAATTGACCTTTCGAAAGCTTATTATACGATTAGTGACCTCTCTTGATACATATTCTTGAGAGTGAATTTTGACCTTAATTGAAGGAAATGAATTTATGGTGTGTCCACAACAAAACTATATGCCATAATGAATGGAGGTCAAGTGGGATATTTTGTAAGACTAGGGATGTTGTTTGCCCTTCAGAAATTTACTTATGACTGAGACCATAGTCACAAAAATTGCCGAATTTTTTAAAAATTTGCAAATTTAAGTTCCCCCGAATTAATCCCAAATTATTCGCGAATTTTTCGAAAATTATCCCGATCACAAAAAATCACAAATAATTCCCGAAATTTTCAAAAAAATGTGACTTTCTAATATTTAAATTTTTATTTATTATTATTATTATTATTTTTTTTATAGTTTTAAAATTTTTATTTTTTAATTTTTCTCACCGATTTTTCCTCTGAATATTTCCCCGAACTTCCCGCATTTTCCGGATATTTCCGAATTTTAACCTCGCTGAATTATTGCCGAACCCCGATTTGGTGACTATGTCTGAGACAATAGGTTCACTAATTCAGAAGTCCTCGGGAATCTAATTCTGAGAGGAATGAAACCCTTGTCTTGAGGGAAGAGTATTGTTGTACTTGCAATATGTCGACAATTTGGTTATTTTTGTGAAGGCTTCCTTGGATCTGGCATGGATTTGAGGTCTTTTTTGCTTGCCATCAAGGTCTACACAGGTAAAAATTTTAACATGACAAATTCATCCAATTGACTAAATTCTTTTGTTTTTCAATCACCTAATTATGTCATTCCAAATATCCTACAATGGGAATCATCATTTAAAATTGAGGTGATACCAAGACTTGTCCCTAAATGCATTGATTATTACTTCAACCCCATGTGTTCGTGATTTTGTTTATGACTTTCCCAATTCACATTGAATCACTTGGTCTTGGGCCTGTTGGAAAGCCAATTCGATATAATCTCCACTAGTACCAGCTTGGAGAGATCTTAACATTGTGTAGTACTCTAGAAAGAACAACAATCATTAATGAACAGATTAGCTCATCAACAGTTTTGTGTAACTTGCAAGCTTCCATGCCGCACATCCCTAGGACAAACTTAGTCGCATCACCTTTGTCGCACGTCTCTAAACTTGTAGACACTCAAACTCGAATACTACCTAATGATAAATCTCGAATAGTAAAAAATCATCACCTCCATCACCAGCTTACGTTAATTGCTGGGCTTGACCAACATTGATCGTTCATTGACACTTTTTAAGCTTCATCAATGATTCTTTTGCGCATCCAATCACACTATTCCATAATGGACTAGCTTTTTGATGGAGACATCAGATTCAAGTTGCCGTTAGTGATGCTTCGAAGGCAGAAGAAGATCAACAAAGGCGTAAGAAAGAAAATCAGCTCAAATTCGGAGAATTGAGAATTGCTCAGTCGATTGATCGACTCCAGCCATCGATCGATCGATTTTAGTCAGTGGACAATATTCTGAGTGCAGTTAATGTTTGTCAGTCGATCGATCGAGTCAGATTTTTCGATCGATTGATTTAAAACTGTGGCGTCAGACAATTAATTAATTTCCCAGTCGATCGATTGAGCTACAATGCGGATTTTGACGGAATTATGTTTATTTCAGTCAAAATTTCCTTTTAGAGTTTTATTAGCATTATGATTATTCTAATTTCGTATTAGGGTTTTGGTTAGCCTATTTAAAGGCTTGTAAATAATTTTATTATTACTTTTTGGTTAATGAAAATTGCTATTGCAAGTTTGAAAGTTCTAAACTTTTGTGAGGGTGCGATTCTCTCAAAATGGAGAGCGATTCTTTGATTCCTGCATGCGGTTTAGTGCGAGGCCAACTCTTCTTCCATTTCTATCTTCTTTATATCTACGATTGCGTAAGTAGCGTAGCCTTAATTTTTTATTTATCTATTAAATCCTCGATCTAGCCTATTTAGCCATAAAAAAAAAATCCAAAATCAAATTACCCGTTCTTTATTAAATCATTGTTGGCCTTTTATTTTGTACGGTATCGAGAGAACCCACTTGAGAGTTCGTTCGACGCTCTAAAACTATCGGAGATCTAGCCGTTCATAAGAACCCTAGTCTTCTAGATCTGAAAGGAAACGCACACGAATAGTAACGCCATTGTGGGCCGGAATTAAATCATTTAATTGAATTTCTAGAATTTTTCGTGATTATTTGTTATGAGAAATTATTATTTATTAATTGTCTGAATTAATTTTAATCATAATCTCAACCCTAGCATTGCATTTAGTAAGTTCCCACATCAAATTGGTATCAAAGCATCAGTTTAGTTTTAGGGTTTGTTATATTCATATAGGTTTTAGGGTTTATTTTGTTATTAATTTGGCGTTGCATCATTTCAGATTTGCCTCTCATAATTTCATATAGTTTGTCTTGCATCATATAAAGTTTGTCTTGCATTCTCATGGATCCCCTTAAGATGGAAGCCCTACTTAGAGACCTTACGTCTAAGATGTCCGCCTTCAAGCCTAGATGGTCGAAAATCACAATCAATTGCAACAACAGTTGCATGACCTACAAGCTCGACATGAGGCTTTGGAGACTCGTGTTGAGGAGATCAATGAATTTATCACCGAGAACCCCAATAGAGTCAACAAAAATGATCGTAGGAGGGAGGGTTTGCATTGTCGTGAAATTCAGACCGATCAAGACGATAAAATCATGAAATCGATAAAAATGGACGCCCTTACTTTCAACGGGAAAAGGCAACTTAAAGTCTTTCTCGAGTGGGTCATCGGCATGGAAAACTACTTTGAGTGGTGTGCCATGTCCGAAGAGCGAAAAGTTAGATTCGCTAAAGTCAAACTAATGGGCCAAGCTAGACTCTATTGGATGAGTTTAGAGCGTTGAAGACAGTCCCAAGGTCTTCCTCCCATTTCTACTTGGGGAGAGATGAAGGTCCAATTGAACGAGAAATATGTTCCGATGTCCTACGATGAACGTATTCTTGATCAGTGGCATTCATTGCGCTAAGGGAATTCATCGGTCACAAAATATATCGATAAATTTGAGGAACTAAAGACCCAGGCCGATGTGAATGAGCCGGAAAAAGTTACCCTATCCCGATTCCGAATGGGCCTCCGCCCAGAACTGTAAAGGGAACTTATTCCATACCTATTGCCGATCTAGACAAATGTTTCTCTAGAGTCGAGGAGTTGGAGCGATACCTTAAAGCTGGTACTCTGTCTAGTTATAGGTCTTGTTGTCGGTCCACTCTACCCGAGTCAAAGCCTAACATGCATACCCGCCTGCCAGGTCCAACCCTTTTACCACACCCGTAGTCAGAGTTGATAAGAGTAACGGCCCAATGCTTGAAGGCCCCAAGAGTGGTGGTCAGAACAAGTGTTATAAGTGTCATGACATCGGGCATTTTGCAGTACAATGCCCCTCCCGAAACCTGCTTATAGCTGGACACTGAAGGTGAGCATAACGAAGGTACTGTTGAAGTCTACGAGCCAAGTGTGGTGAGAAACACTGTCGAGTCATCATTGAAGAAGATTGCGTAGGGGAATGAATAGTGACCTGTCTGAGGGATATATCCTACCTCGTTGAGGAGGGTAATACCCCACGGGCTCTTGTGGTTAGATGTGCTCTAGCCTAGTCAAAGGTGAGTGATGATTGGCGACGGGATAATATCCTCTATACCGTAGCCAAGTGTGGTGAGAAACACTGTCGAGTCATCATTGACAGTGGACGCTGTACCAATGTGGTTTCCGAGAGTACAGTTTCTCGCTTTGGTTTGCACCCGTCTCTCATCCAGGACCCTATAAAATTGCTTGAGTCAATTCATTATCCATCCCTGTTTCACAAAGGTGTCAAGTTCCAATACAATTCGGTTCGTATAAGGACACCTTGTGGTGCGATGTTGTGCCTATGGATGTGGAGCATATCATCCTTGGGAGGCCATGGTTGTATGGCATGGACGTTCGAGAGATCGAACGTGTGTACGTTCACTCATAACGGACATAAAATCAAGATCAATCCTTACCTCCTAAACCACCCACAGTGAAACCAACTAAGTAAAGCGATAAAGGTCTGATAGAGAAAGAAATGACATCTAAGGCCATTCACATCGTTAGCCCTCTTGAGTTTGAACAAGGCGCTAAGACAGAGGACATCGTCTATGTCCTTGTCACAGTTGAGAAATTCAAAGAGTCAGGTGTTGAGGTTCTAAAACAGGTCCAACCGATCATGCATGAATTTCAGGATGTCTTTCCTGATGACCTTCCAAACAAATTACCACCTCTACAGGACATCCAACACGTCATTGTTCTGGTCCCTGGAGCTACCTTGCCTAACTTGCCCCACTATCGTATGAATCCATCCGAACACTCAGAGTTAAAGAGGCAGGTTGATGAGCTTCTCCAAAAGGGGTTCATAAAGGAAAGCTTGAGTCCATGTGTCGTGCCAGCGCTACTCACACCCAAGAAAGATGAGACTTGGAGGATGTGTGTGGATAGCCATGCATTAACAAGATCACGGTCAAGTATCGGTTCCCGATACCAAGATTGGACGACATGTTGGACATGATGGTAGGTGCTACAATATTTTTGAAGATCGATTTGAAGAGTGGGTACCATTAGATCCGAGTTCGTCCCGGGGATGAATGGAAAACTGCCTTCAAAACCAAAGATGGTTTGTATGAGTAGTTCGTCATGCCATTTGGGCTCTCAAACGCCCCGAATACTTTCATGCGTATCATGACACAGGTGTTAAGGCCTTTCATAGGCAAGTTTCTTGTGGTCTATTTTGATGACATCCTTATCTATAGCCATAATAAGGAACAACACGTAGACCACTTAAGGCAAGTTTACACGATTCTCAGAGGAGAGAAATTATACGCGAACCTAAAGAAGTGTACATTCATGTCAAGCAGTGTTGTCTTCGTAGGATTTTTCGTGACTTCAGAAGGAATGACTGCGGATCCGGAAAAGGTCAAAACTATCGTCGATTGGCCTGAACCGCGATATATTCACGAGGTCCGTAGTTTCCATGGATTAGCCACGTTTTATAGCGATTCATCCGTAACCTCAGTACGGTAACTTCTCCTATCACCGATTGCAAAAAAAAGGGGGAGTTTAAATGTACACCTATTGCGATGAAGGCTTTCAAGGAGATTAAGTCTAGAATGACAGAAGCTCCTGTCATGTGCCTTCTTGACTTTTCTAAAGTTTTCGAGGTTGCATGTGACGCGTCAGGCGTAGGTATTGGGAGAGTATTAAGCTAACAGAGCCACCCGATAGCTTATTTTAGTGAGAAGTTGAATGAAGCTAGGCAGAAATACTCGACTTACGACAAAGAATTCTATGCGGTAGTACAATCCCTTAAATATTAGAAACACTATCTACTACCACATGAATTCATCTTGTTCTCGGATCACGAAGCCCTTCGATTTTTGAGTGGTTGAACCCATGACATGCGAAATGGTTAAACAACTTCAAGGGTTCACCTTTGTGCTGAAACATAGGGCTGGTGTAGAGAATCAAGTTGTTGACGCGCTTAGCCGTAGAGTGGCAACGTTGTACTCATTAAGCGTAGAGGTAACCGTATTTGATCGCCTCGTGGAGGATTATCTCACATGTCCGGATTTTGGTGAAGAGCATGCCTTGCTTATGAGTGGACAATCTGTCAAAGAAAGTATACCCTACAGGAGGGGTACTTGTTTTTAAAACACTGATTGTGTATTCCCCGCACATCTTTACGAGACTTTCTCGTTTGAGAATTACACGCTGGAGGGGTTGTCGACCATTTTGGTTGCAATAAAACTATTGCATTGCTTGAAGACTGCTTCTATTGGCCCAATCTCACACGAGATGTTGCCAAAATTATCAGTCAGTGTCGAGATTGCCAACTGGCAAAACAAAAGAGGTGAAACACATGATTATACACGCATTTACCAGTGCCACATGCCCCATGGCAAGACCTGTCCATGAATTTCTTGTTAGGCCTCCCTAAAGCCCTCCAAAAGCACGATTCGGTGTTCGTGGTTGTGGACCATTTTTCAAAAATAGCCCACTTCATTGCTTATTCGAAGACCTCCAATGCAAGTAATATTGCTACCCTTTTCTTTAACGAGGTCGTTCGTTTACACGGTTTGCCTAAGACTATAGTGTCTAACCGCGATGTTAAATTTGTCAGTTACTTTTGGAACAAGGGTCAAAATACCGGAAATCCGGTACGTATCGTCCTGACCTCCAGGACGATACGTATCGGGTATCGTCCGATACATTCAATGTATCGGTTTGATACATTCAAAAAACCGATTTTTTGAAAAAAAATCCCAGAAAATCCCAAAAAATCTGAAAAATTATATTTATTTATTTTGTATTTATTTCAACTATTTTTGCTTTTATTTTTGACTTATTTGATGCATTGTTTAGATGAATATATAAGTAAGATGCCTATTTTGTAACCTAACCCAAGTCACATGCCTATTTTGTAACTTATTTTTGACTTAAGATCACATTTTTGACTTAATGTAATAGATCTTCTAACATTATGTTCGACCAGCTGATCACATGCCTATTTTATTAACAATATTTCATAATTTGATCGACGCAGACACGCATAAACTAAATTACAATGTATATTGACAAAAATAAATTATATATTGTCAAAAATAATAGCTATGTTGATAAAAATAAATTTAATTGTACATGGAAAACTTACTTTAGAGCCACATTGAATTTCGTGGTGGTTCTTGGCCCTTATGATCATCGTCATCATCGGTGCGCTAGCTTTCCGGCCTTTGCCTATAATGTTGCCCATATTGATGCCCATGATTATATGTGCCCCCTTGAAACTGAGGCTGTAGCAACGAATATGGCTCAGTGTAGTACGTAAAGGCCGGTCCTCCAAAAATCTGACCAACAAAGTCATGTCACCGGGTAAGTTTGTTGTGGCTGGTAGTATGGGTTACTAGTTGCTGAATCTTCGGTATTTTGCAAACTGAATCCCCTGAAGCTAGAAGTCATATAACCCATATCCGTATCATCTTGTGGTGGTGGTAGTGGTGTTTGATATGATCCCGACGCTCCTCTTCCTTCGACCCCTCCCATTCTAAACGTAGGAGTGTCGAACTGTGTTAACGGCGTCGAGTCATCGTCCCATGCCGCCATATCTCTATAAGGATCAGAGGTACCAACATCCTCCCCTCCACCACTAGTGCCAATGTCCCCTCCACCATCATCCTCACCACTCCCATCATCACTACCGGGCTGCGTTTCGTCATCAGATCCAAGCACTGAATGACGATTCAATCTTCTTTTCCGCCTCGGTGGTTGGGAAGCTTGCTACTCCGCTACTCTTTCAGCATTGTCCAGCCATTCAGTGCTCTCAGTATCCAAGACTGGCTCTTCACTCTTCGATCCATTCATTCAAAGGGTCATCCTCCTCGAATATATAATCCAACTGGATGGGATCAAAATAATCACCGTCTGCAAGGTAGAATATGATGGATGAATTAGTATAATATGTAAGTAAGACTTCATATAATTGAGGATCTAAGACTTCATGTAATTGCTTACCACGGTTGGTTCTCTGTATATTCCTGACCCTTAATCGCATGTTGTAGTGGCAGTAGACTAACTTTTCCAATCTGTCCATAGTTAGTCTATTCCTTGTCTTAGTATGAATGAGAGAGAAAGTGCTCAAATTCCGCTCGCAGTTGGACGAGGAACACGTTTGCGACAATACCCTCATTGCTACCCGCCTCAATATCGGACCATCACCTCCATAATGCATCCACCAATCAGCGGGTTTGTCGTGTTTAATTTGGGATTGCGCCAACGGGGTCCCAAATGACCCATGTCTCTTGCGAAACATGTCAATCTATAAAGATGAAACACAGTAAGGCATATATCAATAAATAGATGATAATATCACATGACATTTGACTTATTAGTTATAAGGTATGATACTATGATTACTCACATCTCTTATGGCTTGACCTTGGTCCGCCAACTCAGGGAGCATTCTTTGGATTACATTGAGCAAACCGGTATACACTTCATCAGTGTCACTCAGCTCGAAGCGTCGCGTATACTGGAAAGCTGGATTCAAGTAGTGTGCTACACATCAAATATGAACAATTTCATCAGTATATGAAAATAATGAATAAATAAATAAAAATCACTACATAATTGTGCAACATGTTATACCTGCTGCATGCAAGTACTGGTGAAATTGTGCATCCCACCTCTTGTCGATAATCGCCCAGTATCGTTTATATTTTGTAGGGCATTTGGTTTTTATAGCCAATTTTGCCTTATCCATTGACTCATAAACGTACCCCATCGTTGGTTTGTCATCACCATCAACCAATCTCAACACTGCACCAAAGGGGTAGTGATGGCGATCAGGTGGTCGACATCTGCCCAAAATTGCGTGTTGTAGATCAGGTCAGCAATTTCAGTGCAAGCTAGTCTCTTCGCTCGTGCAAGTCCTATTTCATGTTGATTTCATTCTTCCGACGACACCATATTTTTCAGCTCACGCCTATATCTAGCCAAACTCTGTAGGGCTAAGAACTGTGTTGCAAAACGTGTAATCGCAGGTCGGAGCAACTCATTGTTCGTGAAGGCTCTCATTAAATTGACCAGCTTGTCACTGTTGTACATGTAGGAAGTAATCGTTCTTCCCTTTTGAATAGTTGCCTGTGCCTTGCTTCTCTTTCCTAAATCCTCAAGAATGAGGTCCACGCAATGTGCGGCACACGGGGTCCAAAGACAGTGACGCTCTTCGCCATTAGTTTTAATCCAGCGACTTTGCAGTTTGCCGCATTGTCTGTTACCACCTGCACAACCCGCTGCTCTCCAACCTCATGAACTACCATATCCATTAGTTGAAAGAGGTAGTCAGCAGTCTTTACGTGTCTAGAAGCATCAACTGATTTCAAAGAATATTGTCCCGGCATTGTTGTAAACCAAAAAGTTTATCAAACTCTTCTTTGTGGGACCAGTCTATCCATCGCACATAATTGTGCAACCTCTCTCATCCCATACATCCTGAAAGCTTTGTACATAGGCAGTTATCTCATCGTACTCATCTGTTAGTAAGAGCCCAGATATCTCGTATGGAGAAGGCTTTTTAACTCTTGGACCAACTTCTGCACTTGTATCAATCATGCTTTTGAAGCTGAGTCTGCTACTTGGCTCAATGTGGTTGTATATAAAAAAACTCGCAAATGGATTTTCCAAGCTTCTTCCCCATTTTGTAAGTGATTGCACTCAATTTGGTTTGTTTGAGCTTTCAAAGGCGATACATGAATGGATCCATGGGGTCAGAGTACTACCAAGAGACTACCTATAATCCTCCCCGGATGTCGACCCACGAACCCAAGGCTCAACATCCTCATCATCCTCAACAACATGTGGCCTATGACTAGATCCACCACCTAGAGGTGCATGGATGGGCCCCTCAACCTGGACCGAAACCGATAATCGGCTTCTTCCTGATCTCGCCGCTGCTGTGCTTCTCTGGCACTCTCTCTCATAGCTCTCGCTATCTGTTCATCCTCATCCTCATCATCCTCAGGTGCAGCTGATATAAACTCTGGATCTGGCCTCCTGATTCTCTCATACATTTTCCTATCACGATCGGTTTCAGCTTTTTTCTTTCCCTTTGTCGCTTGTAAACTAGCTCTGATATTTTCTTTTACCTCTCTAGGTACACTGGGACACCCTCTTGTCTCTCCCTTTACATGAGCCAGATGCTCCTTTAACCGTGTGATACCTCCTCCCAGCAGTTTTTTTTCACAAAGCTTACATTGTATCTGGAGTCTATTACCATCTATTGCTGTACCGTATTGCCACGCTGGATCTGTCGAACGTACCATATTTATTTATTTCACCTGCATGAATGAGCAAACGATTGCATTAAAGTAAACATCTAATTTACACTTGAAAATAAAATTTATTTTTTAATTATTGCTATTTTAAAAATATTAGATTATATTTTATTAAATTTATTTGATATTATTCTAATTTTTATAAAATTTAGATTACATTTGAATTTTTATTTTATATTATTCTAATTTTTAAAAGATTAGATTATATTTTATCAAATTTATTTGATATTATTATAATTTTTGAATATTTATTTGATATTATTATAATTTATGAATGTTTATTTGATATTATTTTAATTTATGAATATTTATTTGATATTATTATAATTTATGAATATTTATTTGATATTATTATAATTTTTGAATGTTTATTTGATATTATTTTAATTTTTGAATATTTATTTGATATTATTTTAATTTATGAATATTTATTTGATATTATTATAATTTTTAAAAATTTATTTGAAATTTATTCCATATTATTCTAATATTTTATGGGACATATCCCATAATATTAATTATTTTAATTATATGTGACGGTCACATATAATCAATATGGGTCACATATAATTAAATTTATTATTAAAATTAATATGGGTCACATATAATTTTATATGTGACCCATAAATTTAATTATATGTGACCCATATTAATTTTAAGTTTAAATTATATTTGACCCATATTGACCCCATTATTTAATTATATGTGACGGTCACATATAATCAATATGGGTCACATATAATTAAATTTATTATTAAAATTAATATGGGTCACATATAATTTAATATGTGACCCATAAATTTAATTATATGTGACTCATATTAATTTTAAGTTTAGATTATATGTGACCCATATTGATCCCATTATTTTATTAATTATATGTGACCCATATGATATGTGACCCATTATTTATATTATTTTTAATTAATTTAAATATTTTAAATTATTTTTTCCCTCTTCTTAATTTAAATAATTTATTTAAATAATTTAATATTTTAATTATTTTAAATAATTTTAAATCATTTAAATAATTATAATAATTAATATTATAGGTAAATGATAAAATTTAAAAGTAGATCTACCTAATTTAAGGGTAGATCTACACTTATATACGGTAGATCTACGCTTAAATAAGGTAGATCTACACTTATTTAAGGTAGATTTACACTTATTTAAGGTAGATCTACCTTATTTTAGTATTTAAAATGAAATAAAATGATGGTAAAATGATAAACACGTACCTTCCACGTTGATCCTGTGATTTTTTGTGCGATTTGGTGCCGATTTAGAGTGCAAATAACTCAAAAATGAGAGAGGAAGAAGAAGGAAGAAGAGAGGAAGAAGAAAGGAGGAAAATGGGGAAAAAAAGGGAAAACCCGACCCTTTAGTCGGGTCAAAGGGTGGGGCCCACTGAAATTTTGAAATTATCGAACGATAATTTCAAATTATTGTTCGTATCGGACGATAATTTCGTTCTTTTTTTTAATTTTTACTTTTACCCAAATTATCGTCCGATACGGATGATACAGACGATATTTTGTCCGTATCGAGCGATAATTTGTCTATTTTATATAGGGTACGATACATACCCTATGTATCGTACCGCTGACCTCCAAAACCGATACGTATCGGTATCGGATGATATTTTGACCCATCTTTTGGAAGACACTGTGGCACAAAATGAGGACCCGGTTTGCCCCAAACTGATGGGCAAACCGAGGTTGTCAATAGGAGTCTAGGAAATTTGTTACGGTGTCTTGTAGGAGAGTACATTAGGAGTTGGGATTCCATCTTACCTGTTGTTGAGTTTGCATATACCAAATACTTCCATGCCGTGGCTAATGCGAGGAATAAATCGAACTACATCGGTACCATTTCGGTGGGGGGGGGGGGGCGTCAGGGCCAGATTCGGGAGAATATTGTGGCTTTTTACAAGGAGCTGTATCGGGATGACGACTTTCCTCGTCCCCAGCTGGATGGGGTTCTCTTTCGCTGTGTCGATGCGGAGCAACGATTGGGCTTGGAATGTCCGTTTAGCGAGGATGAGGTGTGGCGCGTTGTTCGTTTTGGGGCCAAAAATAAAGCACCAGGACTAGATGGGTTCACTATGGAATTTTTTCGCTTCTTTTGGCATACCATTAAAGCGGATCTGCTGGCAGTCTTGTGTGAGTTCCATGCGTCGGGTTACATTGGGCGGAGTCTTAATTCCACTTTTATCACGCTCATCCCCAAGAGGGAAGGGGCGGAGGATATCTCGGAGTTTAGACCTATCAGCCGCACGAATTGTCTATATAAGATCATCTCTAAGGTTCTTGTGAATAGACTAATCCCGGTGATGCCCACGATTATTTCTGAGAACCGGTGTGCGTTTGTTAGGGGTCGAAAGTTAGTTGATTTGGTGGCAGTTGCGCAGGAGACTATACACTTAGCCCACAAGGATCGTCGACCGGCAGCCTTGTGGAAGGTTGATATGGAGAAAGCCTATGATCAGGTAAGTTGGGATTGCCTGGACTACTTGATGAGCAGAATGGGGTTTGGCATGATGTGGAGGAAATGGATAAGGGGGTGTTATTCTTCTGCCTGGTTCTCGGTTTTGGTTAATGGTACTCCGGCTTGCTACTTCACCAGCTCTAGAGGGTTACGCCAAGGGGATCCCCTATCCCTATTCCTCTTTAACATTGTAGGGGAGGCGCTGTCGAGACTTATGGTGCAGGCTAAACAGCTGAATTTAATTTCTGGTATCAAGGTGGGCAACTCTGGGGCGTACGTATCGCACCTCCAATTTGCTGATGATACTATGTTGTTTGGGAATGCAGATGTGTCGGAGTTTAGCACCATGGTCGAGGTCTTATCTATTTATGATGCGGTGTCGGGCCAACGAATCAAATTTTCCAAATCCTCTATCACGGGTATTGGGACTGATGTGAGCCTTTTGGAGGATTTAGCATCAACGGTTGGGTGTGCTGTGGAAGAGTTTCTTATCAAGTATCTGGGGCTGCCCCTCGGTCTACGATATCCTAAAGCTAGAGCTTGGGATCCGGTGGTGCAAAGGTTTGAGAGAAGACTGTCCTCGTGGAAAGGGTAGCTGCTCAGTAGTGGTGTTAGACTGTTGCTGGTTAAAACTGTCCTTGCATCGCTTCCAATTTTCTACATGTTGATGTTCAAGTGCCCTAAAGGGATGATCAAGCGCCTTGAACAAATCCAACGGAATTTCTTATGGGAAGGATCAGGTCTGGAGAAACGCTTCCACCTTGTTAACTGGGACATTTGCCAGCTACCTATTGGGTGTGATGGGCTGGGCATTCGCAGCCTGCAATCGACCAATGTAGCTCTGTTGGGAAAGTGGTTATGGTGAGCGGGGAAGGTGGAGGACAGAGCCAACCTGTGGCATCGGGTGCTGGTGGAGAAGTACGGGGCATCCTCCGGCAGCTGGGGGATAAATATCGTGGGGGCCAGAGGGGGATCTAGCTGGTGGAAAGGTATTTGTGACACCTGGGATCTATTCGCCAAAGGCCTGCGATTTAGTTGGGGATGTGGATCACGCATCCGGTTATGGGAGGATGCTTGGGCTGACCTGCGCCCGCTCAAAGATATCTTCTCAAATATCTATCATATCTCCGTAAACCTGCATGGTAGGATTGAGGAGTTCGTTTCGGATTCGGAGGGTGGTGGGCAGTGGGATATTGTCACTAGGCGATACCTATGGGATGAGGAGGTGACCGCGCTTGCTAAGCTGTTGCTGATGCTCTCTGCGAAGCTAAACGGAACCATCATGGGCAGGATCAGATGCTCTGGATTCATAACATCAATGGTCTCTTCAGTGTCAGGTCCTATTATCGCATGCTCACTAGACGTCCCCTGTTTTGGTATGCTGGTGCTAGTCTATGGAAGGAGCCTATTCCTCCGAAGATCCGGTTCTTTGCGTGGACATTGTTTCGCGAGAAAATCCTGACTTATGACCAACTGATGAGGAGAGGGATGGCCGGTCCCAAACAGGTGCGTCATGTGTAACAAGGTCGAGGAGAACGCGTCTCATCTGTTTCTGCGCTGCGATGTGGCTAGGGGATTGTGGTCCATTGTGCTGAAGTCTTTTAGTATGGCCTGGGTTACCCCTTCCACTCCCTACTGTCAATGGATCATATGAAAATCTGCTGTGGTCAAGGATCAGTGTAGGGGGTATTGGATGGCTGTGTTCTTTGTGGTGTTGTGGTCCATATGGGGGGAGAGGAACTTGAGAATTTTTTAGCAACAGAGCAGGCCGGTGGGGATGATCATGAGAGCTGTGAGAGACCTTGTCTGGTTTTGGGTGGCAAGCGAGGGGGGAGATAATGTGGAGCATCTGTTATGGGATCCTGGCTGAGCTGACTTGCTTGCGGTTGCCGAGGTCGGGGATGGTCTTGTCCATGGTTGGGCCTGTATTTTTTTGTATTTTGTCTTTTCTTTTCTTTTCTTCGTTTTTTCGATTGTGTCCTTGTATTGTCCCTCAGCGTCTTGCTGTTTTCAATATATTACTCATTACCGATCAAAAAAAAAAAAGTTTGCATATAACAATTCGGTTAATAGAACTATAGGCTTGAGTCTGTTCCAAATCGTGCATGGGTATAAGCCTAGGACACCCATAGATCTTATTCCAATGTCCATTCATCAAAGGTTATTAGAGTCTGCATCCACATTTGCGCATCACATTCATGATTTGCATGCTGAGATTAAGAAAAAAACTAATGCGAACAATGAAAAATGCAAGTTTTTTGCAGATTCTCATAGGCGGTTCAAAGAATTTCAAGATGGTGATTTTGTGATGGTTTGGAATAGACCTGAGCGATTCCCTCAAGGAGTTACAAAGAAGTTACAAGCTCGTGGTGTTGGACCCTATAAGATCTTTAAGCGTGTCGGTTCTAATGCTTACATCTTAGATCTGTCATCGGAATTCGCGATTAGCATGACCTTCAATGTGGAGGACCTCGTTCCGTTCCATGACCTTTCAACTATCCCATCTAACCCTGTTGAACCCTCTACATCCGATGTCCCAATTATTCCCCTACCCACGCCATTACCTCCACCTACTCAGCAAATTCGTGAGATTATCGAAGATGTACTGCAAGATCAGATTGTGTCCACCAACCAATGGGGACTTCAGAAGTATTTGGCCAAGTGGAAGAACAAAACCGATTCAGAGAATATGTGGATTACCAAGGAAGAGTTTCAGCAGATTGATCCGAATCCTTTGGACCTCTATCATGGCCATTATTCATCGGAGATGAATCCGTCTAACCCGAGGAGAGTTGATGGGGACATCGGATTCAAGTAGCAGCCAATGACGTTTCGAAGGCGGAAGATCAACAAAGGCTAAAGAAAGAAAATTAGCTCAAATTTGGAGTATTGAGAATTGCTTAGTCAATCGATCTACTCCAGCCATCGATGATCGATTTTAGTCAGTGGACAATATTCTGAGGGCAGTTAATGTTTGTCAGTCGATCGATTGAGTCAGATTTTTCAATCGATCGATTTAAAACTGTAGCGTCAGACAATTAAATAATTTTCCAGTCGATCGATCGAGTTACATCGTGGATTTTGACGGAATTGTGTTTATTTTAGTCAAAATTTCCTTTTAGAGTTTTATTAGCATTAAGATTATGCTAATTTCGTATTAGGGTTTTGGTTAGCTTATTTAAAGACTTGTAAACAACTTTATTATTACTTTTTGGTTAATGAAAATTGTTATTGCAAGTTTGAAAGTTATAAACTTTCGTGAGGGAGCGATTCTCTTAAAACGGAAAGCGATTCTTCCATTCCCGCGTACGGTTTGGTGCAAGACCAACTCTTCTTCCATCTCTATCTTCTTTAGATTTACGATTGCGTAAGTAACGTAGCGCTAATTATTTATTTATCTATAAAATCCCAGATCTAGCCTATTTAGTCATTAAAAAAAAAAAATCCCAAAATCAAATTACCCGTTCTTTATTAAATCATTGTTAGCCTTTTATTTTGTACGGTATCGAAAGAACCCACTTGCGAGTTCGTTCGACGCTCTAAAATTATCGAAGATTTAGCCGTTTATAAGAACCCTAGTCTTCTAGATCCGATAAGGAACGTACATGAATAGTAACGCTATTGTGGGCCGGAATTAAATCATTTAATTAAATTTCTAGATTTTTTCGTGATTATTTGTTATGAGAAATTATTATTTATTAATTATTTGAATTAATTTTAACATAATCTCAGCCCTGCATTGCATTTAGTAAGTTCCCACATCACTTTTTAATATCTAACTGTTAAGACTCTTAACCCATGGGGTAAGCTTTTGATCCACTTAGGGCCAGAAAAGGCAATTCATTTTGTTATTAAACCTGTGAGGAGGCAACAACCTCAATTTGGCCTGACGATGCTTTGCCACCGTTGGCCCAATGACACGTAAACATGTGAGTTCCATGATTTATGATGGTGTTGTAAATGGAAATGCGGTTATTGACTAGATTTCCAAGTTGGGATTTGAAGGCTTTGCCTTAAGCTTCACTTGGAGAGGCATACGATAAGATTTGAGTTGTTGTTTAACATCGGGTTTGTTTGTTGATACAACTACCTTAAGCTTGAAATTTTGAAAGTGAATTCGGTAGCGTCTCTCGTCGATTTGTGTATCACCTAGTCATTGATTGGGCTATAGTTGCCAGATTGAAAATTGAATGCAGAAATGATGCAATAAGTGAATCTGAGAAACCTCTCTTTTACAACATTATAATAGAGGGATTTTCATTTCTTCTGATAGATATCATGGCCATTCATTAGAGCAACCTGTTTTCTCCCTTCATCCCTATCTGTAGGTTCAGTTCTGCATTATTCATATGCAATATGTGAAAGACACCACCTTCTTTACAGTTCCCTCATCATTCTCTCAAACTGTATTGATTTGTCATTTATTGATGAAATGAAGAATTCCTGAACTTTCAATGATGACAAATAAGTAAATGGATAAAAGATATAAAACATTTAAATCAAAATAGATAATATATAAATAAAAGATATATAATAGAAAAAGGTTTTATTTCTTTCAAACATTTATAGAGCCTCTTCATTGTTTTGGTTAGGATGGGCGTATGCTGATACCCAGAGACGACCCAAATATGGATGGGTATGGATTTTAAATTTGATAACTGGAAGTCAATGTCAGGAAGCGGGAGACCTCAGTTCGAATCCCCCTCTTGAGGCCACCCTGGGGATTTATATCCCATGCTGACCCGGCATGTGCTAATGTGGGGCGCGCACGTGCCCTGGGATTAGTCGGGTGCACACACACACACACACATATATATATATGGCTAGAATCAGTAACCTTAATGTATTTGTGTGGGACTATAGACTTCATTTAGAACCGCCTGATCCAGCTGTTAAACTAGCGGATTCAGTTCATGAGTGCAGTTCCAAGGCAAGATGGTTGATTTATTGACCAGACTGGCGGATGGACCAGTCCCGGTTGGACTTCAGTCAGACTGCCTGTCCCGCCCTACTATAATAAGATTACTTATACTAACTATACAACGTTACAACGCAGATATGTTGAACCATTTTGAAGTAACTGGGGATCAAAGTGTGTAGGAAGAATTGAAGATTCTATAAAAATTAAAATAAAACTGTAA
Source organism: Chloranthus sessilifolius (assembly GCA_021018995.1). Taxonomy (NCBI): domain Eukaryota; kingdom Viridiplantae; phylum Streptophyta; class Magnoliopsida; order Chloranthales; family Chloranthaceae; genus Chloranthus; species Chloranthus sessilifolius. Next base: position 137,710,628 of record CM037587.1, read on the forward strand.
ACAATAAATATTCCTTGGTGACTGTACTGGGAGGCTACATGCATTTCTTAATAGATAGAGTATATTTAGAGGAACCTGTATGAACTCAGAAACTTAAGAAAACAGCCAACTCATCAACTCATTATGTAAACCAATATTCTAAGTCACATTTTTGTTTCTAACCCTTCACAGTGGTGCACCTCCCTTATTATAAGTTTTGGTTCAAACGGAGGGAAATCTGTTCCAAACATCCACTGGGATTCAATCCATTGTCTTCGGAACCTACATTTTAACTTTTTTTCCTGTGGTTTCTTGTTAGAATCCGTAATCTATTCTGGTTGAAATAATGGACCAATTACCAATATTCACTGAATCAGTTTCTGCTTGCTAGTCAGTTATTTCCTTACACATTGTCACACGCAGTACCAATCCCTAGGTTCAACCCACATATGCTTCATCATTGTTTATAAAGTGTTCCATCTTCTTTATTGATCACGCATGGGCCCTTCAGGATTCTGGCAATTCAATAGTATAGAAGCCAATTTATTTTATATGATGCGTTAATAAGAAAATTTCTCACCTTTGTGCTTAAATACTATTCCTTCTTTTGCTTTCTTACATGTGACAGTTTACCCACTGCGCTTTTTTTGTGCAGCTATCGCCTTGCAATGGAGTTCCAACAGAGAGTGATAGATGCATGGGAAAGCCATGGGCCTAGTGCAAGAGATGAGCTCCAAGAAGCTAACAGACTTTTCGAAGAACTGAAGAAAAAAGCGCGGACTTCTTTGATAGATGCATGGGAGTGCCGTGAGTTTAGTGCAAGAGATGAGCCACAAGAAGCTAACAGACATTCCGAAGTACTGAAGAAAAAAGTGCAGGATTCATCAAGTCAAGTTTCCATAAAGGCTTTGTCACTCCCGCATGCTTGTGAATCTGTTTCTATAAAAAGCAGCACCCAACCTGATGGGGAGAGCTCAGTAAATAGCAAAGGCTTTGCCACTCCCCCGTTCTAGTGAATCTTCTCTGACCAAAAGCACGCAACCTGATGCAGCAAGTTAGTTACAAGTGATTCAGTGCATCTTGTACCCATGTAAAGCTGACTGAATCCCATCAGATTTGGAAATCCCTAAAATTTGTAGCGATCAGATTTTCACTAGAATCCTTGGCTAGAAAGAGCTGGCCTTTATTAAATTGTGGGCCTGTTTTGGGGTAAGGGAGTCTTCGAGTGCAATGTTACCTGAATGTTTGTAATTATGGTTCGCTACATTCAAGCGAATGCCATTCGCAATGGCAGGATGGGTTATAAATAAGAAATATAAAATATTCTCCAAGATCATGAGGAGCCCGACATAGCACCCAGCATACCATTAAGAAGCAGACTTGAAACTCCAAGCTCTAACAGGTTGCATGGATCAATTTTAGAAATAGAGTAAAAAAATTTAAAATCGAATTTTGAAATTGAAATTCAGTTTGAACGTGATTTAAGGGTCCAGTTTTAAAACTAGAAAAATATGTGGTGGGGATATTATTTTGAAAATTTCTTTCTAGAAATGATTTAAATACTGCTACCTTCATTGTGCACACACACATGACATATTTTGGGTGTCACGTGAAGCTCTATGCGGACCTTGGAGTGTAGTGAAGGAACTCCATTGGAGTTCCTTCCTAGTATCCATATCATTATAATCATTGTCATCATCATTATCATAGCCTTATCCGATCTATTTGGGTGAGCTTTGTGAGTCCTCTTTCTTCACTATTTTGATTAGGGCAAAATTTTCTAGAACTTCACAATCTTTCATATCTCTTTTCATGGCTTTCATCTAGGTCTTCCTCTTCTCCTATGTTCTTGTACTTGCAGAGTCGGGCTACTTTTGGCCTCCGATGAACAGGTCCAAACCCTCGTAGAAACCATATGTTCAAAATAAATATTACAAGGAATGGCATTTGGACCTAAGGGCCTTTTAATAGAGAGGTTGTATGCAGAAACTTTTAATTCACGTGTTTTGAGAATAAGAGAAACTAAGTTTTATCTACCTCACATAGAAGGACTCCTCTGAGAATAAGGTGAGATCTATTATTGTGTTGCGTCTATTATGTAAGAAGAAACCGACACTCAGGTCCCAATCTACACTGAATGGTTTACCAATTTTGGAGACGCGACATTATTTTTCATCGAATGAATGTTTTATGTAATATGAAAGACCTGACATGAAGATCTTGTAAATTTAAGATTGCATCACAACATCTCATCTCATCTCATCTCGTGTGAATTAAAGCAGTCAAATGTATTTAAAATGAATGTCTAAAACTGATTTTGGAGATTCCTTTATAACTGTTTGTTGAAGGCAGTTGATTGACAACTTTTTATTATTTTTTTCTAATTCAATCTTTGATACCATCAAGTTTTTAAGATTGGGATCTTCAAGTCTTTAAGATTGGGATCTTCAAATTATATGTTACTCTTTGATTATTATTAGTGTCACATAACCCCAAAAAAACTATATGTTACTTAACTTGATCAAGCTCGACTCAAATGTTAAATTTTAAAGGCTCTTGAATCACACGTGTGATCTGACATTGATCTTGGTCCCACTTTCAGGGCTTTCAACGAGTTAGTCTGGGCCGGGTTGGGCTGTAAAAATTAGACTCAAACCCGGCCTGGATAGAAAGTCGGGTCACCTTCATCGACCCGTGGCCGAAACCGTTGCGACCCAAAACGCGCTCCCTATCTATCAAACAAGTACTGTAAAAAGGTTTATCAAGGGTTTAATTTCAGGTTTTAAAATAAACAGTAAAAAAACTGAAAGAACCTACTTTCTTCAGCCATGAGAAGAGCTTCTTCATCTCTCCTATTACATATCACCCACTACAAAACCGCATATAGATTCTTCTCCTACAAAGCTTCTGTTTCAGACGTCAATCTCCCAATACCCTTCAAACAAAACCCATTTTTTCCTCATCTCAAATTATACAAAAAAGCCCATGGCTTATTACTCCAATTTCGAAATAACCCCTCTAGATATCAAAGCACCCTCGTTGAGAAGACCCCACAATTACCATCTAAGCAAAAAGCTGAGCTCGAAGAAGCAATGGAATCCTCTACCACGACCAAAGATTTCCTCTCTTCTCTCGAAGAAATGGAGTCTCAATTCGATGCAAACAAAGAAAAGTTAGGGCTAGCTTGCTTGAAAGTAGGCCAACACCTCGATTCTCAAGGTAAGGACCCTGAAAAAACTCTAGCTTTTGCTAATAAGGCTTTGAAGATATTGGATGGAAACGATAGAGAGTCTTTAGATTTAGCCATGGCTTTGCATTTGCTGGGTTCTGTTAATTATAGATTAAGAAGGTTTGATGAGAGCTTAGGGTTCTTAAATAGGGCTAATAGGATATTGAGTAAGTTTGAAGAAGAGGGTTTTCCCGATTTGGATGTTAGGCCCATTATTCATGATGTTCAACTTCAGTTAGCTAACACGAAAAAAGCAATGGGTCACATAGCCGAGGCTTTGCTTAATCTCAGGAAGTGGTTGGAACTAAAAGAAATGATTTTGGAGCCTAATAACAAGGAATTGGGCATAGCGAATAGGGAATTGGCAGAAGCTTATGCCACAATTGTGAATTTTAAAGAGGCATTGCCTTATTGTTTGAAGGCGCTAGAGATACACAAGTCTCAATTAGGGCAGAATTCGGTTGAAGTAGTGCATGATAGGCGTCTTCTCGTGGTTATCTATAGTGGTATTGAAGAGCATGACAAAGCGTTGGATCAGAACAAACTCGCAAAACAAGTTTTGAAGAATTTGGGTTTAGTTTCTGATCTGCTACATGCGGAAATTGAAACTGCAAACATACAAATTGCACTAGGAAGATATGATGAGGCGATTAATACTTTGAAGAGTGCTGTTCAACAGACCGTTAAAGAAAGTGAGACTCGGGCAGTGGTTTTTATTTTGATGGCGAAAGCCTTGTGCAATCAGGAAAAATTTGCAGACTCGAAAAGGTGCTTGGAGATATCTTGTGGTATTCTTGACAAGATAGAACCTATTGCCCCCAAAAAGATTGCGGATGCTTACATGGAGATAGCGATGTTGTATGAAATGCTCAACGAGTTTGAAACCGAGATCTCACTTTTGAAGAAGTCAATATCCTTGGTTGAGAATCTCCCTGAAGAAAAGCATGCTGAAGGGAGCGCTTTGGCGCGGATTGGGTGGTTGCTATTATTGATGGGTAAAGCCCCTCAAGCTATTCCATATTTAGAGAGTGCAGCCGAGAGATTAAAGGAGAGCTTTGGACCCAATCACTTTGGGATGGGGTATATCTATAACAATTTGGGATTGGCGTATATGGAACTAGAAAGATCACAATCGGCTGCTCAGACGTTTTCACTTTCCAAGGGAATTATGGATGTTTCACTCGGACCACATCATGCAGATTCAATAGAGGCATGTCAGAACCTTGCAAAGGCATATGGTACCATGGGAAGGTTAGAACGCTTTCACTGGCTTCCCTTTCAGCCCGTTTCTCTTAAGAATAACAATTTTATTAACATAATGCCTACGCAGATAACAATACAATGAATGAATCCTCTCCAACCAAATAATTTGTCAGAGATCTTGAAAGAAACCCTTCAGTGGATGGGAAGAGTCATCAAATCCCCTACACATAGGACCTCGTATGCACCTTTGAACCTTCCCTTGCTAGAGTATCCACTTCCCCACTGCCTTCCTCTTCTCACGGTGTACAGAGACTTCCATCCCTTAAAGTGAGTCATACGCTTCATCTTTGAGCGAGAAAAGTGCCACGGTTCCTTACTAATTACTAGTATTCTGAATCCATTCATTGACTTGATACCCCTTTCACAATAATTGAACCCCCACCTCTCCTCTTAAGATGCCTTTATCCTTCTACAACCAAAATATGTTCTGTATTATTAAAAATACTTAATCCCAATAGGACTAGATTTCCACGTCTCACTAGAATACTTAATCCTGATAGGTATAGATTACTACTCATACCGGAAACTAGATTACTAAATGAGCTTCCGTCAAAGTTTAGCAGCTTAGTAATCCAATCGGCGGTTGCTTCCACTTTCCCAAAATCTTATTACCTTTTGGTGTGATAATAAGCATCCTGTCACTCTCTATCAAATTTTCCCTGAAAATCCGCATTATAAGGAGCCCAAAAACGTATGGAATTCTTGACTTGTTTGATTATAATAACTTTCACTGTTATAAAATCCGCATTATGAGAATGGTTAGCCATTTCATTTTCCTTACAAATAGTTCCCAAAAAACACTTTTGAGATCCCATTTTTATGCCATTTTGTCACTACTATTTCTGGACACAGACCTCTTCAAGAAGCGACAACAACTTAATATACGACTACTTCTCATCATCTTTCAGATTGAAACAATTAATCACCGGATCAAATTTGGTTATTAGAACTGATCCCAACCCTATATCTAATCCCCATAGAAAAAGATATATATATATATATAGGAAAAGGGATCCGTCCTCCAACCTTCCCCGTGGAGCTCCACGTGGCACTCAAAATATTGTTTCGATGCCATGTGGACCTTGGGTGCGTTGCTTAGATCATCTTTGAAAAAAAAAAAAATTTAACTCATCTCCACTGTGTATTTTTTGAATCGTGAAATGTGGACCAATGAAAATTGTCAAACTTTGACTTGTGGATTAAAAAAAAAAAATCGGTTTTTTTTAAAATATTGATCTAAATTGTGCACCTGTGCTCCACATGACACTCAAAAAGTGTTTCGAGTGCCACGTGGAGCTCCACGTGGATCTAACCGGCTCCATTGGAGGACGGTCACCGTCCTCCATTGGAGGACCTAACCGGGTCCCATATATATATATATATATATATATATATATATATATATATATATAAGTGCGTAGAAAAAAAGACATTACTTTGCAATTAAGCTAAAGTCATGTTATTTAGGCCTTATGAGAGCATACTAACTTTTAAAATGCAAAAGAAATATATAAATAAAAAAGATTTTTTTTTATCAGTAATGAAAACATAATTATGAATAGCATTAAGAAATTGTTTTGTAGGGTAACCACTCATGAAACTTGAGACTGCTGTTGATTACTAAGGTTCTTTTGAATTGTACGATCAAATCATGAATCTTACACTTAACCAAAAAACATCGTAGCATTCACTTAATTTTTTGGACAAATGATTCATGTCAAAGATATGAATCATTGATTTTTGGAAAATTGATTCAGGTAAAATATTTAAATCATTGACACTTGTGTTCAATCTGAATTGTATGATATAAACTGTGAATCATACTATTTTAAAAACACTACTCATACCAACTCAGAAACGTAAGTGAACAGCTAACTTCTCAGCTAGTGTATATATATATATATATATATATATATATATATATATATATATATATATATAACCACGAATTAGGGACATCGAATCTAATTCGGTGTGACAAGCAAATTAACTGGTTAATTCTAAGTATTTTGGTTATAATAAAATTTTAAAAGCATAAAGAGGGGTTTGAACCTAAGACTTTATGGTTTTTGTGTTTTATAGTTAACCAAGTGGTCATTTGCATTTTCTTTATTAAAGAATGTAAATTTATATTATAAAATTAATAAATACAAACTCATCCTACCCCTAGCAAATTGGGTTTACTTGATAGGAGCGAATGACGAATTGCAAACCCGAGTTCGAATTGAGCGAATCAGTGAACTAAGTAACTATTTCCCCTCATTTTTTAACTATCATCAATAAACTCAGTTCAGCCAGAGGGAAAGCTGTTACAAATTACATCCCACTGGGATTGGATCCTTGGCACCCGTTTCAAATGAATGATGCACTTCCCACTTGAGACAAGGGTATTGAGTTGGTATTAGTTGCCTGACCTGTGCACCAAGGACAGTGGACAGGTTAATATCTCTGTCAACGTCAGGAGATGCACGAATAATTATGAACACCAAATCAGTGGAAAGTCAAAAATATACGTTCACTTATTTGTGCACTGTATCTGCACTTCTCCTAAGGCTTGACCAATTTGGCAGAGGGAGATTAACCCGTTGGTGGACAGGTCAGGCACCTAATACCAACTCCGAGGGGTTTGTTGGGCCAGTTTCTCTTAACACCTAGCCAATGTCATTTGCAGTCACTTAAATGCTTTGGTTGAAGTCAAATATAGGATGGTGACCATTTTTTAAGTACTCGCCTCTAACCACAGCAAGATTATTGTACCAAATAGTCTCCCAAGTATATCCTTTATTCAGTCCATTGTTTTCTGAACCTACATTTAAGTTTCTTCATTTGGTACTATATTGAAGGGGTTTGCAAGAATGTCTTGTACTTTGGTTGAAATTGTGGATCGTGTACAAATATTCATGGGGCAACTTCTGATTCGTAGTCAATTTTTGCCTACACATTTGTGACACCCAGTTTTTTTTGGTTGAGAAGTCATCATGATCATCATAGAGCCGTATCCCATCTATTTTGTGTCGGCTTTGTGAATCCTCTTTCTCTACTTGTTTCTAATTAGTGCTAAGCTCTCTATAACTTCACAATCCTTTGTGTCCGTTCTCATGGCTTCCCTCTAGGTTTTCACCAGTCTTCCTCTTCTCCTGCTTATGCTTGTAGCATCTCAAGTCTCAACCCTTCGTGCAGGGTGTGTTTCTGGCCTCGATGAAGATGTCCAAACCACCTCAAGCGACATTGCATAATTTTTTCCTTAAGCTGCCACTCTCAAATTTCGTCTTATGTACTCGTTCCGAGTTTTATCCTCTATTGGTACACCACACATCCATCTCAATGTGCACATCTTGGCCACCTGCACTCTTTTCTTCTTGTCACTTTTTCATAGCCCGATATTCCACATCACATACCCAAAAGTTTAACCTACACATGCTCCACACGCTCTTTTGTATTTATGCAATTTAATGTCATGGGATGTATGTAATTTGCTATGAAGTGTCAGTAAGAAATTTTCTTGCCTTTGTGCTTATACTGTTCCTTCCTTTGGTTTCTTGCATGCTACTGTAACCCACTGCATTCCACACAGCTATGATGTTGCGATGGAGTTCCAGCAACAAGCGATAGATGCATGGGAAAGCCATGGGCCCAGTGCGGCAGATGAGTTCAGAGAAGCTCACAGACTTCTGGAACAACTTAAGAAAAAGGCAGGGAGAGCATCGAGAGAAGTTCCCAGAAAGGCTTTGCCTCTGCCCCGTAATAGTGATTTTGTTTTGACCAAAAACATGCAGCAACATGATGGAGAGCTCAGTTGAAGTGAAGGTTTTTTCCGCTTTCCCATGCTAGAAAGTTTGTTTAGACCAGAAGCACACAATCTGATGGAGAGGTCAGTTATAAGTGACCACTTCATCTTGTACATTTGAAAAGCTTGTATTTTGATCATTTCCCTATCAGAGTAGCTTTACAGATATATTTGTCAAATGTAACTTCTAGCTAGTATTTTGCATGCTAGAAATTTGTCGATCCATGAATTCTGTTCAGGCTCTAGTATTTAGTCATATGCGTGGAGCTAATTCCAAATGTTTTACCTCATTTAATATAAATCTGTTGCTTCGTTGTATGACTTGAAATCAAAATATGACCTATCTGTTTCCTCCATTACACTTTTCTAGTTGTACGATGTAAGAGAAACTTTGAAATTACAAGCTTGTTTCGGTTTGCGTTTGTTGTTGATGTTGTTATCTGGTTTCTAACAGTCTATGGTTTGTCTTATAAATTTATTCAAATTAAAAACTTAGGCCTCGTTTGGACGTCATGTTCCCAACAATCAGAATTTTTACAAATTTCTAAAGTTGTGTAAATCACGATCAAATGTTGTATTTTATAAATTTATCTGTTTGAATGTTTTGAAAGAAATCATCAGAATTTAGAGACACGGTCAACCATGCACTATACCTACATTAAGCAATGAAGTGCCAAACCATGAGTTGGCATGAACTTATCCGAATAAGCCAAACACAACTCTCCCAAGGGTTGATGCAGTCCTATTAAATCAAATCCCCATTCACCATGGTCAATCATGAACCCCTAAACCAGTCAAAACATGGGAGAGTAGCTGAGATTAGTCTTCTAAAATCTGTGAAAGTCACCTTTGGCTGGTTTAACAGTGCGGGATTGACTTGTGCATTGCCTTTGTTGCATGGGCCTGTTCAGCTAAGATCACAGATTTACGGGCCTATGAAATTTGTGGAAATCAACTTTTAACATTATTTTATTTGAATTGCTTATATTGATAACAAAAATAGAGATTTAAGATGTGGATATTTTTGTATTTCTGATATGATTTGTGCATGTCCATTGGAGACCTAAAGAAGCCCCTGCATGAAGGTTTGAAAAGAGTCAAATGACACAAGCACAAATAGGAGACGGGGAAGGCCAATAAAGAGTTGGGAGGAAGTAATGAGAAACTACCTGAAGGATTGCAGAGTAGTAGAGAGGTCAGGGCCGGCCCTGGACCAAGGCCAGCAATGCGAGAGCCTTGGGCCCCCGATTTTTACGGGCCCCCAAATGCTATTTGCCCATTAAAAAATAGGGTTTAAAAAAAATTTCTATAAAGCTAAAGGGCCCCCAATTTGGTTACCTTACCCCCCTCTCTCTCTCTCTCTCTCTCTCTCTCTCTCTCTCTCTCTCCAGAGCACCACCATCCAACACCTCTGTGACTCTCTCTAGACGTGAGATTTGAGAAGAAGTTGATGGGGGTGGGTTACCTTGTTGGACATACACCCACATCCATATTTAGTAACATATTTATATATTTTCATATAATTGTATCTGTTTTTGAAATCTATTTCTATAACCAGGGCCCCTGGGCTAAGGCCCAAGAGGCGGCTACCTCTCGGGTCCCCAAATTAGGTACAGTTGCTTAATATAATTTATAATTTGTAATGTACAATAACGTTATATTCATCTAATTGTGTTCGAGTGGGTTGTGGGTTCAACTCTTCTCAGGTCCCATATTTACATTTTTTTTAATGAGTCATGGATCGGATCTCGGCCGAGTCGGTGCAGGTCATTGGTCGGGTCACTGACCTCATTGGGGCAGGCTGACCATATGTATTAACCCAGTAGATTCTCTGACCCAATTTTGACCGAACCAAATTTGTTTGACCAAATCCTTTATATATAGGGAACCTCTAAACGCACCTATGCGTTCTCCGAAAGTGCCCACCTCCCTGACCATTTGAAAACCATTGATTCCTTTGAATGTGATGATGGAAATGGCTTTTCATACCTATCTCTCACAAAATAGATCTTCAGATCATGACCCACCTATCAAATGGTCAATTTTTTATTTCATGTGTCACAAATCTTCAAAAAATGCCCTTGAATCATACAGCACATACGACACACTTACGCTCAAATGTGATTTTATGGCCATTTTTTGGGATCTATGATAGGTTGAATCACAAACCGACAGTTTGATAGGTGCACCATGATCTCAAAATCTATTGAGTGAAAGATATGGGTGAAAAAAGATCTCCGTCATATGATTAGAAGGATTCAATTATTTGATTTAAGTTGTTCCCTTATGCTCCCCATCTCACCCAAATAGTGTTTTGGAAGCCACATTGATCTCCACGAGATCTTAGAGAACGCTTTGTCGTTCCCTTATGCTCCCCATCGCACCCAAATAGTGTTTTGGAAGCCACATTGATCTTCATGAGATCTTGGAGGACGGAACCAGCTCCCATATATATATATATATATATATATATATATATATATATATATACACGCACATTTTTATTATTAAATGATCATAACTTAAAATAGCGATTTCAGGCTCGTTAGAGTTCCATTTTTTGCAAATGACCTATTAATTTTGATCTATTCGGCGAGACTTATCCAATAAACTTATTTTTAAAACTTTTTGAGATTGTTAAAATGCTAAAAAATGGCAGTGAAAGATTCAATGGCAGTTAAAATAATAAAAATTGTTAAAATGTTAATAGTTGGGTTACTCGAGCCGTTGGGTACGTTCTACTATTTTTTTTTTCTCATTTTAGTGTTGCATTTTCTTTAATATATACTTTCGTTAATTTGTTAGTTGCATTTTCAAATTATAAACAGTAGAATGGAAAATTGAGATATTTGTAATCTATAAGCACTATCTAAAACCATTGAGTATTATTTTATTTGTCAAAAAAATAAATTGTAACAATTGTTTTTGTAAAATTAACATGTAAGAAGGGCCCCATTTTAGGAACTTGCCTTGGGCCCCTAAAATCACAGGGCCGGCCCTGAGAGAGGTTAGCCGTGAGCAAATATCAGTGGGGAAATAAGACTCACAAAGCTGACCCCAAATAGACAAGATAACGTGATGATGATGATGACAACAACGATGGTGATACTTCTTAGTGTAAAATGATACTTTTTAAAGGATATTTAGTATGATTTAGGTTACAATATAATATGAAGGTGAAAAAATTGAATGTCATAGGTTTTTGGGGCCTTGAATTTGTGGAAATCAAAGTTCTAAATGATCTTTGTTTTGAATTCTTTTCTTGTGTGTGTGCACACACAAACACACACGTGTTTGATTGCTTACTCTTAGTGCAAAATTCCATTGTTGTTGTTATTTTTTTTAATTGAATTATCACTGTATTATAGTAATGGTACAAAAATTGCATTTTGTCCGAAACCATAAGCCATGATCACTTGAGGCCCATTGAGTGGTGTCACGAAGCTGAATGTCAAAAAACTTTTGGGCCTTGAAAGTTGTGGAAGTCAGCTTTTTAATATTTCTTTTATTTGATACATTAATATGTTTTTTTTTTTCGATAGGCAAGCTTGAGGTTATTGGGACCTCACCCATTTCATTAAAAAAGATGCATTAATATGTTTTCTGTGTTTTTTTTATGATTAATTACATTGGAAGCTTCTAGTGCAGAATAACAAATTTCTTTCATATGATGAGGTAAAAGAACTAAATGTCAGAGTTTTGCGGCACTGAAACTGTGGAATTTTAGCTTTGTATCTTATATTTAAAAAGTTCATATTTTTTTTGGTTGGGAAAATATCATAAAACCTCCTTATTACTAAGGCCTCCATCATGCTCCTTTTAGTTAGGAGGTTTTGTTTAACACTAAAGGGTTAGGCTTTTCTTCAAACTAACACCTTTAGTGAGCAAATTCTCCAACTGTTTGAAAAAGTCGCGAATAATTTTCTATTTTATAAAAAAATTGAATAAAATTATAATTATTCACGACTTTTTCAAAAAATTGCGAATTTCAAGAATTATTTGTGAATTTCCCGATTTTTTTCCAAATTGTTTTGAATTGTATTTTTAAATTTTTTTTAATTAATATATTTTTATTATTTTATAATTTTTCTATTTTTTTTAGCTTTTTGACCTTTGTTTCCAGAATTTTGTCGGATTTTTCCAGATTTTTTCCAGGCCGATTTATTCCTGACCCTGACTTGGTCACTTAGGACCTTAACTGCTTCTGTATCAAAGCCGTACTGTTTTTTTGTGGCTGTGATGAGAAACAGTCTTTAGATCACAGCGGCACTATTCTTTGCAGCTGCGATGGAAAGTGCAGCTACTATTTTTCTGCGGCTGTGATTTCGGGGCCTTTCACATAGCTTCAGAAAAATAGTGCAGCTACTTTGAGGAAAAATTAGTTTAAAAAAGTGGCAAGAGGTTTAGTTGAAAAAAAAAAGTCAAACATCCGGGGGTTAAACTAATAAGGGGTCTGATGAAGGCTTCTTATTTAATAGGGGGTCTGATGATATGTTCCCCTTTTTGTTATGATTGATTATTGCAAATGTTCTTACTGCAAAATGCCAATTTTTGTTTTTACATTACACTTATTGTAGGCATCATGTGCATCATCGTATTGCTTCATATGTTTGTGCTTTTCACTCAATTTAATCTCACATTGTCTACTAATGTATTCCACTTACGATTACAGTACACACATTGTCAATGCATTTCAAGCATCAATCTTTGGCAGTATCTACTATCTACAACGAGGAAAGTAGGATAAAGTTTGAAATACATTCTCCATCCTACTATTTTTTCGGGTTTTTGTCTTCTTTTTTTCCTGTAAAACGTTACTTGCCTTTTTTAAAAAAAAAGAAGCAAAGATCCCCCAACTGTACAATTTTTTTGAACAAGTTCCTCGTCATAACATTTTGCTACCTTCGTCTCTCACTAAAAATATGCCAGAGGTCGAGCCTTCTTTGTTACCTTCTTTCTGTAAACTGTCTCCAAACTTCAACCCTCTTGGTAAAAAGCACTAACCTTCTCAATAAAAGTTCATTGGAGCTCTCTAACATTGGTGGAAGGTTTCATTTCTTTATTGGCAGTATAGAAAGTTAGAGATCGCCATAAGCCCCTATTGGCATGTCAAAGTTTGAACTTTTGTTGGATTTGGCTTTATATATTAACCACTCATGTGCACTATGTTTCTCTTGTGCATGACTCATTCACCACATGAAGCTCTTAAGTTAGTAACTTCACTGTTAATAAGATAGTTTCATAGGATAAGTTTATTGATAGAATGGTTAGTAAGATGGAATAAGTTTCGTAGTTTGATCAAAAGAAGAATTAGAGGGTATCCATTATTAGTAGAATAAGCTTCTCTACTTAATTTCTTACTTGGTTTAAACTCCTAGATCGTAGGAGAATATCAATAAATACTTGTAATATATATGAGCAGGCAATGAATAAACTTCTCTACTTAATTTCTTACTTGGTTTAAACTCCTAGATCGTAGGAGAATATCAATAAATACTTATAATATACGAGAAGGCAATGAGAATTGATTACGTTGTTTGAACTAGGTGGCCTAGCCACCTCGAATTGACTTTTCTCTTCTATTTTGGGTTTAATTTCCTTCATCAAAGTTATACACGCTTTTATAATAATACCTGAAATTGTGACTAATTGTATTGACAATTAGTATCAGAGATAGGTTTTCTTGAATCCATGAAACCTACATGTAAAGATTTGAAGCTGAAGAACATTCACACGATGGAGAGGCGAACGAACAACTCTGCATGGTGAAGATCTTACAGAATAGGCATACCCAACAGAGCAATTTAGAAGGTTTAATTGCATGTTGGCGGTTTAAACATTCAAAATTGCTTTATCCATAACTGACTGGTTGTAGGTTCGAATCCTACTTGAGGAGGTTTGATTCATTATTTGAGAATGAAAGGGCTTGCTTTGACCCTTTTAAGAGTACAATGAAAATAGATGGTGAGTGTATGATCAAATTGACCTGGTCATGTAGAACAAGGTTCAAATCTATCAATCTGTTAGGATATCTTAGCTGCATAAATCACTGCACTTCCACTTGACACTTAGCTTAATGATAAACTATTTGTCTCATGGTGACCTTATCTTGGATTCTTAAATACTTTTGTCGCTCCATTCTCGCAGGGGCAGAGAACCCACCCATCATTGTCTCGGCTGTGCTACTGGAGACTTTGGGAAGTTGGAATAGGAGAGCACTCATCTTAGGGTGGAATTACCACTTAGATGCTCTCAACAGTTATCCACTTTACACTTGACTACCGAACGTTTGTCCTGGGCATGATAACTAGTACATCATTGCTTATAAAAAAGATGTGGGTAAGTTTATTGACAGAATGGTTAGTAGAATAGGATAAGTTTCCTTCTTTAATTAAAATAATAATTGGAAGCTATCTATTTTCAGTTGGATACACTTCTTTACTTGTTTTAACTCCTAGATGGTAAGTGCATATCAACAAATACTTGTATTTAATGTAGAGAAGGCAATTTGAATTGATTAATATGAATTAGGAGGCGCCCATCCATTCTTTTCCTCTCTTTTTGTTTATTTCTCGTAATCAAAATTATTGCTGTCATTACTAAAAATCCAGTATCGGAACATTGTATTTGCCGGACCTTTTTTACTTCTCTTCCACTCCACCTTCCACATTTTCTCTTCAAAGAAAACTCTTTTCCTGCTTCAACCTCACTTCTCTTTGCCTTAGAGATCCCCAATCAGATAATTTCACCTACTGATAACTCATCATCAGATTCTTAAGAAAGAACTAGAATCCATCATTGTAGAAATGGTAAGTGCAGGTTAATTTGGCGTACAGTTCTGCTTGCCAGATGCTCGAGGATTTGACAAAGTCGAACCCAACCATACCAGTACTAAAAATACCACCTCCAATGAGCCTACAACATGTTAATGTGGTTGATCTACATATGCGGGTCCAATGCCACTAAATTACATATTATACCAAATTGAGCTTCAGGTGAGTGAGAAAGGCATTGAGGACGCTGCCGACCTGGGTTATGAAAGAGTACAGATCGAAACAGAGTTAGGGATGGCAACAAAATGATTAGGGATACCTATAAAATACCTCGGAAAGCCAAAATTGATGTGCACTTTGTTCTTGGCTCTCTTTTATCCATCTGACTGTAAGAGGGCTTGCTTCACTTGCAGCAGATTATGTTCCTAATCCTAAAGAATTGTCGAGGTAGTCAGTTGTGGAACAACTCATTTGCCAGGGTAAAAAATGTGGGGGACCCATTACTTGCACACAAAAAGTTGGCCCTTCACACAATGTAAAAGGAAGACTTGGTATTTTGGGGTCCTATATCATGTGGAAATACCATATAAGCCATTTGATTTGAAGGATATGATCTAAAGATCTTTTGTGCAAAAGATTGGCATAAAACACATTCTCTATCAAAAATCTTAGATCATGGGCGTCATCAGATGGCTTAGATGGTGTTTCCACGTGGCAGAGATCCCCCAAAATACCAGTCTTTCTTTTGAATTGTGTGCTTTGGTCAAATTTATGCGTGCAAGTAATGGCTCCCAAAATGTGGCTCGGGCATTAGTGAACCCAAAAGGCATCACAATAATAATAAGAGTGAGATTAGAGATTGGTGATCTAATAAGAGTGAGATTCGTTCCCAGAAGGGGGGTTGAGTGAGTTTGTTTATGTGCACTACAAGTGAAACAAGGCTGGTGTTGTCGTTTGTGATACCTTGGAGAAGCCTGTCTAGAACACTCTGCATTCCAACTCACCCCATATGCTTCCACACTCACCCTCTGCAACTCCTTGCTGTTACCTGTTTTTATTCTATGCAAAACTCCCACAATAATCTGAGCAATCCAGGTACTTATACCAAAACTAACGCAGATCTTAGAAGGGCCAAAGAGCCTAAAATGCTCTTCCAAAGGAAACGTGGAAAGCCAGCATTTATTTGTTTGTTTTATGGAATGCCTCTGTGCAGTTGGAGTTGCTACGATACTCAGGTCATCTCCATTGTACACGTACCAGACATGGCCTTTGATATGATGTTAGTCAAATTTTAAACCAACTTTGTTTAAAATTTTTCTTTCTTTTTGTTAGTAGTTTAGCCCAAGGATCAAAATGTTGGTTTTGGTTTCTGTTTCGGGACTGGTCGAAACCAAAATCTTGCAGGCTGGCCGAAATATCGCCCCAAAATTTGAAGTATGTTATCATTTTGGTGCCAACCGAAACTAATATGATTTGACCGATAATTTGAATTATTGGCTGAAATTTTGAACTATGATTTAGCCTCCTACTTAGTTTATAGTTTCATATTGGAAAGGAATAAAATCTTCATTGTGCTTAGATACCCTAAATCTATACTTTTTGAAAAATTACCAGAGGAAGCCCAGGCACGTACGGTCCAGACATTCTAGGAGGGCTGGTGCTGAAACTATTCGTTCGAGTGTGTGTGCACGAGCGTGTGCACACATTTGAGTTGTTGTATCCCAAAGACGCGTATTCAAAGAATCATGTGTGCCAATTGTTTATATGTGGAGACAAATGCGATTGAGTTACTCGGGAGTACTGATGATCCAATCACGATTGTGCCAGTTGAGTAACTGCTCTTGTACCTAATTGAAACTCTTCAAGAACAGTGAAACCTGGGTGAATCCATCAACGTAGACGCTATTATCAAACCACGTAAAATCATTGCGTTTTCTCTATGTGATTGATTTGTATTTTTATTCTTTTTCGTTTACTTTCTCAATGCCATATAAATTTACGAAGGGAAAGGGGCGCAAATTGTTTTTAAAAGAGTCACAAATAATTTACTCCACAAGAATATATACTTATTGGCGATGTAGGTAATCCCTCAATTTATTTATTTATTATCTTATGGTTTGAAATCTCACCCGAGATGCCTCGCATCTCGCCCCTCAACGAGATGAGGGAGATTTGTCCCGATAAGCTCCATATAAAATATTAGTTCTATATTTTAGTTTATATAGGGTGTTAGGCTATATTTTAGTTTATATTTTAATTCTATTTGTATACGTGATACTATTTTATCTTATTGTTACTATTTATTTGATGATCTCATGAATGATTATTATTGTGTATACAAATCTATGCGCACTAGTGTCAGTATTTTTCTTATTTTGTAGTGGTTATTATTAAAGATCCTTGAGCAAGGGTATTCAATTGATTAATAGGTGCAAGTCATTTACTAAGATGTGTTTCAATTATGAACAACTATTTGGGCGGTTTAGATTGATCCCAAATATTTATAAAATGACAAGGTATTTTTTAATGGTATAAGAATATTCAAAGGATTATTTTCATTTCATGCCATCTCACCGAAATGCCTTGCATCTCGGTATGTCTCGGTATGGCCCCTGTCGGAAACAACTCAAAAATCCAATATTTTAAGCTATGCTTACAACATCTTATATGTCCAAGCACCTCATACCAATTTATTCATTAAAATATGAGTTTGGTACGGTGCAGGGACTCGAGAATACAATGGTGCTCGGGCCATCTTTATTTTACACCTGGCGGCTAGTATTCGATCGCATCAAAACTAGCCTTATTATTGATGGATGAGCCAAAAAGTCGCATCATCCCAGTCATCTCATTAAACTAGCTTCCAAGTGGACGATTGAAAATTTGAAAACAGGGGCCGAATCTCTTGACCGTCATTTAAACACTAAATGTTATTTAAACGATCTTACACCATTATTGAGTTATAATCTTGGAAATTTATGCCGTTAAAGTGATATATCATCAACTGTAAGGTTATGGGTCCAAAAATTATACTTTTTGAAAGATTCAAACTATCGGATCTGTGCACTCTATTACCAACGGTATTCTTAATTTTGATGGGTAATATTAAAATTAAATGATTAGATGATTTATATTCACTTAGCAGTGTGATCCTTTGGCTGGTATATATTCCAATGATAGAAGAGCAATTTAAATCGATCATAGATGTGTGTCACATGCATAATGATAAATCACACTTCAATAGTGTGAGATAAAAGGTAACAGTTTAGTGGGGTAAGATTATTGAAACAACATTTGGCGTCTACATGTGAGTTAGGAGCCATTATCCGTTAAAAAGGGGCCAACTTCTTTTATCTTTTAACGTATGGACCGTGCGACGTTACACAGATTGAAAGGGACCAACTTCTTTTTTCCTTTCTGGATGGACCTTGCGATGTTACAGTGTTCACATTTAGTTCACAAATATGCTCTGATTGGACAGTTGAAATACTCCAAATCAAAATGACTTTTTGATAAAAATCTCATCCAAACGATGGCCCACCACTCGGTCTCATTGCATTCAAGATCGGGGCACATGACCCCTACACCTAAATTCAACTCATACTACATAGCATGCCTTGGCTGTTAACTTTTGAAAAAGGGGCTGTTGATAAATGCACCCCTAGAGACTGATGCATCCACCCAATTTTCGCTTTTCTAGCTCTGTTTAGCAACACTTCAGGTGTGCCAATTTGTGCTTTCGGGTTTCTCGCAAATGCCAATTACCATTTGCAAAGTCATGTTTGGTAACCTTTTTCCAAAATAGTTAGCTAGTATTCTACAATGAGCGTCCACCTATCATTGGTGGACACGGCAGTCCACACATTTGTATGACTGTATGACATACACGGACTTCCAGTGCATAAAGTCTGTGCATATCATGCAGTCTATACATCTGTGTTGACTGCTTTAATGTACATGATGGGTGGCCGCTCATTATAACTAACTCTTTACAAAAACCATTTTTGGTATTTTGTTAAAAGCATGGAGTAGCTTCTCCATGCAATGCTATTTTCAGCTGAAGTAGTGAAGTCTTTGGATAAAATATGTTTTTCATCTCCCACTTTTCCTTTGGAAAGTGTTTTTTTTAAATTGGTTGCCAAACAGGTTAGGTCTTGTTTAGAAACCCTTTCGTAAAAAGCACTTTTCCCGTGGTGGAAAGAGGTGAGGCAGCTTCTCAGAGAATGTTTATCACATGTGAGAAATCAGTTTTAAGTATAACCGAAAAAGAGAAATCTTTATAATCATATCAAATAAAAACCCACTTCTTCTAAAGTATAAAGGGATTTTCCGACGTATAAAGTTATAACTTTGTATTTTATTATTAAGGCAGAAGTTTCAATTACTGTAATGGAAGATACAGCTTGAGTGAGCAAAAGCCAAGCATCAAAGACTCGAAAAAAGGAAAGCAGAAAAGAACACAAAAGAAATTTACTACCCAACATCTTAAACCTCTATTACAATCCTATTATACTAATCCAAATTCTCACCCGCATGCAATCCTTGAGCTCCAAGTTGAATCAAATGATGGGAGATCGGTTAATCTTCCACTCAATGGACCTCTTAGATCATATAAGGATTTCTTTTCACGTGACACAAATGTCAAAAATTGACGCTAGAATCACATTTGGTCATGATGTGTGTCACACGTTTTTTTTTCAGTCACTTCTTTATGCAATTGTATCATATGAAAATTGTTGTACGGAAGCTCAAAAACTAATAAACGATCTTACGATGAACGATTAAATAAGAACATAAAATAGAAGAGAATCAACCACAAACACACAAGAGATAATATTTACGTACTTCGACAATATGTTTATATTTATGGGCAACGATAATCCACTATATTGATCAATACACAAGAATACAAAAGCACTCAAGCCTCACCAAAACTCTCCTCAAAACCCTAGATAGGTTTTCCAAAGCTTTACAACGATATCTCTCCTATAATTCGTCTATGACCTCTACCTTTATATAGAAGTCTCGAATCCTACATCTAACCCAAGAGAAACTGGCCAAATCCCGAGTGTAGACGTAACTCGGACGTTGCGGGTCACTCGAGTGACAATCAAAGTCGCTCAAGAGACTAAAACCCGAAAATTTGCTCTTGTTTAGTGTTCACCTCGCTCGAGCGGACTTGGTTCCCGCTCGAGCGACTTACATAAGTTTAAGCCAATTAGTAATTCTTCACCTGACTCTAAGCTTCACCATGCACTCTTTCTTCCAATCATCGCTATACTCGTATCACCACTACCACCAGCGCTCCGAGGGCCCTCAAACCTGCTAAACATTAATCAACTCTAAACAATGTTTAGTCTTGATCACTGGTTCCACCTTTGTCATCATATCCGCAGGATTGTCCTTCGAACTCACCTTGTTTAAAGATATTTCGTCATCTTCGATTATTTCTCATACGAAGTGTTACCATATATCAATGTGCTTGATATGAATATGATATACGTGATTTTTTGCTAAATAAATAACATTCAGGCTATCGCATAACATAGCGACACTTTCCTGTGCGATCCCCAACTCACCAACTATGCCCTGAAGCCACAATGCTTCTTTTACTGCCTCTGTTATTGCCATATACTCTGCTTCTGTAGTAGACAAAGTCACTATATTTTGTAACATCAACCTTCAGCTAATCGGACCACCTGATAACGTAAACATATATCCCGTTATAGATCGACGTTTATCTAAATTACCCGTGTAATTTGAATCTACATATCAGCATAACTGATGGCCTGTACCGCTATAAAAAATTAACCTGACATCCTTGGTACCACGTATGTACCTCATAATTCATTTTACTGTGTGTCAATGCTCTTTATCTGAATTAATCATATACCTGTTAACCACGCTAATGACCTGTGAAATATTCGATCGAGTGCATAACATAGCGTATATCAATTTACCAACCGCACTCGTGTAGGGAACACTAGTCATGGACTCACGTTCCTCATCTGTAGTAGAAAACATGCTAGTCGAAAGATCAAAGTGAGCTGCTAATGGAGTACACACAGCCTTTGAATTCTCCTAACCCACATGTAAACCGTGATGAATAAATAAGCCATCCACTAGCCTCTTAAAGTAAACACAGTTGTCATATTCACTTCAAATATAATTTTGGCTCACCATGAAAGTGTTAAACCTCTTGTACCACTGTCTCGGGGACTGCTTCAACCCGCACAAAGACTTATTCAATTTGCACACTAAGCTTTATTCTCCAAGAGATTTGAACCATTCATGTTGGTTCATATAGATCTCCTCCTCCAAATCACCGTGTAGAAATATTGTTTTCATATCGAGTTGCTCCAACTCTAAGTCCAACTATTCTACAATTGATAACAAAACTCGGATTGAAGTGTGTTTCACAATCAGAGAAAATACATCATTATAATCAATGCATTCCTTTTACGTATAGTCTTTTTCTACCAACCATGCTTTGTACCTTACACCACTGCTTTCCGAAAAACTTTCATTCTTCTTATAAACCTACTTGCACCCAATTGCTCTCTTTCCCTTAGATAACTCTGTCAGTTCCCAAGTTTGATTCTTATAAAGAGAATCCATCTCTTCACCCATTGCGGTCTTCCATTCTCCACATCTACCTCTGATTGCATCCTTGAATAAAGACGACTCATTTTCATCCAACGTCAATGCGTAGGTGATCATATCCTCATAACCGTAGCGAATTGGTGCTCTAACATCCTTTTAGATCTTTCACCTACTAAGGAATGTTCTAGGTCTCTCTCAACTGTTCCTATACTCTCCTCTTACGTAATAATTGTAGGAGTTTCTAACTCCACCTTAAACTGATCTTCCGTCACTTCTTCTCTAATTTTTATGATCTGTTTGTTAGAAGTTCGCATAACAGATTCCAAGGTCACATCTTTGTTGATCACAACCTTATTCTGCTCAGGACACCATAACCTGTATTCTTTCACACCATTTGCATACCCTAAGAAAATCGCTTTCTTAGCCCTTGAGTCAATTTAGTATCTCTAGCATGATAGTAAATTGTGCAACCAAAAATCCTTAATGCACTATAATCTTCAGGCTTCCCTGACCACATCTCAATCAGAGTCTTGCACTATATTGCTGTAGACGGTAATCTATTTACTAGATAGCATGCTGTACTGACTGCCTCGACTCAGAATTCTACCCAATATCGCATTGGATAACATACATCTTGCCTTTTCAAGTAGAGTTTCGTTCATACGTTCTGCCATCCCATTCTGTTGCGGTGTATTCCTCACTGTGAAGTGCTTAGCATTATCGTTCTATTCACATAATTTCTGAAATTGTCCACTGGTGTACTCACTACCATTATCAATTCTCAATCGCTTGACCTTCCTTCCAGTTTAGTTCTCAAACAATATTTTTTACCTCTTAACGATTTCTAACACCTCATCCTTACTCTTCATTATGTAGATTCATAATTCCAAGAATAATCATCGATGAAGGAGACAAAGTACCTGACACCACCTTTAGAAGGGACCTTTAAAGGCCCTCATATATTTGAATGTATATAGTCCAGTGTGCCCTTTATAGTGTGAACCGTTGTGTTGAATTTGACCTTACAATATTTTTCGAAGACACAATGCTCACAAAAATCAACTTTGTTAGCCTTTACACCTTTCGATAAGCCCTGCTTGCTCAACTCTATCATCCCTCTTTCTGACATGTGCCCCAAATGCATGTGCTATAACTGTATAGAGGGCAAATCACTCTCATCTGACGTAGATGCTGCTGCTCTACCTATCACTGTACTCTCTGATAGAAAGTAAAGGTTCCCAACCTTTTTCACTTTCATCACAACCAGAGATCCCTTTGTCACCTTCAAAACTCCACCTTGAGCTGCAAACTTGAGCCCATTGGAGTCTAGTGTACCAAGCGATATAAGGTTCTTCTTCAGTTTTAAAATATGGCGTACATCAGTCAATATTCTCACAATCTCATCGCGCATCTTTATTCTGATACTCTTCTTTCCAACTATTTTACAAGCCATGTTATTGCTGATCGATTTTAAGTGTAACCCTTGCAAGTGCACAAGATCTATTGCAGTATGGCAAGAACAAAAGTGTCGAACCCACAGGGAAATCTTGAATTTTAATTAATTCTTTCAGAGATTTAAAAACGTACCCAAGGAAGTACCAAAGGGCAGATTCAATTTAACCAAAAATTTATCACTTTTTTTTAAATGCAAGAAAAATAAATTAATCTAAATAACTAATTACCGATGAATCTAAGAACAATATTTAAATAAGATCAAGAAATATGCTACCCCAGATTTGTACCCCCCTTTCATTAAAGAATCATTCACACCATCACCATCATTCATTCATAAAAATGATTTAAAATAAAGTATGATCATCAATCCGACATACCCTATCTAAAAATAATGACTCAGCCTATCATTGCGGTATGAGTCATGTAAGAAGCATAGCGTATCTCGTGATGTGTAGATCAAAACAATAAAAACATTAGACTATGGTATTAATTATAAATATGGGTACTTATCTGGGGATCGCATCTTTCCCGATCTCTTGATTTTAGCTCATCTTTGGTGTATGATCTCCTTGTTCATTCAAAGCCATTCCTCTTTTTATTTCCTCCAAAAATCTTTGGTTACAATGCCTTTTCCTAAATACAATCTATGAATGTAAAAGAAAGACAGTGCAAATCATAAGTACAATCTACCCAAATCAATCCCTTGAAGAAGGAGAAAAGAAGAACTTTTAAAAAGATGTCCAGAGGAGTCTAAAACCAAAAATAATAATGAATAAATAATCCTCTCAAAAATTCTCTCCAAAAACTCTAAAAAAAGAAAAGCTAAAACTAACTCTCTAATTATCTATCTCTAATTCCTCCCTCTAATTCCTATCTCTAATTCTTGCTCTAATTTCTATCTCTAATTTTCGCTCTAATTTTTGCTCTCCTTTTCGAAGTGTTTGATCCACTTTAAATAGAGCCTAAGTTTCCCAGCCACAGAGGTGTTCCAACTCGAAAATTTAGGGTCGATTAATTGACCCAATAGGGTCGATGCATCGACCTCCCAGATTTTCGTGAATTCCCGCCGAACTTTACATCAGACACTGCTTCAGTATTTTGGCCATAACTTTTTGTCTCGAACTCAGATTGAGGCGATTCTTGCGCCGTTGGAAAGCTGACAGAAAGATCTACAACTTTTATGTTTTAACAATTTCATAATTCGGGCATTTTGAAGGTCCAAATTTATCTGCAAGTCGCACCAAGTTCTCGATGACCCAAAGTTACAGTGTTTTGACATTATTTTCAGAATTCTTGGGCTGTTTTCTGTACTTGGCTTGTATTTACCTGAAACACTTCAAATCTAATAATTCTTATCAGATAGCCTTCATCGGATAGCTAAATGTAGGTATCTAGGGGTGAAATATCATCATATTTCACTACTCATCAATTGCCCATCAAAATCGTTCCACCATCCACCTCTTTATAAGACGTGAACCAGTCTTTGTTTGGACACATATGGTAGGAGCACCCTAAATCAAGTATCCATGTATTTTGCGAGTATTAATCTGAAACCACTGACAACACTTTTCCACCATCCGAAGTTTGTTCGGTTATACTAGCCTCATCAACAACCCTTTTCTGCTTCTTATCCTGAGCATCGTCTCTTTTTGTTTATAATTGTGGACAATGCCTTCTTATGTGACCTTTTTTGTGACACTTGTAGCATTCTATTATCTTTTTATTTTCGGATTTAGATCTGAACTTTGATCTATCCCTTTGGGATTTACGGTCCTTTGCTCTCCCCTTAACCAATAAGCAATCTGCTTGTATATCACTATTCGAACCTTTCTTCTCCATGTCGTTACAAAGCAGTGTCGCTTTAACCGACTCTAATTCAATAGTATCATTCCCATAGTGCAGTGTAGTAACCAAGTGCTCATAGGAATTGGGGAAGGAAGATAAAAGCAATAATACTTTGTCTTCATCCTTAACCTCTTCTCTAATATTTAATTATTCATATATTATTCTATTTAATTCATTAAGATATTCATTGAGAGAAGTACCTTCCTTCTTGTGCAACTTATACAGTTGCTTCTTGAGATATAGACGACTCGCCAAATATTTTGTCATGTAGAGACTCTCCAATTTGGCCTGCAGCAAGACCGCCGAGTTCTCCCGCATCACGTTGTACGTAATCTCCTTCGCTAGACAAAGTCGAATCGTACTACACGCTTAAAGTTTGAATTCTTTCCAATCACCATCGGACATATCTGTCGGCTTACTAGAAAGCCCTTTCAATGCCTTGTGTAGCCCTTGTTGAATCAAGATATCTCGAACTTGTACTTGTCACAAGTCGAAATTGATCTTCTCGCGTTCGAAACTTTTGTAAACTTCGATGCCATCTCTGATCGTAGACCAGGAAATCTTTCTCTGATACCAATTTATTGCGCGGAAGCTCACAAACTAACCAACGATCTTGATACGGCTTTAAATTGTACTCAGTTTTAACCTAATGCAAGCACACAACAGAAATTATAGCACTAATATAGAATCGTTCCCACAAGAAAGGTTGAAATCTCTGAGAACTTTTATTTGTCTTTAAAGGTTAAGAAATATGAATAAAAGAATGATTGTTTAACTAATTACGAGAAAAGTAAATCTAAATCCTCCTACTTCTAGATTATGATTGTCAATCACAATCTTTCAGTTTTCGTATAATTACAAAATTAAATTATCGTTACACTATATCTCAGTCCTCTAGAATTTAGGCATCAATCAAAGACTAGATTTCCTCAATATAGATTTATATTAATCAACAATCTTCCAGAAATTTGGGTATTAATGAAACTCAAGGAAATTAAAGATGAAAAATAAAGACTGTTACACTAATATGTAAATTCAAGACTTTAGTCGTCAATTAAAATCGAAAACTTTTAGATGTTTACAAAGCAGTAAATCTAAACTAGAAAGCAAATAAAAGATCTTTCATCCCTCAGTCACAGGCGTCAATTGCTTCTGAGAAATTACGGATATTCTACTCTAGTCTTCCAACTCCCGATCACAGTCGTCAATTGCTCTCGAGAAACCTTAGATATCTACACTATTCTAAACTACCGTGATCGGAAGAAAACCTAACCTCAGTCGTCAATTGATGCTGAGAGTTCCTTTGATAAGTTTTTCTCTTATATCGAGCCCTTTTATTTATATATCATAAGGGGTTGATTTACATCGTTGAATTCTAATAAAAGTAAACTACTAAAAACAAAAGTTTTCTAATAAAACTAAACTTATAATCCTAATCTTCCTTACTTTTAATGGTAATTGCGTGCATGACTTTTCTCCTTATTTTCAGTAGTAGAGATTTTTAAGAGTCTTTCGCCAATCTTCTCATATCCGTGGGTTGTCAGATTTCTATTTTAAGAGTTCTTTCTATTCTGTGTATGACGGTGTAGTTCTCACGTGATCAGCAACAACAGCAGGAGCTTTAAATTTATACAATCGTAATTACGATTGCACTTCTCTTCATTACGATTCCTTTGCTCATGATCGATCAAATCTCCGCTTTGTGTCCTCCAGTCTTCAAGTGTATTATGAGGAATCGTGAATACGATTTCTTCTTTTCTTCTTCAACTTCACACTATCGTGAGTACGATTTCTCTTTTGGCTGACTTTCAAATACGGTTGGGATCGTAGCTGCGTACAATCATCTTTGCTACTGCATTTTGAGTTTATTTTGGTGAAGATTAACACTTTGACTTTATTCTGCTATCTTTTCTTAATATCTGCACATTAGCATCTCATTAGTAGCAAACTGGAGTCTAGCATTACTAAGTTAAGAGTGATAAAGTGTAAATTATGTGACTGATTAGATCTCATGATAAATGATCAAATAAGAACATAATATAGAAGAGAATCAACCACAAACACACAAGAGACAATATTTACGTGCAGGGACGGAGCCAGGGGGGGCTAACAGAGGCCATGGCCACCCCCACTTATTTAGTTTTTTTTCTTTCTCTTTAATCTATCTTACCTATTTGTTAGGAGCCAAATTGATTGGCCCCGTCTAAAATAAATGCACAACTCATATATCTCTCTCTCCTATCTTTTAGGCGTCCCAACTAAATACCCTACTTGAGTCTCTCCTATTTTTTAGGAACAATAGTTCAACCACCCTCCTAAAACTTCTCTTCTTAAATCATATCCTAAGTAAAAAATAAAATAATCATGCGGATTCGTATAACCTCAAAAATCATGTGAAAGTATTAGATTTATAAATCCAAATTCACCATTTTCCTACTATTTTATCCAAACAGAACTTAAAAGTTAAAAATGAGGCTTAGCCAAATTAATATGACTCACAACTATGAAAGATTGGTCCTAATGCCTATTGATAGGCACACGAATATATATATATATATATATATATATATATATATATATATATATATATATATATATATATATATATATATATAAACAAAAGATTCATTTATTTTTACAAAAAATTTGTTACCAGTAAATGAATGTTAATTTTATTTTTTATAACATTATACATTTCTTGTTCATACTTTGGCCTAAGGATCAAAATTTCGGATTCGGTTCGGTTTCGATGGGGACCGAAATTTCGGCCGAAATCTTCAACCCCATATAAAAAACCCAAAATTTTGGGATTTTGTTTTGTTTTCGGTGGGGACCGAAATCGAATTTTGAACCGAAATTTCTGTAATTTCAGAATTTCGGCGAAACTTTGATTCTTGCTTTGGCCCCCTCCGATAAAAGTTTCTAGCTCCGTCTCTGTTTACGTGGTTCGATAATATGCCTACGTCCACAGACAGCGATAATCCACCATATTGATGATTACACAGGAATACAAGAACACTTAAGCCTCACCAAAGCTCTCCTCAAAACTCTAAATAGCTTTTCCAAAGCTTTACAATGATATCTCTCTCCTACAATTCGTCCATGAGCTCTCTCCCTTTATATAGAAGTCCCGAATTCTACTTCTAACCCAAGAGAAACAGGCCAACTCCCGAGTATAGACGTAACTCGGATGTCGAGTGTCACTCGAGCGATAACCAAAGTCGCTCGAACGACTAAAACCCGAAAATTTGCTTTTATTTAGTGTTCACCTTGCTTAAGCGGACTTGGTTCCCGCTCGAGCGACGTATAAGTTAGAGCCAATTTTCTGAAATAAAAATTGACCTTTTAATGGTATGCCCCTAGTCTCGTAATCTCTTGTATGGAAGATTGGGATAAAATCAATCTCCATCAACTTATTCAATGCAGTCAATGATTATTGTATAGGTGCCATTGAAAATTCGGTAGGCCCAATAGAGCTATCCAAAGTAAAAAAAGAAGGGTTGATCCACCGATTTAAATTTGTTAACTAAGTTGATATCTGGTATCTACAATACCCTTTAATAGTTTGGTTAGATTTCGGGAAAGCAACATGATTATTTATTGAGTAACTTTAAATACACCCACCGAATATATTAATCATTATGTTTACCCGCGCTGAAATACATTGACTGTGTTGAATTAGACAATGGAGATCGTTTATCCTCCCATTCTTTCACACAATGGATCTTGAGATCATGGGTGTACCATCGGATGGTCAGTGTTTTATTCTACATGGCACACATTTCAGAAAAGTGACCTTAACATCATGTGTACCCTCAAAATTGATTTTAAGGTCAAATTTTTGACTGTGTACCATATGAAATAAAAAATCGACCATCCAATGGTACGCCCATGACCTAAAGATTCACCGTGTGAAAGATTAGGATGATAAATAATTTCCATCATCTGATTTAATGAGTCAATGTGTTTCAATATGGGTGAACTCAAAAATTTGGTGGGTGTACTCTTGTTGGTTTAACCGTTGCTTATAAAGAAGGAAGAATGATTGGGGTTTAGAAGACAGTCCACCAAATGCTCCTTTTTTCTCACTTTCAACCGACCAAATATCTCTCAAAGTCAAAAAAACATTAAAAAAAAAAAAAAAAACCGGGCAAATATCAGTTAATGTGTTAATATTTTGTTGACTCCATGCTTTGTGTTCAATTTTTTTTTAACTTTTTTGGGTAATGGAAAAGAGTGGATGGGGCACCCTAAGCTAGTTTTTCTATATTTTCTTCTATATCCATCACCTCCAAGACAGGGAGTGACACTAGAAGAAAAGAAAATGAGGGAATTCCTTAGTTGGCTACTTCCATGCTGGAATACACCGACTTTGTGTTATTATTCTCAAAGAATCATTTCTATCAAAAAATAATAATTGCAGTTGTTGATTTCTCAAAATAAAGGGTAACGAAACTCCTTTATACTACAAGCATTCACATAGGCGCCCCACACATGGCAAGCAGAATCGCACATACTTGCTAAGAAGGATTTCTGAAGCAGTGAAACACCCACACATGCTAGCATGTGCCACAACGTGTTGCTCTAGAGATGGTTGATCCACTTGATGAACATTGTTACCAATTTTATTGATTTTTAGATCAAAATTTTCGAAAATGTACTACTTCTTGAATTAATCGCGGGTCTAATCAGATGATTTCGCAAGTCTTCTAATTAATCAGGAATTTTCTGAATAATTCATCCAAAAATATAATTTAATTAATTAAAAATTTTCTAAATCGGCAGATAAAAAAAATGACGCATCAGTGTTCGTTTTTCACAAATAAGCCGCCTTGCTTAAATCCTTTTCCTGTTTTGTTGTTTTCGGGCATTTCTTTTGAGACAGAAGTCGCTTAACCCAATAAATGCTGCGTTTGAATAAAAGTATAAACTTAGAAATGGTGTAATGCTTATATACCAAGAAAAAATGTGATTTACTTGGTATCCACTAATTTTAAAGACTTTTGACCACTTAGAAGAGCATGATGGAAATGTTTATTCAATGCAACATGCGACCCACCATATCAAAAGAAGGAATCTCTATAATCAAGTATAATTTTTGTTACTATCAGTTGATGAAAACTATTTTGCCACGTGTCAAATAAGGAATGAGGCACTGTAAGCAAGATATGAAAATTAGCGACATGTCAGACGCCAGAGTGCTCAATACTCTCTTCACTTTTTGAGATATGAGCTACTGTAATCATTATCTGTGCCAACTCTCATATGGGTATCATGACGTAGACATCTTTAATACATAAATACTTCCACCATTAAGTAAAAAGAGTCAAATATCATCTACACATTATTTATTTGAAAATCATATAAATCCAATGCATTATTAATTTTAGATAATCTTCGGTGCCCGGGTTGGGTATCTAATACAACTCTTATTTTCAAGGTAGTAAATTGAAAAGAAAGAAAGAAATGGTTTCAAACACCATGATTCAAGCAATGATGTCTAAGTAACAGAATTGACTAGCTTAATATATATATATATATATATAAAAGCAAAATTCAAATTGGCTTTACACTCACGGACACTATTGTATGTCAAAACATCTAACTATTCCAAAACCTCGACATAAAAATCAACCAAAAAAGAAAAGAAAAGAAATATTATAACCTATGTTGAATCAGGGCTCGAACTGGATCGGAAGAACTGCGTTTCTCGATCCTCGGCCGTGTCCGAACGAAAAGAAAGATCGACGAACTCTGCTACAACCTTCACTAGTGCCAAGCTCACTCAGATGGTTTTGATTATTTTGGAAAATCTCTTGAACTGATAAGTAGAGCTGCCTATCGGCTGAAGAGTCCATAGAGAAAGATCTCCTAATGGGCTGGATAGAGAACTGATCATCTTTCTCTCTCACATCAATGCACTCGTCTCCCATGCTTGAAACATGTTGAAATTTTCTCTGTTTCTTCTGCATAATCCTCTGTTCTAACTTTCTTGGCGATGGGCTGTGTTGGGTATTCGTAGATTGCATTGAAACCTCCACCACTGAACTCCCCATATCTTGACTCACTGCTGTTTGATCACTGCCATGACCACTCAATTCTATCACCACATCATCGCGGCGGCCATCGATGAGATTTGTTGTAAACTGATTGAATTCTTGATCAGTGCCTTGGACCATGATCTGATTAGTTGGAATTGGGTTTGTGTTTGAGATGTTTGATCTACAAAGAGGGCAATTGGCATTGCTCAGGAGCCATATGTCAATGCAATCTATGTGGAAGGCATGGGCACAGTTGGGTAGTAGTCTTAGTGTCTCTTCTTCTTGGAACTCATTTAAACAAACTACACATTCAAGGAATTTTTTCTGTTCCCCTTCTTCTCCACCTTCTCTCTTGTACTTAAAAGTTGGGATTGCCCGGATAATCGATTCATTGAGGCCATGGTTCTCCATCGCCGGAGTGTAAACCATTAACAGGTCATCAGCTCTACGGGCCCGCGAGTTGGAGAAGCGCCTTAGAAGATCGATGCGGTGCCAATTCAGGCAGCATTTAATCACAAAGACATAGTAGCTCACAAGCAGGAAAGCTGTGGTTATGATTCCTAGTATAGCGATGGCTAAGATGGGAAATTCTGATGAAGATTTTGGTGACGGCGGACTGATTGACTCTTGAGATATGCCAAAAGGAGGAGAGAAGGGTGTGGCTCTAGGATGATAATGGTAGCCTCTGTGTCGGCTTGGATCCATGGTAAGATTGATTGGAGAATTTTCAGAAAAAAATTTTGATGGGAAGGGAATTTGTATCAAGTGGAAAGGGGAGGTGGGTCTGTTGGATCTTGGAAGAAAGAAAACCCAAATGGACTAAATGAAGAAATTGATCAAAGAAGCAGCCATGGCCTGAAAATGGAAGAGATTGTAATGAAGGAGAGATGGGAGAGAGTGGGTGTGTTACAGGCTTGATTTTTAAGGAAAGACGAGTAAAATAAATAAAGAAATTGATTTGGGAGACATTTTTACATGGGAAACATGTTTTTCGAAGGAGAGGTGCAGAGCGAATGTGATTTCTGAACTTAAATAGGAAACGGGCTCTGCTATATTCTCAAACGGAAATGGAAAAGGCTCAAAGGGATGATATTGTGTGAAATTGTAAAGAGCGTCTTAAGAAGCGATGAAGAAAGAGGATCCAAATGGAGAAAAATGAGGAAACTATTCAAGGAACACGGAGAGCTTTGAATTCAAGGAAACTCTGGTAAGGTGGTTGGGTGGCTTTTATCTTCGAGGAAGAGATGGTAAGGTGGTTGGGTGGTTTTTATCTTCGAGGAAGAGATGAAAGGATCCAAGATTGGAATGGAGTGGGCGTTGGCGTACTACTGAGAAGGCAGAAATTAAGGAAAGGTATTATCTGATAGAAAAGTCAAAAACGTGTTAAACAAAACAAGGGAAACATAGAAAAGAACCCACTGTGCACTCAATATGAACTGACAATATTGTCTCCCCCCCCCCTCCCTCCCTCTCTCAGAGTTAGGAATTTGAAGTCTGCCATTGCTCCTCTATCAGACTGTCAATATTCAAGGCCATGGAATACCCTGTTCATTTCACACCACTCAAAACATATATATCTTGATCGAGGAATAATGGAGTTTGGCTCTGTTTGGTGTTCAAAAGGTTTTAAAGTCTTTTGGCAGACATTGAAAAGTAATCTAAGAATCATGTTTGATTTATACCCACCACCGTCGTGATCTCTTTTTGTATTATTTGTCATATAAAATCAAAATCTGACTATTTAATGGTAAACTTTTGATGTCAAAATTTATTGGGTATAATATTATGATAAAAAAATGATTTCCATCATCTAATTTCAAGCAATCAAAACTTAGTTGTATAATAGCCAACGATTGACTCATCACGGAAGGAGGCAAGGGAAACACAGAAGCAGATACCACAATATAAATAGGTGAAACAAGGGAGAGAGCATAAATACGGCATATCTTATGGGGTGAATGCAAAAAATCCCATTAAAGTTTGACGGGTGTAAATTAATAATGGTAGCCTTTGAATAATAATAATAATAATAAAGTAAAGAGTTTCCTAGCCACTGATTCCTGTGAAAAGTTGAGAATCGGTGATTCAGTAGATAAATGAGTAGAGAGATGGCATCTTGGATCTACTTTATTCAATAGAGGAAAGAGCAATGAACAACTATGTATAGTACTGTACAGTTGACTGGTTGTATTTTTTCAGGTTTTGTCTGCCAATAAAATACTGTTGTTTCATATTTTTTCTGTATTTCAGCAATAGAAAGCGACTCATGATTTAATGAAGGGACCCCGCGTCACCCATCTTCTTATTTTTACAGTTTCGTTGACCAAAGGCTAGATACCATGAATATTATATTTCAAAATTAATAGAACATTAAACTAATAATTGGGGGTGTAATTGCATACAAAACTTCTCAGATCATCAGTAGAATCATGGAATCTTTGACTCCACGAATACCTACAGTGGTATCAAGCTGCTGGCTTGCTAATTTTTTTTTATTGAGATTCGTGAAATCAAAACACTAGCCACGAATTTTGCGCTGCAAACCTGATTAAATCCATTTGTTCAAGAGTGAGGACGTAAACATATGCTTCTCCAAATGGATACGGTCGGCTAATGAAAGCATTCAAGGTTTAGTGAGTTCCCTCACATAAGAGACTTAAGTCTGGAAAAATTTAAAAACCGAAACCGACGCTACAAAAGTGAAATATATCAACTCGAAACCGAACTAAAACCAATTCAAAACCGAAAAATCAAAATTAGTTTTGGGTGCCTGGAAACCAAAAAATATTTAGTAGAAAAAGTAAACCGACCCTAAAACCAAAAAAAAGAAAATCAACACCTCGCACCTAAAAATCGAAACCGACACCAGAAAACAAAACCATTTAAAAAAAAAAGGACACGAATTGATTCAGTTTTAACAAAAACCGACCCAGAATGACTGTCCAGACCCACCCCTAGGAGCATTGAACATGGTCTTCGGTTTTATTGTTGACGTACATTATACGTGTCCCATAAGAGGTTAAAATCCGTCTGGTGCCCTACTCAATAGCAATCCAAGTAAACTAAACGTATTCCCAATAGCAATCAAAGTAAACTAAACGTATACCTTACGAGTCCTTTTTAAGGGAAAATGTGCGATCCGGAAGAGAACAGGTTACGGGTACCGATATTTGCAGCTCAAGATTGGATCTCTCTAACTAGGGTTTTTACATGTAAATTCAATTGATTGTTTTGAATCTAATAATGGAGATCATTTTTAGCTCAATTTTCACACAAATCATCTTCAGACCTAGGCTCAACTATCAGCTGGTAAGATGTTGATTCTACGTGGCTCACATCCCTAAAGTGACTTGAGCCTAAAGTGACTTGAAAACCCCTTTTCAAGGTATGCCCACCACATGGATTCGACATATGACCGTCTGATAGGTAAGTCATGATCTAAAGATCAATTGTAAAGAAGATTAGCCGAAAAACAATCTCTATCGTCTATCGTCTGATTCAAGGCAATCTATGATTTTCACATGCGAAAATTGAATCTTCTGTTTCAAATACATTTAACATGGATTAATTAGAGAATTTTTATGTAGAGTTCGTCTATAATGAGTCCACCCATCATGGGAGGACACGGCAGTCCACGCGTCTTTGTGACTTCCAAGAAGTACGCTCATGTCACAAAGACACACATGTGTGGACTACGACACACACATGTGTGGACTACTTTAATGCATATGATGTGTGGGCACTCATTGGAGACTAACTCTTTTATATATTGGAGGGGATAAAAGGTTGGATGCCAAATAGGGACGTAGGGTTTCTTTTCTTTATTTTAAAAATTCATTAAAAAACTTTAATGCCCATATATAAAATAAAAGGGCCGACTCTTTTGATCGTCATTTAGTCATTACAACACTAAAATGGTGTTTAATATACACTATCAATGATTTAAGATGTGGAAGTGATTCGTACCGTGAAAGTGATAAATCATAAATTGATGTGCAACAAGCCCAAAAATGATATGCTAGGAAGATTTAAGCCATCCGATCTGTGGACTCTTATTTTATTAGTTGTTTTCTAATCTATTATCCCACACTACAAAATAATAAGACTATTAGTGGCAGTTTTTTGGAGCAAAAAATTGCCGCTATTAATAAAAAACTTATTAAGACTATTAGCGGCAAGGGTATTAGTGGCAGCCTTTCGTTAATAGTGGCAGTTTTTGGCTGCTGCTACTAGTGTTTCTTTTTGTAGTGCTATAAGTGGGTATCTTTTCCATGGGAGTGACTACTTGTGCTCAAGATTTATTCCGTTTAAGAGATAAAACAATTTTTTTAGACATGCCACATTGAAAATCATCTAAGCAGTTTGATTGGAATGTCACGATGTAAAGATCTCTAGTGCCAAAGATTGACACAAAACATTATCTACGTCATCTGCTTCAACACAGTTAACCTTTGAATTAGATGGTGGACATTGATTGTATTGAGTTAGGTGATGGATAGTTAGGCTTCGTATAGCATAGCTCTCTGCTACTGTCTGTCACAACGGAGTTCACCTGCTTTAGTTGGTTCCTATTCTCTTTCTAATTCCCTGTAAATGAGGATTTACCTGCTCTAGCAGCAACCTCCTGCTCTCTACTAACTCCCTGCAAGAGCAAATAAAATCTGCTTTGACAAGGAGTGAGTAGAGAGGATGGTAGAACTGTTATGCAAAGAATTATCAAGGAAAATGGGTACTTGCTAAAGCAGGTAACAGGATGTTAGCAAAGAGGATGGAAACCTGTTAAAGCAGGTGAACTCTTCTATGGCAGGGACTAGCAGAGAACTATGTCATACGCAGCCTTAGAGACACTACGTCGAAAAAGCCAAAATAAGACTGTCCAAAGCCGTCTTATTTTAAAAATAAGACGACCTAAAGCCGTCCTCACGTCCTTTCTTTTTTCGGGCGTCTTAAATTTATAAGACGGTCCTAAACCATCTTATATTCCACAAATAAGACGGTAGAGAATGACTGTTTTCGACAGTCATAATATAAGACGGTCCAAAGCCGTCTCATATTAACCACTAAAGACGATCACCGACCAATAAATAAGACAGATCGTGACCGTCACTAATAAACTGTCCTTTATTTAGAGACTGTCATGAGTTGTCTTATTTATTATATTAGACAGTCATTTCTGAACTTTCTTATTTGAAAGATGGTTCAAATATGACGGTTTCGAACCGTCGTATTTTTTAATTTTTGGGAAAATAAAAATAAAAAAATAAGACGGTCTTAGACATTCTTTGTTTTAAAAATCGTAATAAAAAAATTATTTATAATAAAAAATCATAAATGAGTATAATAAAAAATTTTACTACTACAAATTTACCCCACCTACACACAATGGACCAAGTTCTCATAAGATGGAAGCCCACATCCATAACATATCTGAATTCAAGTTCAACCTAAAGGCCGCAGTTGGTGAAGAGTGCACATCATTATGGTGACATTATTATTTTTTTAGTGAGAGTGAGAAGCATCAAAACAGTAATAAATAAAAGAAAAGATAATGAACGGCTTAAAGTTTATTGACAAATATCTCCGTTAGCTATTGAGAAAAGGGAGAAGATTTTATTAAATTAGGTTAGTCCAAACTACACCTATTTTTCGAAGAAGCTCTAAATCTAGCATATATAGCACCAGGGGTAAAAGCAACAATTTTTTCCTACTGTGCATTAACCTGCTGCTTACACAAGATACCCCATCTTATAAATTCATGTACACATTAAAGGCAAGAGAGAGAGAGAGAGAGAGAGAGAGAATAAGCTTTAAATACAAGGATAATTTGCTTAGACTTATGAATCACCTTGCTCAGATTTCAAAGGAGACTTCAAGGTGGCAACACCAGAGGTGGAAGCACAACTACCATTGCGTCTTGAGCCTACCCACGACAGGTGAATGAGTTACATACAATAGGTGTCCATCTATCATGTGCATTAAAGCAGTTCACACATGTGATTGGGCGTGTATTTTTGGTGAGACCGAAGTGTCAGTAGAAATCATTCAGCTAGGTGTCTTTCGTTGTCATGCTCCACAACATGTTGCTTCAAAAGTCACTTTATGCATCACATGCGGCAATAGGGAATCCTGCAGCGAAGTAAGAAATTTTGAATACCGTATTAAGTCGAGCAGCTGTTCTATACACTGTAATTTACCTTAAGCAGACGCAGCTAAGAGAAAATAAGAAATGTGGATGCTTGTCAAATTTGCACAGATGCTTCTATATGGATACGATAAAGGATTGACTCAAAAAGAGGATAGTGTTGAATCAGAAATTGATCCTTTCAGAAATTGAAAATAGCTGATGATCCATGAGCACAAAGTATGTAGGCAGACTCAGTTGTTGGTGAGACCACTATGGATTGGCTTTTGCAAGAATTTCCTAAGGATAAGTTTCAATAGTGGCTATCTTTGAAATACCAGGATGCTGAAATCACATAACGTATATTGTCCAAGCAAGAACAGGGCATTATTCACATGATCACACCACATATGCCTCATGATCATGATGATACTCGACCTACTGCCCTAAAAAAAGAAGCAATAGGAATGGAGAAATGTAAAACATGCATTTGTCATAGTAAGAAATGTAAAACATAGTTTCTTTGTTGCCACTGTGGAAATGACGTGGAGCATATATATCAATAAGATGTGGACAATATACACCACCTGAATTAACACTTGGCTAATTTAAAAGAAAATGTGAGAACTTGCATAAAAAATTTCATTAGTGTAAGATAACTATTATATCCACTTGAGGATAATGTGAACATAGGACAACATATAAAAATAGGAATGGAGAAGTAGCACTAGGAATAGGTAGTTGTTGCAAATCTTATTGTCGATGCTAACATAATTTATTTTATTTTTGCACATAAATTAATTATTTTGATCACTAAATTAATTATTCTGAAGCATTACATCATGCAACAAAGGCAATTAGAGAAGTTGGAGCTGCATGGGAAACCCATATGAGTTCAGCCTTAGAGGAAAGGTTACCTGGCTCTGCAAATGACAGTTTACATCAAAAAATGAAGAAGACCCAATGCCTGGCATCTTACTTCAATTATAATAAATAAAACTTAGCATTTTACTTGGCAGTATAGGAAACTTGTATCTTAACCCCAAAATATATTTGCAATAAATTTCCCACATGCTCCCAGTACATGAGCAACTTTGGTTAGAGCCTGCACTCAATGGCCAACCATGTCAATTCTACAATAGATTCAATAAATACCACAAAACGACCTCACAGGTTCATCACCCCCACTAAATGATAAAGAATAGTAAAAGGAAAACAACTCACATAATTACATAATGGCTGGCTTAGGATCAAGAGTCACATTTGTCAGTCACACCCTGTAACTTGCTTAAATTTGATCCACTAGACTATAAAACTTGGCATCTGGTCTATGATTTTAGAAATGTTAATAGAGAAGTGAGAAAGAAATATCATATAGAATTGCTTGCTATAGGCAATCCAAGAACCAAAGCTGCAAGTATTCCAGTACAAATAAAAAAATGATTGACAAGTTCATATAGCCATGATTTCCACGATTTTTTTTTTGGGGGGGAAATATTCTTAGTATTCTTGCTAAGAAATAGTGCAGACACAACCAAATGATAAAAGAGAATAAGATATAATACAAAAACCTCAATAATAAATAGGAAATAATCCGCTCTTTTATGAATCAATCAAATAAGAACTACTTTCATTGCAACCAACTTTTTCTTTAACCAACATACATAAATAAAAGGATTTACAACAACCCAAGTCTTCAGTAAAAATTTGATAGTAGTGAACGCCCTGATCTATAGTTGAAAGAATTTGATAATTCATTAATTCACATTTTGCAAACTTTTTCGGTGATCCCAAGTCTTCACCAAGAAAGTTTTAGTGAGCCTCAACTCTAGCTTTCATGATTTAAATGTACCTGAAAATTGATTTAAAAGAAATTAGTATAATGCGATTTTAAAATATCAGTGATCAAAATTGGACTAAATAATATAATTTAGGCTTGAAAATAGTATTATGCATACCTGTTTTTCATTTTAGTTGATAACATGCTTTGTTGAGGTTCTAATAACATTGTTGATTAAGTGTCAGCGAAGTTGAGCTAATTTTTTTATAAATTCCTATTAGGCCATACTCCTAGTCATGAGCAATGTTCACTTTCATTCGGCTTGGGTAGCATAAATCTCCTACAGTTAGACCTATGATTTTTAATACACGGCCTGATATATAGAATTGATCTTTTTGTGGGATGCATTATAAAAGAAGTCTTAAAAGTAAAAAAAAATTGTAAATCACATGCCCCATAGCTATACTACCATAAATGAGTTTTTTTTTGTGATCATGCCACATGGCATGTGATTTACCTCCCCTGGGTAGCACTTGGGGGCTACCCTGGGGAGTAGCAATCCTTTTCCCAAAACATATTGGAAAACACATAAATGAATTCCTAATGATCCAATCAGCCAGAATTAATTCGACAACTCCGAAACAAAATATGCAAAACCTAGCCCATTGACAGCCATACGATCCCTTTGAGAAAAGTAGACTGCCCCAATCCCCTATATACGACCTTTTTGTTTAGTTAATAAGCAGATTTTGTTCCTAAAACATATGTAGAAACCATAACAGTATGCCACAATCAAATCTTTAAAACTTAAATGCTGGGTATCCTTAGCCAAACTGTACACTCCAATAGATAGAATCGAGAATCTAATAAACAACCTACATGGTCGATGTGCCTACATAAAAATTACTGTGTAGGATGCATGAATATCAGAAAAAAGTTGAGCAATACAAGTCAACATCATCATCATTATCACCGTCATTTATTTGAGGTCGGAAATGTAGTATCGCTAGTTCTTACTCTGTATAACCTATCATTTGAGAGATGGACTCAAAGTTCTTTATACATGGTACCTGTTATTTTAGTATGAACTTGAAAACGTGTTTCTGCGAAGTAAAATCAATGTGTCACTCACATGAATTATGGGGATACTAAAATCATCCATTACATGGCCTACAGAATCAACCGATTCAACCCAGTTTATCCTATCAAAACCAAACCAGCTTCAACATTTCAGGCGAAAATTTTCAAAATCAGCAGATTCCAAATTGGTGCATTGGTCAAATTCAGTTCCATGGCTTTTTAAGCGTTAAAATTGGAATAAGGTATAGGATGGTAAAAATTTTAAACCATCTCTTTAAGGCATTTTATCAAACAGTTGTAAGGTATAGGATGGTAACATTTTTAAACCATCTCTTTTAGGCATTTTTTCAAACAGTTGTAAGGTATAGGATGAATGCATCGCATCTTCTCGGCTGAGAATAAAAAAAATGATATGGGAATAAAAAAATTCATCATCTGAATAACTCTCTAGATTTACCAGGATATATATATATATATATATATATATATATATATATATATATATATATATATATATATATATTTCCTTTGAACAAAGCTTAATCAAAACAGAGTTGGTTGATTTTGAGCCAAGAAGCCCTAGATTCTACAGATAAATCAAAGAAATCTAGGGAAATCGAGAGCAGAAATTGAACCTTCGAAACCCTCTCGAAGTTCCAACAATCTCGCCTCAAACAATCTCAATCACTGCAGATGGAAACCAATCTCAATTGGGATCCGATCTTTGGTCCGATTTTCGATTTCTATGCCATGGTTGTGACCAAACAACGAGCACGAAGACAAAGAATAAGAAGAGGTGTTAGGTTCCCACGTTTGCAGAGATTTCTTGAAGAACCCTAATCTGATTTTTCAGGAGAACCCTAAACAATGCAAGAATCTCTGATAGCTTGCAATGTTGCCGTTCTTCAGATCTCAAAATGGGAGGCTTAGGTTGAAGAGTGATGTGAATTGAGAAAGGTGATTGAAAGCTAAAAAAATAGAAGAATATTATAGACCTCCCAAAGATATTGAAGAAGACTGATAGAAATTTAGATCCAAGAAAGCTAAAGCAAAGATTTGCAATCATCCTCGTACTCGAAAACCCTAATTTTATGGCAGCATTCACAAGGCTTCAACTGATTACATGGAGAGATATGATGAGATTGAGGGGATACGAAGAGATAATGCATGAGTCATGTTTAGGGGTATGGGCTGAGAGAGGGTGTTTGGAGAGGAAGAGACGCGCTGAGTTTGGAGAGGAAGAGGCGGGCGGTTATTTTAAATTTAAGTTGGGCGTTTATTTTAGATAGGTAACCATCCTTAAATTTTGTGTTATTCATGGTATCTGACCGTCCAATTCATAAATTTAAGACGATTACAAGCTGTCTTTTTTAAAGACCAAAAAAAGGTATTAGTTTATGTCCTTTTTAGATGATTTTGACGTAGTGAGATCGTGTTTCATGCCAATCTTTGGCACCAACAATCATTACATCATTGCCTTTATATCAGGCGGCTTAGATGGTATTTCAATTGGCACAAGTTCCAAAATCTAAGTCTTTCTTTTTAATAACGTGCAACAGCACAAATCCTGTGCAAGTAGTAGCTCTCTTTATTTTATTAAAAGAGTACCAGAGTACCTCTCTTCGCGCCTATAGGATTATTGGTTGGCGCCTAGAGTGAAAATGTTGACCACATTAAAGCAGATAATGGTGATTGTTTTTACTTCCAATGTCCACAGTGGATCTCCAAACCATGTACGTGTCATCAAACAGTTATCATATCCCAAAAAGTGGCCTAAAATCATGTTGGAGTGTGATGCGTGATATGTGATTTAAGGGTCAAATTTTTTAGATTTGTACCACTTGAAAGCGAAAATTGTCTGTACGCCTAGTCTCAAGATCTCTCGTGTGGATGATTGGAAAAACCATCACCATCATCCGAAATACATTGTCTATCTTACAGCAGGCCTAGTCTCAATATCTCTTGTGTGGAGGATTGTAAAAACCATTACCATCTTTTGATTCAAAGCAGTTAATGAGTTTGCGCATCCCATGGTAATTGAGTAATTTGGTAATTGGGTAGGCACGGATAGACGAACTCATACAAAAAACTTAAAAACTTAACATTAGGCCATCTTTCTTATGATAATTAAGATATTATAATTTATTAGCAAAATGGATCACCTTATTTGTACA
Source organism: Chloranthus sessilifolius (assembly GCA_021018995.1). NCBI lineage: Eukaryota > Viridiplantae > Streptophyta > Magnoliopsida > Chloranthales > Chloranthaceae > Chloranthus > Chloranthus sessilifolius. Next base: position 137,752,758 of record CM037587.1, read on the forward strand.
CGCTGCCACTTGATTTAAAGATCAGGATGGCGAAATCGTTGGGAGTCAAAGATTGCATTTGAAAACTGGGTAGCTCTGTTCGCACCTGTCAAATTACTAAGGCCTATACAGAAACCTGTTGATTGGGTTGAATTGGATGATGGAGATTGATTTTCATCTTGATATCTCACACAATTGATCTTGAGACTATGGGCATGCCATCAAATCATCATTTTTCTTTCATGTGGCACAGATCCCAAAAGTGACTCAATAATCACATCACGTTCAAACCTAATTTTAGGATCACTTTTTAAGATTTATGCCCGTGGGATAAAAAATAATGGTCTAATAACACGCCCATGCTCTTAAGATCAATCGTGTAAAAGATAGAATGAAAATAGATCTCCATCTTTCAATTCAACCTCGTCAATAGGCTTTCAATGTAGGTGCCCTCAGTTATTTGGAAGGCGCAAATGGAGCTACCCTTAAACAATGTCTATTGTAGACATGGTATAAAAAATCGGCCGATACCGATACGTATCGGGGCCGGCCGATACGGGCCTGTATAGGCCAATACGTATCGGGTATAGGCCGATATGATATCGGTTTAAGCTGATACCTCTCTTTTTTTTTTTAAATAGGCTGATACGTATCAGTATCAGCCGATACGTATTGGCCGAGTCGTATCAGTCCTTCATGGACCGATACCCCGAGTCCAATACCGATTTTAACACCTTGATTGTGCATTAGTAGGGTTTTTCAAATGAGTTAGTCTACAATGGCCAGAGGTCATAGAAGGATGACCCAACAGTCCACAGGTTTGTGTGATTTTGTGACGTGCACTGACTTCCCTGCATTGGAAGTCTGTCCACTTCACAAAATGACTCGGTTAGCATGTGAATTCTTTTTTTCTTTGACCTTTTTTCTTTTAAAAAAAAAAAAAAAAAACCTTGTGAACATTCTTTAATTTGTATCATTTTAAAGTTATTTAATTGACCCTAACGATCTTTGACCCTACAGATTTAGACGTCATTATTATCATCACATCAAGAGGCACGCTAAATAAAGTATGATGGCCCGTTTTCTTCAATGAAAATATACCAGCTTTATATACACTTAATTACAGAGGGCTTCCATCAAGTATCTTATCAGTTACGCCAAACCAGTTTCTTACCATGAAGGGTTTAACCGTCTAAGCTTCTTTTTCTTTTTTTCTATCGTTTTTTGGAACTACCATCTAGTAATGTGTTTCCACTTGCTTACCCTCCAAATGGTCATATTCTTTGTTTTTTTTTCAATGAATTGGTTTCAAAAGATAATCTATTAATAGGCATCACTACAGAACACCCTCATCATCACCCTCTGAGGCTACCTGATTTCAAACTATATACAATTTTTACCATCCCAACTTGTCCAAGTGGCAGTAATACATTATATAGTCATAACTTATGTTCCGAGTTTGCTCATTCACCTAGCGAATTACGAATTGGGTACAACGAATCGATTTCGCAATTCAATACAATGCACTTCGGTATGATGAGCGAAGTTATTGATTATTTCTAATCATTTTATTTTAAAATAAAATTTTAATAAAGAGAAGATTTGAATTTATTACCTTATAATTTTTAAGTTTTATAGCAAACCAAATGATCATTTACATTTTTTTCTTAAAGATGTAAAATCATACTCTAAACTTTATAGAATTTGTAATTGGGTTTGTTTGATTGTAGGGAATTCAAATTTGATAACCCAAATTTGAGCTAAGTGAACTAGCTAAGTAACTCTGATAACTAATCTATACTCAGCTAAAAAAAATACTCATAAGAAAATGTGTCATCATATCTGAGCACTTTACTATAACACTAAATATACATGAAGGATGGTCTATATTAAGGGGTACCTTTATTTTAAACTCAAGAGTCTTCCTTTTCAACCCAAGTTTTATGTGCTTAAGCTGTTTTTTGCTTTGAATTTGTTAATGGAGATATTTGTTTTGTCCTAATATTTGACTCAATAGATCTCGAGATCGTGTTCCTACCATCAAACAGTTAGATTTTAGTTCCACATCTCACACATCCATAAATGTGATCCAAGAGCCACGTTTGATGTACACCTAGGATCATTTTCAATTTTAGGTTTTATGGTGTTTGATGGTAGGTAAAATCTCAAGATCTATTATATCGAGGATTGGGATGAAAATTGATCTTCATTGACTAATTCAAAGCAGTCAACGTTTAAGCGCGTGAAATCCGGGTTTAGACTGAAGAATCGTAGTTTATAAATAAAGATAAAATATATTAAAGGGTGGTGCTATTTGCACCCATTAAACCTGTGACACACGATTTCTCACCATAAAAAATCGTTGACTGCCTTGATCATACGATGGAGACCATTTTTCGTCCCAATCTTCCAGACAATAGATCTTGAGGTCATGTGCACCTGTCGGTCACATGTTGATTCCATGTGGCACACAACCTCAAAAGTGACTGTCTGATAGGTACGCCCATGATCACGATAACTTTTGGGGATGTATATCATGTAGAATCAACATGTGACCGTCTAATAGGTGCGCTATGATGTCATGAACTATTGTCTAGAAGACTAGGACGAAAAATGACCTCTATCGTCTGAATCAAAGTGTGAATCAAGGATCAAAATTTTGGGTTTCATTTCGGTTTCGGAGGCGACCGAAACCGAAATTTTGGACCAAAATTTCGACCGAAATTTTGAATTTCGGCTGAAAATTTTAATCCTAAACAAAATATGACCGAAATTTCAGTTCCAAATTATCGTTTCGGTGAGGACCGAAACCGATAATTTCAATCATTTCGGCCGAAATTTTGATCCTTGGTGTGAATAACTCCTCCCTATATTAACTTAAACATCCACCAACATGCTATGTTATATTGGATCCAAGGATTCCAATCCTCAAAGGATACGATCAATCTAGGTAAGGTGTCATGTGGTTGGTGAAAGATGCAAGTCACATGGCTTAAAAATTGTACTATAGTCTATTAGGCTTTATCTGTTGATGTCGATGATGCCCAATTAATTTTGTTGGAACATCTCGATCATAGCCGCCCGTTTTTTTTAATATAAATGTCACTTAAATGGTTTCCATCAAAAAACATAAAGACAGGTCTAAATGATACTCTAATTGTGAATATTGACCTCCTATAGACGTATGTAATGAGCTTTGGCATCTTGCTGCTAAGCATCACGGTCATTTACACTTGTGAACATTGTGATAAATTTCGATTTCGGTAATTTTTTAGTGGGTTCCTTTCCTACATTTCGGATTAATTTTGATATCTTTCGAAAAAAATTCTAAAAATATTTGGAGATTAAAAATATATTTAATACTTTTTAAAAAGTTATTAAAATATATACTAAATTGCTAACATATTTAAAATAAAAAAATATAAATTTTAAATATAAAAAAGAAAGCTATAAAAAATAACTGAAATTTTTGTTAGATTTTATTTTCGGAGAATTTCGACGAAATATATCACTGTAACAGAAAAACATGTTTAATTTAAAAACCCTGATTCTGTATTTTAAACGTGCTTTTTTTGTGATTTTTTTCTTTTGTTTTTCTGCTAATTCAATAATAAGGATGGGGCTAAAGGTTTCAGTAAATGGGTCGGGTTAATCTCTCAATTTTTTCATTGTTTCTTTCCTTTTTATCTGATTTGTTCACTTGCCGATTTTTTCCCAATTTGATTTCGTCTTGGTAAGTGTGTGAGGCCACTATCTCGCGCACCCTTGTGCTACGTTATCTGGCGGACACTTGGCACTATACGATATACTCGGTCATCTCGCGGATTCCTAAGCTCTCTTAGGACCCTAGTCACAAACCTAAAGTCGTGGCATGTTTAAATTTAGCGGTTCATACCATCCAGCTAAAAACTCTTGTTTCTGTTAATGTTATTAGTAGGGCAGCTCTATTTGTAGCCTATAATTTCAGGCACAACTCACACATGGGTTAAACAATTAGTAAGTTACAAATAAAATAAATTTCATCAAAACCTTAGGTCTAACCCAACCATGAATTGAATATTTGTGTGCAGCAAATAAAGCTATCCTCATTAGTATTGTTTTGCTAGTCTATTTCTACATGATCTATAGCCACATTCAATCTAACACAATGCACATCATTTAGATGCGAATAGTTGGTATTAGGCACCCAACCCGAGCGACTTGATTCCCACTTCACTGTTTAGGGGCATGCCACTTGATTTTATCATATGGTCCTAGCAATTTGAAAACCATGATCTGAAAATCTACCATGTCTATGATGTCAGGGATTTACAGTATTGTATCTAATAACTTTGTAAGGCATTGATTGATTGTTTTGAATTATATGATAGAATTTTATTTTATCCAATAGATTTTTAAAACATGATTTTCGAATCACAGCGTACATAATGAAATCACATACCACATGGCTCGAATGTGACATGTGAACTAAGTTGAACCCCACCAACTCTAGTTGCCATATCTATAGGGTTAGGAATTGGTCGATACCTTGAAGTATGAAAGTTAAAAGGGTGGTACAAGCAGTGGCAGAGCCAGGATTTTTCTGATGGGAGATTCCTTATAGTCGTAAGATAGTAATAATTTTGTCATACTCGCTTTTATCAAACCATAATTTCAAAATAGAAAATAATAGTAATAATTAAATAACTCTAAAAAAGAAGCAATTCTCACTAAAAAAATAATAAATTAGGGCTTTTAGTTTTTAATAAAAAATAATAATTATAGCATACCTTTAACTTCAACGAAAAATCGATGACAATCAGAGATCTTAGCGTTGGCGATCGGAGAGTGAATGAGATGTCATAGAAAGAGATGGGTGGCTAAGATTTGAAAGAGAGAGTGAGAGAGAGAGAACTAAGAAGACAGAGACATTGGGACTTGGGGGTGAGAGAGAGAGAGAGAGAGAAAGTGAGATGGAGATGGATATTGGAGAGTGGCTGGCTTGGGGAATCGAGAGAGAATTTTAGGATGGGATTTGGAGAGAGAGAGAGAGAGAGAGAGAGAGAGGGAGGGAAAGATAATTTTAGAAGTCTATTTCTAGTTTAAAATTTTGTGGATAAAAAAAGTTTTTAAAATATCTTAAGAAGTTTTGGGATTTGGGGGATCCTAATTAAAAGATTTTACCCCTAAAAAGATGAAACTTAAAAGATTTTAAACAAAAAAAAATTTGTGATGGGGGATCCCTGGAACCCCCATTGAACAGCGTGGCTCTGCCACTAGGTACAAGGTGACCCACTTTAGTCTCGATAGTTTGGTATACCAACCTGAAAGATAAGATTTGGTACTTAGAAAATTTATTTAAAAGAGTACATTGTATTAGGAATTCAAGACATCGAACTCCCTATCGCGATGAATATGGTAAAAGAAGAAGACGCAAAAGCAATCACAGATAACACAAAAAATTTACGTGATTCACCAATCTAAGGCTACGCCCATGGAGTATAAGCACTATATTTCGGAACGTTTATAACGCACACTCCCTTTTCTCTAGTGCACTTTCAATCAAGATCTGACACGAACTTCAACAGCCAACATGCTGAAAAAATAAGGACGTAGTCCTTCAAAACAGAGAAGAAAACTGTTGAAATATAGTAACTATTCCAACACAAGAACGATTTCAATTGGATGCTTCAATCCTCAAGCTTTTCTTTAATACTTTACCTCTTAAAGTATTCACCAATTTTCACATTCTGAAAAACTCTCCCTTGGAACCCTAGAAAAACCTTCTGTTAATAGGTTCCAACTTGCATTTGGAAATATTGACCAAAACTTCTCTAATTAACCAAAATCTCTAAATCCGCAGAACTTATCCGTCCAGAATCAATCAATCAATTTCACAACTCGATGGATCAATTTCAACCTGAGAGATACCAAACAATTTATGCTTAGAATCGATCGATTGATTTCACAACTCGATCGATCGATTGCAACCAGAGAGCATATAATAAATTATCGTCCAAAATCAATCGATCGATCGATTTCAATCCGAAATCACTCTTCAAAGTATCTCAATTTACGCGTTTGGATTAAACCTAACCAACACATTGGTGTGTAAAATTTATTTAACTAATGGAACCATGGTCTAATTAGTCAACAAAGCACACAAAAGATGTTTTCTAATTTTTCAGTCAAATGTTTCAAAAAACTAAAAAGAGTAAGGCAAACTTAGGAAAACAGGATCCTTTAAAATTCGATTGAGGGTATTATACTCATGGAAAATTGCAATTCACACACAGGTTTTGTGCAAGCGGCTGACGTGTTGCAACTTGAGTGGCTGCCCCGACCTGTAAAGCTTGGCCCCACTGCACTTGCAGCCAATTGCGTTGCACCACTTCAATCGTCCCCTGTACAAAACCTGCCTGCCATATATATAAGTTTCCTTATGCACATATGAAAAGTTTTAGCAAAAAGGGTTTGTCACAACTTTTTAGGTTTCCAAAAATAGAGTGTAAATAGGAGATTACTGCAATGTCCTCTCTCACAAATGTGTCAAATCAGTGAGGAGGAATCTCTTTTCATCGATGTCAACGTCGGGGACTTCTCTCATTTTCATCTTATTCTTCTCTCAGAAACCGCGAGAGTTCTCTCTGTTGCTTCTCTCAGAAACCACAAAGCGTCCTTTAATGGAGTCTTTACAGGAGTTGTGCCCGACATCGTTAATGGCCTCCATTAATGGTCGCTCGTGGATTCGATATCTCTTTGATCTGTTCCTCTCTTTAATGGCGTTGGGCGCAACTCGTTGAAGGATAGATTTGTGCGATATTAGATTAGAGAAAGACCTCCATTAATGAGGATCTCTACCACCATGAAAGGATAACTGGTCGGCCTCCATTAATCCCCCTGGTGAATCTCTAATAACAATCAATAATGACATAATTTTCTTCTACAACCTCCATTAATGGTTGATCCTGGTTTCAAGAGAAAAAAGATCCCCATTATAAAAGTAGATCTGGTTTCAGGTCATGTTCTAGTCATAAGAAAGACAGAAGCCAAAATTGATTATACTGGAGAAGACCTACTGTGAATGGCCATGAATCCATAAATTCCTAAACCAATCAGCCATGAAAGAAGAAGAGCGATATATATCGGGTATCGCTCTCAGTTTTAAATCAGGAAATTCAACAGTTCTTTATTTATGATACGCCCATAAATTATAAGCAACTAACACTATAACACACTCCTTAGTGTGTTAGTGCCAAACATAATAAAGAGTCCCAACCAAGTAACTTACCGCTTGCAGTTAAGTTCTTACTTCCTAGTTAATTACTTAGTTCTTAGTAGTTGGTTCTTTTTTCTTAGTCGATGGATATACGAAAAGTTTCAAGTTTCAATGAATCAATATATCATTTTTTATGGCTATATCATTGGGTAGTACTATATACTATGTTGCTATATGTTGCTATATAGAATATGGTATGGTGTATATATAGTAATAGAGACCAATGGTATATAGTCTTGTTATCATTACGCCCTAGCTAATAGAGTATGAGTTTAGTAAACTATAATTATAAGTGATAATTCTATCAAAAGAGGAATTAGTCCAGTTGGCACCCTCCCGCGATTGTGAGAGAGGAGGTGTTTCGTTAGTTAACTCTCATCACTATAGTTTGGGAGCAGCATACTTCCGAACCATCATATGTGTCTTTATAATTGATCCTAGTTGTTAAATAACATTGTAAAATAATTTGAAAAAATAATTTTCCCCAAAAAATATAATTTTCATATTTTTTAAATTTTTTTCAAAAAATAAAAAAATCATAATATCAGCATATCGGCCGATAACGTCTCAATGATACGTATCAGTAGGGTAACAAACTCAATATCGGTATTGGGTATCGGTCCGTAGAGGACCGATACAAATCGACTAATATGTATCGGCTAATACTGATACGTATCAGCCTATTTTAAAAAAAAACTAAAAATACATGTATCGGCCGATAACTAATATGTATCGGCTAATACGGGCCCGTATTGACCGATGCCAATATCAAGTTGGATACTCGATACATATCCACGCCGATACGTATGAGTTTGCCAAAAAAACCGATACCCAATCTATCAAAGACACTCCCGTGGCCTATTAGGTCCATTCAAACCTATGGCTGAGGTGACCAAATGTAGAACAAAGCCATAATAATGACGTACAACAATAATTAGGCAGAGTTAGTTAGTTTGTTAGATTCGAATTATTTTAGAGGTTTGCTATTTATCGCTATCATACGAACCCAATTACCGGGCAGTGGCAAATCCTATCAGGTAGGGATCGAAATTTTAGTTCTACCCATACTATCCGTGGAAATAAGAGAACCTTGATTACATGTCATGCTATAAAAATGTGAAAATCAAAAACGTCAATAGGGTAGGATAGGAAATAAGAGAATTGGAAATCCGGTTCTGCCTTATAGTACCTGATCATTTCCCTTACCCCTACCCCTACCCCTACCCCCTACCCCTACCCCTACCCTACCAAATGTAAGTCAATTCGTTCAAAAAAATATTCATCATAATTGTAGACTTTCTATTTAGTTGTAGTAGGATGCTTTAATGTTGTTATTAAATAGCCCCAAGTGCACCGATTTAAAAGGAGTTGAACGACAAAAGACTTGGGATTAATTAATGCAAATCCCCTCAGGTCGGATTCTTCATGCTTGACCTCAACAGACGTGTCATAGTTTATACAATTAAAACGAGGGATTCGGCAGGTCAGTTATTAAGTGGACCCAACCTGTTGACAGCACTCCCACTAGAGGTCTTAATGGGTTGGCTAAGCCTTAAACGGGACCGATAATAAACCAGGCTGGTCCTGCTTTTAATCGGGTCCGATAATAAACGGGACCGATAATCAACCAGGCTGGTCCTGCTTTTAATCGGGTCTAGCAACCTCAGCCTATGTGGCCCATTTCAAGCCGCCTGATAATTCCTATATAATTTATATAGAGGTGATCTCAAATGATTGGGCCTGGCAAAGTTCAACTCAGTGTCAATGAGGCTGATTTTAATTGAGCTTTTAGGACTAGCCCATACCCAGCCCCACATACTAATCAGGCTGTGCCTAAGGACCCGTTTATATTTTGGGCCTACATACCTTAGCCCACATCTGGCTCATTTCAGGATGGGACGACCTCAAGACCGGCCCATTGAGGTCCCTAGGGACTGCAAATGTTTATTGAGGTATTGATCCACTGATGGACATATTTTTGGATTAAGTGAAAGTTCACTTAGACTACTTGGAACCATATAGCTTAAGGCCTCGTTCAAGTGCTTCTTGGCTCTTCTCAGAAAAGCTCTGAATCCTGACAACTCAGATTCCTACTGATTCTTAGCAGACTCTAATTCTTATCTTTTCCCAGATGTCTTCTTAAGTTGCCCTAATTCCTGAGAATGTCTTCTTAAGTTGTCATAATCCTGACTTTTCTCAAAAGAGCTAATTTCTCAATCGTTCTTAAGTTATTCTCTGAAAAGCTCATAATTAAATGAATCTGTGATTGTGCTACTGTCGTACGAATGTTAATCATCAACTACTTGTCGTACTTGGATTTGATTAAAAAAATTTGGGCGATCAATCCATACGAGGTTGGAGTTATGTGATATATTTATTTTTTAATATAATTTCTCCAGACATACTTATAACACCAAAAAATGATATATATATATATATATATATATATATAAACTCATAAAAGTGTCCGGGCAAGTATCGTTAATGGCAAATGATGATGTTCATTAGCCCAATACATTCAAAATCGATTTAATCAAAAAACTAAAACACAAAAATACAAATTAAAAAAGAACCTAAGGAAAATGACATATAACACCGAAGATAACTATAAGGTAGCATCGTCGTCATCGTCATCCTAGGAAGAGTATAAGACAGTCATCATCTGTCTGGGAGAACCAGTGTGATCGTCCCAACTATCGTCGCGAACGTACTGTAAGGGAGGCTCCTAATCGGGGTCCAACTCATCCTTCGACTATATCGTACGATTGAAAGTATCGACCTCTGAGTCCGAATTGAGAACTACTGGGTTAGTTGCGAGCACTGGTGGTCGAATTACCTGCGGTACTTGATGCACTGGTGGTGCACGATAGGCTGGTTGGGCTAGTGGATTTTAGAAAGGGCCTCAGATTTTTGGTGCCCAAACTCGATGATGATTCCCATGAGGTGCAAGTGTAAATGGAGGGCATTAGGGGAGTCAGTGCGGTTGTGACCCTGATTAGGAGGATCGAGGTCTATTACTTCGATCCTTCATCTAGCTGGAGGCATTAGCCCCGATGGTCCTGTGCGTGAATGCACTGAACCTGGAGTTCCTAACATTGTTGCGAATAATTTAGAACATTACTACTTTTATGTTGTTAAAAAATTTGTACTTGTAATATTCTACTAAATATAATTAAATCAACTTTCAAGCATCTCATACACATTTGAATGATAGTTTCATTACATCCTTTGAAACACATATACAAATCAAAGAGTTACAGTAAAGATAATAGCAAGTCATGTAAATAATTTATAATGGCATTGTAGATAGACCATGATTCAAAATTTCGACCGAAATGGGGTTTTGGTCCCCACCAAAACCAAAAAAAAATCCCAAAATTTTGATTTTTTTGTATGATTGAAAATTTCGATTTCAATCCCTACCGAAACCAAAACGAAATCTAGAATTTTGATCCTCGAGATAGACACTCTCAGCCTAATTTCTACGTACTACCCTAGGATTCTTAGAGAAAATTGGGGGGGCTTATCACGTGATATGACAGGTGATTGGAAAAAACATGGTGGATGGTATATCGCAATAGAGTCTCCTTGAATATGGTGGCATTGGTTGATAGGACGATTATATGAGGGGGTTTTATAAACCTTTGAAACGCGTTGACCGATTCCTCATATATTCTGAATGACCTATGATAAACCCCCGAGAACCCTGTGACTTCTCAGAAGCAATCTTCTCATGTTTGATAAAATTCAGGTCTCCTATCAATGAAGGCGACGTAGTATTTACCCATTACATCTAAAAACATATCCTTAAATTTTAGTTAACATATTATTATCATATTAAGCAAAAGAAATATATTATTATATTAAGTATACAATATAACATACATAGAACCTATTAGGTCAACGCGATTGTGCTACCCATATTGTGTTGGCTATATTTTTCCAAATGTAGCCATTCATTCACGATTTGTTGGGATTTGAGTGCAATGATCGCCGGGGTCTGATCCCTCAACTGAATCATCTAAGGGATCCACTTCGTGTTCCTCGGGCCATTCCCCAAAGAATTGATCGTTTTCATCATACATCCTTATGTAATTATGAAGTATACAATATGCAATGACTATCCTGACTTGTGTTTTAATGGGAAATCTTATTCGATTTTTTAGTATCAGAAACCGTTGTTTAAGTACCCCGAAAGTGTGTTCCACAATGTTGCGTAAAAAGGCATGTCGCATGTTCAAAAGCTCTTAACAGGAGGATTCGAGCTCTTAAACTCTTAAAGATGGTATCTTACCCCACAATACAAAGCTAGAAACCCCCGCATGCTGAAATACCATCCATCCATAAGGTAGTATTTACCTTGTGGCACATGAAGCCTATTGAGGAGCCTTGACAGCGCACTTGCAAAACTTTTAAGTTAGGACTAGAGCCCTCCCATCAAGGGAGTACATATTGGAAGAGCATATTGAAGCTCACAGAACACAGAATATTATGTGACGTTGCTTGCTTGCCATTTTGATATCGTTGCGAGTATCTTTTCAGAATCGTAATATCTACATGTGTACCATTGATGACTCCTACAACATCCTTGAACCAAGGATACACCCAAGGCCTGTTCAAGAGCTCAGGGGCGTGGTGCTCGTAGCTTGCTTCACAAACTCGGGGTAGAGATTCAAAATAGCAACAAGTACTGTAAGGATCCGACCTGATTTTGTACAGATCCGACTTGATGTGTAAGGACCTAATTTGTATGAATTCGACTTGACCCGATTCTGCATAAGATCATTTGTTTCTGTATTTATTTAATGGCCGATATTAAAGAGTATTAAACGGGTGGGTCACGTCCACTGATAAGCGAGACGTTTTTACAAAGCACGAAAATGTGTTAAACCCATTAACTTTGTTAGATCTGACCATGGATGTCAGTTTTGGAGATGTGTGCTACGTGGCACTACGACCCATTAGATGGGCTCTGTACCATGTGATCGGATCAGCAAGCACAAATTAACCGTCTGATAGGAAGGCAATGGTCTCAGGATCCGATGCCTAACAGAATCATGTGACTAGAGGTGGTCACCTATTTTACATGGGTTTCCACCAGTAATTTGGTTGACATATTTTGCGCTACCCAAACCATTGACCCATATAAAATGAAGGTGTGTTAAGATATGTCAGGGATAGTTTTGATCTTGAGCTAATCTAAATAGAATATATGATAATCATATACTATACTAATATCATTTATTTAATATAATAATAATATAATATAATATAATATACTATCCTATAAGTGACGAGATAAGAGAAGAGTGTAGAAGAGTCAAGAAGGGGCGAAAATTTTTGGGGCGTGCGGGTTGTCTTAGTCTGAGACAAAACAAGACAAGAAGAAAAATGAAAAGAGATAGGAAGAGAGCCAGAGAGCCAAAGAGAAAAGAAAGAAAAAGAAAGAAATAGAAAAAAAAAAAAAAAAAAAAAAAAAAAAAAGAAAGAGAGAAAGAAAGAGAGAGAGAGAGAGAGAGAGAGAGAAAGTGGCCGTTCACGACGACGGCGGGCCCTATAGCTGCTCGTTTCTTGTGAGGCAAGTACCTATTCTCATATATTTTGTTTAAACTCTGATTCAGGCTATACCTATATTGATTTATTGATTAGAAATCAGCATTTGTTAGAAATCGGACTTTGTTACGTCGTGTGTATTTTGACTTGTACATCTATGTGTTGTCTGTTATACCTGTATAAGATGACTTAGTACTGCAGTTTATACATTCATTGACGTATTAATGTTGGATTTATGTGTTGATAGCTAGATTGATATGTTGATGTTGTACCCTCTGAGGCATATGAAGAGCTTCATGTAGTCTGATATGTTAGTTTTATGAACACTGTATAATTGAAAATTAGTCAAATCAGTTACACCTGAAAGTGTAAATATTTGTTACCTGAATCGATAATACCTGAAAGTGTAATTAGTTATTATCTGTGTATGTTACACCTAAAAGTGTAAATATGTGTTACCTAAATCGGTAGTACCTGAAAGTATAAATAATTATTATCTATATATGCTATACCTGACAGTGTAAATAATTGTTATCTAAATTGGTGACACCTGACAGTATAAATAATTGTTATCTAAATTGGTGACACCTGAAAGTGTAGTGTAAAAATTTGGTAACTAAATATGTGATACCGGTTACACTTGCTTGTGTAAAAATTTGATAACTGAATATGTTATACCTGTTACACCTGTTAGTGTAATAATTTGGTCTGAATATGTTATATCGATTACACCTAATTATGTACAAATGTGGTAACTGCATATTGTATACCAGTTACACCTGATTATGTAAAAATTTGGTGATTGAATATGTGATACCGGTTACACCTAACTGTGTAAACATTTGGTACCTTAATCTATTCTACCTATACACCTGATTGTATAGATATTTGCTAATTGAATCTGTACTGGGATAGACTTGCATGTGTAATATGCATAAATTGATGTGTTATGAGTGGTTAGATCTGTTCAAAGACCGATGGAGTTTTGGGACATATAAATTTATGTGTTCTGACATTTTCTGATATTTCTGCACCAAATTTGAATTCCATAATATCTTAAAGGCAATGAGATGATACCTCTGAGTCCATAGTGGACAAGCGTAAGACCCTGGTCAGGTCATAAATCTGATATCTATTTTGTTATTTGTTATCTGATCTCAACTAACAGCTGAGTTGAGGAAAGCACTTGGTATTCATACTATTATCTATAAAATAACCCCCAACAGTGATAAGTCTGTTGTGCTAATTTAAGTGCAAGCTTCAAAGTTATTGGTTTGATCTGAAAATGACTGTCTAATTTATCGGTATGGTCTGAACATATTTGTCTGGTCTGGGTATATCTGGCTAATTTATCTTAATGATCTAGGAATATATATTTGATTTGTTTGATTTATCTGTCTGGCCTGAACATATCTGTCTGATGTATCTGTATGGTCTGAGAATTCAATTATCTGATTTGAATCTGTTATCTGTTCTGAATTTGATATTTGTTCTCTGAGAAAAACACCCTGTAGTCGATACTAGATTCATATTTGTAGATGATATTTACTTGTGTACGAGATTTGTTTTGAACCACATTTAGTCATGATTGTAACTAAATTATTTGATTAATTTGACAAAGAAAATGAGACATTAGACTGACATTTTGATAATTCAAAACCCTCGGCTTGTTAGTGGTTTTGTCAATATGCATTAGAATAGTTACTTGCAGAGCATGTGGATTAGTTCTTTCGGTGGTTTAACCACCCTGTAGGTGAAGAAAAGGGATTGACAAAAGAATAATATGAGAAAATTCAGTAGTATTATCTGGTACAGATCTCTGTGACTGGTACGTAGTGTTTAGTTAATATACTTATTAATCCTAAATCTGGTTATCTGACTATCTAGTTTTAATTCCTGAGTTAGAAATTTTTATTCAGATGTAGTGTTTTCTTCTGATCTGTTTAGATCACGACTCGAAATTCAGGTGCATAAATTTGGGGTCGTGACAAACACACTATTAAAGGAGAAGCTAATGGTTGACCCTGAATGCTGAAATCTATTTTGCACGACCCGATTCTTTTGATTTTGAACTACCGTATAAAGGAAAATTGTTACGGCCTCCTTGACCATCATCCTTTGTGTATCTTATAGGATACCCCTTGATGAGTACTGAAAAATGATGATATTTCACCCCTAAATACCTATATTTAGCTGTCCGATGAAGGCTATCTGATGAGATTGATTAGATTTGAAGTGTTTCAGGTAAATACAAGCCAAGTATAGAAAACAGTCCAAGAATTCTGAATATAATGTCAAAACACTGCAACTTCGGGTAATCAAGAACTTAGTGCGACTTGCGGCTAAATTTGAACCTTCAAAACGGCCGAAATACGAAATTTTCAAAATATGAACGTTGTATATCTTTTCGTCCGCTTTCCAACGGCGCAAGAATCGTCTCAATCTGAGTTCGGGATAGAACGTTATAGC
The DNA here is from genome assembly GCA_021018995.1 of Chloranthus sessilifolius. Taxonomy (NCBI): domain Eukaryota; kingdom Viridiplantae; phylum Streptophyta; class Magnoliopsida; order Chloranthales; family Chloranthaceae; genus Chloranthus; species Chloranthus sessilifolius. The sequence goes on from CM037587.1 coordinate 137,768,017, forward strand.
TGAAATACCGAAGCAGTGTCTGAACCAAGAAAAAGTGCTGAATTTCACGGATTTCTGGGGTCGATGCATCGACCCTATAGGTCGATTAATCGAAGCAGAGTTAGAGTCTGACACGAAACTGACACTGTAAACATGATTTTTGGGACTTTTTGGCGGCTCGATGCATCGACCCTCCCTGGTCGATTAATCGACCCGAAAATATTGGCCTGGGAGACTTCTGCGAGGAGAGTCTATTTAAAGCGACTCAAACACTTCGGAAAAAGAGAATTAGAGTAGATTAAGTAGGAATTAATTAGATAGAGTTTTTTAGAGAGTTTTAGTTTTTAGAGTTCTTAGTTTTTAGCCATTATTTTTCATAGTTAGATATAGAAATAGGGAAGTTTTATTATTCTTTTGAGAGCTTTGTTCCCTTTAATTTTTCAGTACTCATTCCTAAATTTTGTTCAAAGTTTATTCCTGCATTAATTTCGTTTCTGAAGATCATCGTATTTGTGGATCAACGTAATTTTTTTTGAAGTTTGAGGTAATTTCAATTTATTAAATTAATGTTATTTTTCCGTCTTTATTTATTTATGTCATTTAATTATAATATGTGTGGCTAAATTTATAGAGATGGGGATCTAATGATTCCCATCCGAGGGATGTACTTTTAATAATATAAATTTAGGATTAAAATATGAGATTTTACTTTATGGTTGTTGTGCTATCATGAACGGATGAAATCCAGCCACTACTTTGGGATCGCGTTAATAAGCCATGCAGGATCTCAAATGCAGCTTGTAATTTTACCTATCATTATTATGGTCTTTTTGCTTTCATCATTGGATCTAATTACGATTATATTTGCGGGATCGAGTGTGCCGAGCCATGCCCTGGATCTTGATTCTGTAATGGTAATTTTATCTTAAATAATCCCTAATCTAAATAAAGTGTGCCGAGCCATGCCCTTGATTTCAGATTTATAAGTGGTATTCTTGTTGGAATTTTCACCCACTTTGGGGATAATTTTTATTTGAACCTGAGATCATGTGTCCCTAGCCGTGCCCTTGATCCCAGATCTATATATGAAAATCATCTAAGTCCTGATTGCAGGGATGCAACGTGGAACCTATTAGGGTGTTGACCATTGATCTTCCATAAAAGATGTTTGTTACCAATGAAATATCTCATAATTTAATCCTTAGATTTATATTATAGGAAGAACGGACCAAAGATGGGAGGATTTAGTATCTTCATCTTTATCATCATCTTCACTTTTATTTTTTGAATTATCAATTGAATTTTAGTTTGTAGTCATTAATTACCATCTCATCAACCGCTTAAATTATAAAACTGGTAGAATACTGTTAGATCTTAATAGATTTCTAGAATTGCTTGTCTCTTTTAGATATTTCAAAATTAGTCCTCGTGGGAACGATCTCGTACTCCGCACCCACTATATACAAACCGATTCGTGCACTTGCGAGTAAAACATTACATTAAAAAAATCACATCAAGTTTTTGGCGCCGTTGCCGGAGCCACAAATATTGTAAGTAAATGACATAAATAAATAAAGACGGGAAAATAACATTGATTTAATAAATTAAAATTACCTCAAACTTCAAAAGAACTTATTTTGATCCAAAAGTACGATGATCTTCAGAAACAAAATTAATGCAGGAATAAACTTTGAACAAAATTTATAAACTGAAGGAATGAGTACTGAAAAATTAAGGGAACAAAGCTCTCAAAAAGGAATAATAAAACTTCCTTATTTCTATGTCTAACTATGAAAAATAAAGGCTAAAAACTAAGAACTCTAAAACTAAAACTCTTTCCTAAAATTAATTCTCCTTAATTAATTATCTTTCCGAAGTGTTTGAGTCACTTTAAATAGACCCCTCGTCGCAGAAGTCTCCCAAGCCGTAAATTCAGGGTCGATTAATCGACCCAATATGGTCGATGCATCGAGCCTCCAAAAAGTCCAAAAAATTAGCTTTAAAGTGTCAGTTCCGTGTCAGACACTGCCTTGTCCTCGATTAATCGACCTACAGGGTCGATGCATCGACCCCCAGAAATTCGTGAATTTCAGCACCTTCTTTGTATCAGACACTACTTTGGTATTTCAGCCATAACTTTCTATCCCGAACTCGAATTGAGGTAATTCTTATGCTGTTGGAAAGAGAACGAAAAGATCTACAACTTTCATGTTTTGACAATTTCATAATTCGGCCTTCTTGAAGGTCTAAATTTAGCCGCAAGTCGCACCAAGTTCTCAATTACCCAAAGTTGCAGTGTTTTGACATTATATTCAGAATTCTTGGGCTTATTTCTGTACTTGGCTTGTATTTACCTGAAACACTTCAAATCTAATAATTCTCATCAGATAGCCTTCATCGGACAGCTAAATATAAGTATTTAGGGGTGAAATATCATCATATTTCAGAAATCCTAAATCCTAAACTAAATCCTAAATCCTAAACTAAACATGAATCCAACTCCGTTACGAATCGGTTTGTATATAGTGGGTGCGGAGTACGAGATCGTTCCCACGAGGACTAATTTTAAAAGACCTAAAAGAGACAAGCAATTCTAGAAATCTACTAAGATCTAACAGTATTCTACGAGTTTTATAATTTAAGCGGTTGATGAGATGGTAATTAATGACTACAAACTAAAATTCAATTGATAATTCAAAAATAAAAGTGAAGATGATGATAAAGATGAAGATGCTAAATCCTCCCATCTTTGGTCCGTTCTTCCTATAATATAAATCTAAGGATTAAATTATGAGATATTTCATTGGTAACAAACATCTTTTATGGAAGATCAATGGTCAACACCCTAATAGGTTCCACGTTGCATCCCTGCAATCAAGACTTAAATGATTTTCATATATAGATCTGGGATCAAGGGCACGGCTAGGCACACGTGATCTCAGGTTCAAATAAAAATCATCCCCAAAGTGGGTGAAAATTCCAACAAGAATACCACTTATAAATCTGAAATCAAGGGCATGGCTCGGCACACTTTGTTCAGATTAGGGATTATTTAAGATAAAATTACCATTACAGAACCAAGATCCAGGGCATGGCTCGGCACACTCGATCCCAGAACATAATCGTAATTAGATCCACACGATGAAAGCAAAAAGACCATAACAATGATAGGGTAAAATTACCGTCACAGATTTGATATCCCGGGCATGGCTCAGCACACGCGATCCCGGTTAGTGGCGGGGATTTCATCCGTTCATGATAGCACAACAACCATAAAGTAAAATCTTATATTTTAATTCTAAATTTATATTATTAAAAATACATCCCTCGGATGGGAATCATTAGATCCTCATCCCTATAAATTTAGCCACACATATTATAATTAAATGACATAAATAAATAAAGATGGGAAAATAACATTAATTTAATAAATTGAAATTACCTCAAACTTCAAAAGAAATTACGTTGATCCACAAATACGATGATCTTCATAAACGAAATTAATGCAGGAATAAACTTTGAACAAAATTTAGGAATGAGTACTGAAAAATTAAAGGGAACAAAGCTCTCAAAAGAATAATAAAACTTCCCTATTTCTATGTCTAACTATGAAAAATAATGGCTAAAAACTAAGAACTCTAAAAACTAAAACTCTCTAAAAATCTCTATCTAATTAATTCCTACTTAATCTACTCTAATTCTCTTTTTCCGAAGTGTTTGAGTCGCTTTAAATAGACTCTCCTCGCGGAAGTCTCCCAGGCCAATATTTTCGGGTCGATTAATCGACCAGGGAGGTCGATGCATCGAGCCGCCAAAAAGTCCCAAAAATCAGGTTTACAGTGTCAGTTTCGTGTCAGACTCTGACTCTGCCTCGATTAATCGACCTATAGGGTCGATGCATCGACCCCAGAAATCCGTGAAATTCAGCACTTTTTCTTGGTTCAGACACTGCTTCGGTATGTCAGTCATAACTTTCTGTCCTGAACTCGGATTGAGACGATTCTTACGCTGTTGGAAAGCGGACGAAAAGATATACAACTTTCATGTTTTGATAATTTCGTAATTCGGCCGTTTTGAAGGTCTAAATTTAGCCACAATTCGCACCAAGTTCTTAATTACCCGAAGTTGCAGTGTTTTGACATTATATTCAGAATTCTTGGACTGTTTTCTATACTTGGCTTGTATTTACCTGAAACACTTCAAATCTAATCAATCTCATCAGATAGCCTTCATCGGACAGCTAAATATAGGTATTTAGGGGTGAAATATCATCATTTTTCAGTACTCATCATACCCCCAAACCTATACTTTGGTAGTCCTCTAGCAAAGCAAACTAAAGAAAATAAATGCCATTTTCGTAGGGAACACGATTGCACTTAGCATGTGCAACAAGCCTTTAAACCCCTAGGTGATCCTAGTGGAGGAGTTGTGTCTCCTGAGGGTTTACAGTGAAGTTACCCACAAACTTCAATATATTTTTGAAATCATCGATAAAATTGAGTTTTCAAAACATGATTTTGATAACATATATACCATTCAAAAACAAAAACCATTAGTCAATTCAACATGCGAATTCTCAATTTTAAATAACAATGTTATATTAATCATACTAATATCCATTCAAATTAGTCTAATGCTCAAATCGTTAGATAGCTCATCCATTCATGCCTAAACGTGAAGTGTGTGCATAACCAAACCAAAATTCATTCATCTCAGAACTAGTTCAAACGGAAAACCGTTGGATCTGTTGTTTTGACTCAATCCTCACTTTAGGTATACTCTCAGAATATAAAGACACCGATGATGGATAGTTTTCGCACATATGTGAGAGGTCAATACAAAGCAAATAAAAAGGTCTCACATGATAAATAAAACACGATGCAATCAATGAATAAAAATAAATCTCATAAGAAGATACTTGTATATCCTAAGCATGTCACATCAAGTGTCATAAGTATCACATATTTACTCTCCACAAGGCAGTTACTAATGCAAGATCAGATCATGAAGGTCTTTTTAGGATTGTAATGGGGCTCAGGAAAGGGTAAGAAAAAATTGGAAGTTGGGATTCAAAGTTTCTGAGAAATTAGAAAAGAAACTCCTTTTTTATTTTTGCTATTTCTCTTCTTTTTCTTTTCTACTCTCTCACTATTTTTCTCAAATTTTTTTTTCTATTTTTCTCAACTCACTTTTTTTTTTGAATTTCCTTTTCTTGAAGCACCTCAGATTTTTCATTATTTTTCACAATTTTTTTTTTCTTTTTCTCCCCCCTTTTTCTTTTTATTTTTACCATACACTCTCAGTAAACACCACAACTCAGTATCTCTCCACTTACTCTCTTTTCGTTCACTCTCATCCCTCGTTCCTAATTTCTCAGAAATAAGAAGGGTAAAGTTGAATTTTCAGAAATGGTGAAGGGTTAAAGGTTAACGTGGCTTATCAAAGAATGTATAAAGGTAAATTTTTTTCAATAGGCTCAAAGGGGTACTAGAAAGATAAATTTATTTGAGGTGGGGCATTTTAAGCACAAACGAGCCAAAGGTGGCCTTCAATCATGACCTTAAAAGATAGTAACTTTGCCTATTTGTCTTGAGTAGATATACAGTACATTCTAACATAATGATATAAATTTGATTTCATGCAAAGTCACAAGTCAAAATGAAGTGTATGAGATTATGCAAAATAAGTCGTATTCAAAGAAAACTCCGAGTTTATATATTCACTCATCAATGACGGGAAATTAGCTCTAAAGCTCACTGGGTTTAGTCTCCACTAAGAACCTAAGATTCAACATTCAAAACAGTTCATCGATTTCTAAGTCTTAGCTTGGTATCAGTATAAAAATTCTAAGCATGAATATCAAAATTATCCACAACATATCACATTAAGGTTCATCATCTTAGATACAAGTAATCAAAATATGACATTAGTATTCTCAAAATTAAATTCACATGTATCATCAACTAAAGTTTGAAAACAATCGTAAAATAATGTGCATGATGACTTCAAAAATTAAAATTTTTTTTTTTTTTTTTTTCAGATAAAACATATAAATGACATAAAATAATTAACCATACCCCCAAACCTAAAGAAAACAATGTCCTCATTGACTGAAAGAAGTAGCGTACCCCCCAAACACAAAAAAAAATATACCTCAACACAAAGATCGGTGTATCAAATTGAAACATGACAAAAAATATATTGAAGGGAATATGGTTACACTATTGAGGGAATTAAAAACAATCTAAACTAAACAAAACAAAATAAAAAGGAAAGAAAAAAACTAATAAAGCCTAAATCCTAAATCCTAAACTAAACATGAATCCAACTCCGTTAATCATTGGCAGGCGGACCCATCCACCTCGGGTCACTTAAATTGATATTCTTAGGCACAGGGAACAATTTCTCCCAAAGATCAAGGGGAAATTGATGAGATACCGTCGATTGTATGGATGGAGGTGGGGAGGCGAAAGTAGGAGATGAAGATAGGGGAGACGGTGACGGCATCACATCAATTATCTCGATATCAGTATTGATGCACAGTATAGGAGATTTGGAGCGATTTACCCTTTTTAGAGATGGTTCTCCCCAGTAAGGAATGATCATCGGATCGAGGTCGATGATTTCAACATTATTTGGCACAAAAGGGACCGTCCGATGAGAGCGGCGCTCCTGCTTTTTAGCAGTCTCCTCCATCTTTGATAATTTTGCTCTGGTGAGATATAATCGTCGGGCCATAAGAAAGATTGTGCAGAGTTAATGAAAAGTGAGCCTAAAGGTGAATATAAAGGGAAAAAATATATAGAGTTGGAGTAGGAGTAGAAAGAGGTGTCCTGCAGAAAAGAAACAATGAAAAGTGTGGCAGTACGTCTAAGGGAGTCCATGGGCGTGAGAAAAGTGACAAATTAGAGTTCCAATAGGAGTGCCATCGCAAAAAAAACAAAAAAAACCAAAAAAATGGTGGGGTCGATTAATCAAACCCTGAAGGGCGATGCATCGACCCTTTGGGGGTCGATTAATCGACAGTGGGGTCGATGCATCGACACCCAAAATCTTTTTCTTTTTTTTTTTTTTTTTTTTTTTGCAACATAGGGTCGATTAATCGATCCCTAAAGGTCGATGCATCGACCCTTTGGGGGTCGATTAATCGACAGAGGGGTCGATTCATCGACTTCCTAAAAAAAAAATTTTTTTTTTTTTTTCGCAAACAGTGGGTCGGTTAATCGAGTATAACCCTCGATTAATCGACACCATCTTGGCAGAGAGTTGAAAATTTGTGAAAATTGGCTTTTTAAAAGTGCGTTCCAACTACTCTAAAGGCAACTGGTTATTTGCAAAATTTTGACAATCCCACACAGATTAGAAAACACACTTTTTCATTGATAAAGACGATGATTACATGGACACTTCTGATTTGACTCCTAAAATAAACAGCCTAAACAAAAGAAAGAAAAAATAACACAAAACGAAAAATCTTAATCCTAGACTAATCAAACTAATCATCTCCATCCTCCTCGGCTTGGCGAGCCCTAGCGCGCATCTCATCATAACTATCAGGCCACATGCGCTGCCCGATCTGATGGAGGAAGGAACGATCATAGTGGCTACGGTGCAGGAGTGCACCATGTTGTCGCTGATGCTCCTCTTGTAAAGAGGTAATTTGGGCTTGGAGCGAACCAAGGACATACCCTCCTCGGGTCCTTGATCAGGTGCATGTTGGTCATCCTGACGGACGCGGCGGCGCTAGCGTGGGGGAGCCGGTTGGGCTGGTGCATCAGCAGGGGCATCAGGGAGATTTCCCAAGAGACGCATACTGCGGTTCCATTGGGACGCACCATAACAATAGAAAGCAAGGTCCCCGATATCATCATCCCGGTAGAACGGGAAACGAAGAAAATTAAGCAACTTCATAACATAATGGGGGAAGTAGACCAACGGGGCTTCACCAGTTGTAGGTTTAGTGAGTTCGTCATGGCATCGCCACATGCCATCATGAATAATCCTGGGCACGTTGATCCATGAATTGCGGCAGGCCCCATAAAGTGCTTGAACCCGATCAAGCGCGTAAACGTACACGGGGACAAAGATTGCTACTGACCACACTATCCCAAAACAAAAGCGGGCGTAGCAACGTCGAACGCCTAGTGGCGATCCCAGAAGAAAATATGCCGCGACACATCTCGTTGATTATATCCTCCTGAGACTCGTCGAGTTCCTCACCCAAAGTGTGATTGTGAGGGCGCTCGCACGAAACATTAAAGACTTCCGCAATGGTGTGCGGATAAATCGGGCGCGACCACCCATCAATTGTAACAGTGAAGTGGCGGCGACTTGATTCTCGATGGAGGCGGGCACCCATGCCATATTCTGATAGAATAACCGAACAACGCGTTCGGACACTTTGATCACGGGTGGAGTGAGGAGAAAATGGGCATTGAGAGCCATCGCATAGGCGAGGGAAACGGCGCAGATAGGCAGTGCTTGAAAAGCCGCGAGATCAAAAACATATTCGGAACATAGGTCGCGGGTCGCGAAGCGACCACTTGGCTGATCACGTGGATGACCGAGGCGTTACAAGTCTTTTTGCGCGCAGGTCGGGCCATGATTACCTTTGTAATGTCCGAGGCGCCGAAAAACAAACACAATGAAAAACGTAGTGAGACTGCTCCATTTAAATAGGCGCAAAGGTGCCCTCTCAAGACGGACACACGCAAAATAATCGATTAATCGACCAAAAGGGTCGATTAATCGACTCCATTGAAAACGGGCGCGTCAGAAGTCCCGACGCATGGAAACACGCAACGTCTTTAAGTGAAAAGACGCAACGTACGGAAGTGGAAAAGTCGATTAATCGACGCACTTACTCGATTAATCGACATAAATCGAGGCAGATAAAAATCAAAAACGCATGTCCCGAAATAAAAGTCGATTAATCGACTCATAAAGAGTCGATTAATCGACTCCAAATAAGACAAAAATGGACAGAATTCGAAAAACCGCACAATTTCCAAAATAGCAGTCGATGCATCGACTCAAGGAGTCGATTAATCGACTAAAGAAAAAGTCAAAACCTTCATAAATGCAGTCTCCTTGAAAAAGGACACTGCATTAAAGCTGTCGATTAATCGACCAAAAGGGTCGATTAATCGACCTTGGGAAGGTCGATGCATCGACCCATTGTAGGTCGATGAATCGACAGAGGGGGTCGATGCATCGACTCCCCAAAATTTTATTTATTTTTTTTTTTTTTTTTTTTTTTTAACATCGAAAAGAAATTAACTAAAAATGCAGACTGCATTGAAAAAGAAAACAGTCATTATGACTGTCGATCAATCGACTACAAGGAGTCGATTAATCGAGGGGGAGGGTCAATTAATCGACATACACTGTCGATTAATCGAGGAAGAAAAACAAATTTTTTTTATTTATTATTTTTTTTTTTTTAAGAAAAAAAAAATGCGAAATTAATCTACAAGGTGTAAATTCATTCCGAGTCCATCAGGATCCCAAATCTTCATGGAAAATTTTCTAAGCAGGATCAGCGATTTATTTAATCGTCTCGGTATTTCTCTTTTCAAGGACTTAGTTACACCCCCATGTGTGCCCAAGTGCCACCATTATGATCCATTTCTACCCTGTACTTGACATTCCCAAAATCGCACTCCAGATTCAAACCCATGAATCTTTTTTCGGCATTCTGTTGATTATCTATGTATTCAACGAATGGGCAACAGATTTGAAATTCCTCTTTCTTCCCTAAACCGAATTCACACTCATCGAAAAAAATTATGTTTCCCTTATCAGGTGTTGTAAGGGTGTCATTTTCTTTCTCTTTCATCTCAATTTGATTCTCAATTCCCTCCTCGACATAAGTATCGTTCCATTCCATTTCCTCTTCTCCTCGCACTTGCACTACCTCAACGCTCGTTATTCCATTCTCAAGCATAGTGACCAATTGGTCATCCTCATATTTTTGAACAAAATCAGATGAGTCCTCTTGAAGATGTTCTTTATTCCGATCGGTATCAATGAGGGACTCCTCTATTTCAACTTTCCTTTGTAAGTACTCGATCATCTGACTAACTTGAGATTGTATCCTAGAAATTCTTTGAGTATTGGTGTGCACCAAACCTTTTAAATATTCTAAGGAGTAAGAAGAGTTTTGGGCTGGTTCATATTAGTTTGTGTCTTGAAAGTATTGAGTTTGTTGTGAAAACTCATAAGGAAATTTGTTGGGATACGAATTTTGATCATTGTACGACATCATATCACACATTAGAGGTTGATTAAAACCCCACATGTCATTAGATTGACTCTGCCAGTCATGAGTGTTCCAAACCGGATTTGGTTGGACTTGTTCAGGGTAATAATTTATGTTATTCAAGGGACACATAGGTGAAATGTGCATCGAATTTCTACAAATAGCACATGATTTTAGATTGAATCCATGCATTGATATGATTTCACTAATAACAAATTTTATTTTTATTTTTATTTTTTTTAAATTAAAATTTTTAAATTTGAAATTTCCGAAAAAAAAATTTTTTTTTTTTTTTTTTTTTTTTTAATAAATTCGATTGATCGAGTCACACTCGATCAATCGAGGCAAGGTCGATGCATCGACAATGGGGGTCGATGCATCGACTCCTAGAAATTTTTTTTTTTTTTTTTTTTAATTAAGCAGAAATACTATTTTAATCCTCGAAAATTCCTAAAATTTATTGTCTACCAAAAATTCAGATTTTCTTAATTTGATCCCCGGCAACGGCGCCAAAAACTTGATGTGATATTTTTAATATAATGTTTTACTCGCAAGTGCACGAATCGGTTTGTATATAGTGGGTGCGGAGTACGAGATCGTTCCCACGAGGACTAATTTTGAAAGACCTAAAAGAGACAAGCAATTCTAGAAATCTACTAAGATCTAACAGTATTCTACCAGTTTTATGATTTAAGCGGTTGATGAGATGGTAATTAATGACTACAAACTAAAATTCAATTGATAATTCAAAAATAAAAGTGAAGATGATGATAAAGATGAAGATGCTAAATCCTCCCATCTTTGGTCCGTTCTTCCTATAATATAAATCTAACGATTAAATTATGAGATATTTCATTGGTAACAAACATCTTTTATGGAAGATCAATGGTCAACACCCTAATAGGTTCCACGTTGCATCCCTGCAAACAGGACTTAGATGATTTTCATATATAGATCTGGGATCACCCCTCGACCTTAAGGCATTGCATAAACTCTTAAATGCAAGAGTGTGCATAGGAAAGAGTTCGTATGCAATGTCCGAATTGCCGTTAAGTGTCTCTGTCACATCAATCTCTAGTACAGACACAACTAGATATGGGAACCTTACAGATTTTTAAATAACTTCAGTTCAGGCGAAACTCCCAATGGGCAAAGAACTAAACCCTACTATTCAGCTTGTGAAGAGCATCCTCTAGGTTGTGATTGTGAGTTGTCTCAATCTCCCTACTATTTAGCTTGTGAAAACTATACCAATTCAATCGAATAAATCTGAAATCAAATCTAAAAAAATAGGTGCAAAAGTACTTGAAGAAAGACATCGAGTTACGTACAAATGTAATTTAGGAGTTTATACTAATCTATTAAATAAGCAATTTAATACTACTCACAATCACCACATAACAAAAATAAGAACGCAAGTTATTTTTTAACGTGGAAAACTCATCACAGGTAAAAACCACGGGATCTATCTCAGATCCAAGAAAGAATTCACTATGAAATAATAACCTTACAGTGCCTCTTTGGAATGATATGCCCTACCGCTCCTATCACCAACAATGACAGCCTCTCACCATCATTCTATCCACAGTGAACATTTCCAACAACCGTCGTCTCTCACGAAGGTTCACTTGTCTCTCACAAGTCTTACACTCTCAAACAAGAATTAGAAGGAATGCACTCATCATTGAGATTTAGGATTGGCATCAACAACTGGTAAGTAATCTCAAGGATAAAGTTTGGACCAGAAATTTTGACAAAAGAGGATTTTCGGATCAGTAATGAAATTGTCCGAACTTCCTAAAATTTATAAGATTTCGGGTCACGGATGTCCGTGAGTGTACTACGGACGACCGTGGGTCCAAAAGTGACAAAACAATTTGTCAAACAGATTTACTTGGCAAGACCATTTTCCTAAGGAGCAACACTGGTTTTTTAAGTTATGATGAGACAAAAATTCTCATAATCTCCCCCTTTGTCACAATCATGACAAAAATTAGTTTACAAAGATTCAAAAATTAAAAATTATAATATATTCATTTTCAATCTAAAATGAAAATGCTGAAATTACAACTCTAATTGCTCCCCCTAACTATTTGCCAAGTAACAACAAAAAAATAAAAAAAAACTAAAACACTATTTTGGGATTTGATCTTTCACTTATTGATTTTCACCTGTTAAAAGAAACATAAAAATTTTAATAGCACAGGTATATAATTGTAATAATTGTAACAATTTATGGTATGAAGTTGATCTCCCCCTTTTTGTCATAATGTGACAAAGGATCAGTTGAAGTATAAAACAACTAATAACATCTCGGTTTAAGCAGAAGATAAGATAATTTTGCACAGTCATGTAAAAACGTGAAAAGATTTGTACATATCATGCAATTAGTGTAAAACTTTCAACAAGCTTCTCCAAATGCACCTTCAAGAAAATGTAACAACAAAAACAGAATAGTAATATCATCGTCAGAGTTAAACATGTGAGAGATTACATCACAAAAAAAATACAGTCACTCCGGCGACGGAAAATGTGCTCCAGGAGGCGGGAAGACATTGTTAAAGCGATCCATCATCGCTTCAAAACCATCAAGCATAGTCATTTGTATAAAAGAAATTTGCTCCCCATAGATATTAAAATCAGTTTCTATCCAATCAGATAGGTTTTTAATATCATAATTCATGTGTTGCATATCAGCATGCATCCTATCAAAACGATGGTCATAGTAATGACCCTCTAGAGCTTGATAAGGAGGAACAGGAGCTTGTTGACCAATGTCTTCTTGAGGAGGAATGTCTTCTGCCTCATCCTCGTCAGAACTTTCATCAATAAATTCAACATCATCCAAATCTATTCCAATCCTTTTCCCAATATTTTTAAGCCTACCTAATGGTGCCATGGCTCGAGAAGTAGCCAAATTAGGAGGAAGAGACATTTGAGACCCTACAATCTTACTAATGATGATAGGAAAAGGAAGAGACATTTTAGAGGAATCATCCTTCATTCTACGAATAATAATTTCGAAAATAATAGATGACACACACAATGGACGATTTTTTTCTAAGAAGAACATGAGATAAATAATGTCTCAACATACTTGATCCTTATTACCCGCTCTTGGAGTAAGAGTGGCAAAAAGGACATGACGGAGCCACTGAAATTTGGTTTTCAGAGAAGTGTAATGTTTTGCGGTTCTAATTAGTTGACCTGGATCATTACACATAAAGTCGTACATAGTAGAAGGATGAAACAGTGAATGAATCTGGCTTTCATCCACAGGATAGCTGTATCCGTCAAGATTTAAAGGTATACCCAAAATTTCAGAAATAAGCAAAGGAGAAAATTTGATTTGCTTACCAAATATATATGACACAGCGGAACACTCCAATCGGTTCTCAACAATGTTGGAGTTTAGGAGATTTGTATAAAAGCACCGAACCACATCGGTGTAGGCAGAGCCAGATAGAGAAAGCAGATAAATCCAACCCCGAGAAGCAAACATATGAAATAAATCATGATCTCTAAGAAATTTTTCTAGTACCACTCGTTCAACAATAAGGTTTCAAGTCGAAAAAAGACGAAGAAAACGCTCTTCATGGCTTTGAGATGGAAATCTTTTAAGTGCAGGCGAAAAAGAAGAGGAACCTTTAGATTTCTTCGAGTTTTTCCGATTTAGAGACATTTTTACGTAAAATCTAAAAAGAAAGCAGATTTGTGGAAGTAAAAACGAAGTGGAAAATGAATAAAAATTTGAAATTTTTGTTTTTATAAAATTGGTCGACAGACGTCCGTAAGACATGTCACGGACGTCCGTAGGGGATTTGAGATCCGTGTAACCAATCTGCAACCGTTGAAGGAAAACACAAAATCGTTGGGTTTCGAAACGCCAGACGTCCGTAGTGACATGCACGGACATCCGTGGGGAAACTGAAAGCATGCAGTTATAGTTACTACGAATAGTTTGGATCATTTTTCGAGGAAAAAGAATTTGACTTTTGACGGACGTCCGATGTGACAGGAACGGGCGTCCGGTGGAAATGTGGCAGAAAGGTGTTCTAGACACGAGCGTCTGTGGTGCATTTACGGACGACCGTTAGAAAAAATTTCAGTGAGGCTTACAAATTATGGACGTCCGTGATAGGGCTACGGACGTCCGTGGTACTTTGAAAAAATTTTGTAAAAATTTTCGAAAATTTAAATTTTTGTAAAATGTGAAGAGGCTAATATATTTTCTGAAAATTTTGAAACTTACAATATACCACACAATAAAGTTACATGTGAATAAATAAATTAAATATCCTGAAAATGTAATTTATGAAGAAGTAGAGTTGATCGAAATTAACAATCTTCAGATAAGATCATATTATTAAAGATAGTTAATAAAGAATAATTTGAAAGAATATAAGGTCAATTGCAACAAAAAGAATTTGCAGTCATATTGAAGAAAACGAGTGACAAATTTTATTTCAAAAAATTCACCGAATAAAAAGTTTATCACTCACACCTATTTAAGCTTTCTAAAAGACCCTTTTAACGAGCTTTAGAACATTGACTCCCAATTAGTTAGTTTAGGACAATGGATCGTAAAAAATTCCAACGATTTTACTTGCTCGAGTCAATTAGGCAACAAGGTAGAGCAAGAGCTTATATGAAAGAGTAAACCTAAACTTACTTACTTTCTATTCAACTCATTTAACGAGGGTTAGGCCAATGACTCCCAATTCAGATGACTCAGGGCATTGAGTATAAAATACTCCAATGGGCTTATTAACTCGAGTTGAAAAGGCAAAATAGTAAGAGGTAACCAATCAGAAGAAGTTTATGATATTTTAATCATATATCGATGGATACGCATGACTCAAGTTTGTTGCAATGCCCAAAAAAAATCTTTTATATACTAACAATTAATAAAAGATTTATAATGATAAGACTGAATTAAAGTCAATTAAGAGTAACTCATGATTAAATAGAAGCAATCTCAGGAAATTTGATCAAGTGTTCACATTTGAAAATTTAGAATGTATAATATAGAGTCCTGAAAAAAATAATGATTAAAAAAAATGTGCAAATTCTAAAATAAAACATATATACAAGGTTTGAATAAATGTTTAATCAAAGAAGCATAAACCAATGGATTTGCGAAGAAATTCAAATCGAACAAAATCCAACGGTTTTGTAAAGATATCAGCCAATTGTAAATGAGTGTCTATGTGCTCTAGGAGAATAATTTTATCTTCTACCAAATCACGTATGAAGTGGTGACGAATATCGATGTGTTTAGTTCTAGAGTGTTGTACAGGATTTTCTGAAATATAAATTACACTGGTGTTATCACAAAATAAGGTCATTACACCTTGAGAAATCCCATAGTCAGACAACATTTGCTTCATCCACAAGAGTTGAGTACACCCATTTCCAACAGAAATATATTCTGCTTCAGTAGTGGATAACGAAACAGAAGCTTGTTTCTTACTGAGTCAAGACACAAGACAATTACCAATATAAAAACAATCACCGCTAGTGCTTTTACGATCATCAGAATTACCGGCCCAATCAGAGTCTGAAAATCCGATGATATGAGATGTGGTATCGAATGGATATCAAAAACCTAATTCTAAAGTTTCATTAACATAACAAATGACACGTTTAAGAACAGTTAGATGAGATTCCTTAGGGGCTGCCTGGAATCTAGCGCACATACCAACACTATAAGCAATATCAGATCGACTAGCAGTTAGATAGAGAAGACTATCTATCAGACTTCTGTATAGAGTTTCTCCAACAGATTTACCATTTACATCTTTTGTCAATTTCACAGATGTACTCATTGGAGTACGGGCTGGTTTACTTGACTCTAAATCAAATTTTTTAACAAATTCTTTTGCATATTTAGATTGGGTAATGAAAATGCCAGAAGAACATTGTTTAATTTGAAGACCTAAAAAACAGTTTAATTCATAAAATAAACTCATTTCAAATTCATTGCTCATTAGAGTTTGAAAGTTATATGCATTTAAATCAAGTGTGGATCCAAAGATAATATCATCAACATAAATTTGAGCAACAGTTAAATGAGATGATTCTTCTTTTAAAAATAAAGTTTTATCCAAACTACCACGTTTAAAACCGTTATTGATTAAGTATTTCGTGAGTCTATCATACCAAGCACGAGGTGCTTGTTTCAAACCATATAACGCCTTTTAAAGTCAAAAAATATGAAGAGGATGATGTGGATCTTCAAACCCTTTAGGTTGTTCCACATACACTTCCTCAGTTAGAAAATCATTCAAAAAAGCACTCTTTACATCCATTTGATATAATTTAAACTTTAAATGACATGTCATTGCTAAAATTATACGAATGAATTCAAGTCTAGCCACAGGTGCAAATGTTTCATGAAAGTCAATGCCTTCAACCTGTGTGTAGCCTTGAGCCACCAATCTTGCTTTGTTTCTAATAATTTTACCTTCTTCATTAGTTTTATTTTTGAAGATCCATTTTGTACCAATGATTCTGATGTTTGAAGGTCTAGAAACAAGTTCTCACACATCATTTCTTTTAAATTAAGTGAGTTCTTCTTGCATGGCAATAACCCAATGTTCATCAAGAAGGGCTTCTTTAACATTTTTTGGTTTGATATTTGATATGTAACATACATGACATAGAAGATTTAAAAGATTTTTAAATTTTCTTCTAGTCATCAGTTTGGTGGAAACATCACCAATGATTACACTAGGAGGGTGACTTCTCATGTCACGAGCATAGGAGGGTCTATGTCGAGACTCATTTTCAGAGATATTGTTATATGTATTTTCTACATTCATATCTTCAGTGATATTTGAAATAGGGTGTGTAGAATTTTCATTATTAGATGAAAGATTAGTGTTATCAAGCCTATATTTTTCATGATTAACAGGAACAATAAGAATTTCATCATCAATATCTTTATTTAAAACAATAGAAGATTCTGATTTTTGATCTTCTACAACAACATTTACAGATTTAATGACAGTAAGAGTTCTTAAGTTAAAAACCCTATAAGCTCTATTGTTCAAAGAGTAACCAAGAAAGATTTTACTGTCAGTTTTAGCATCAAATTTACTAAGAGATTCACGATCCCTTAAAATGTGACACGTACTACCAAAGATATGAAAATAACTAACTTGAGGTTTTCTATCATTCCATATTTCATATGGAGTCTTAGTAGTGTTGGGTCTAAGGTACACACGATTGGATATGTAACAAGCAGTACTAATGGCCTCAGCCCACAGATTTCTAGCCATATTGTTAGCATTTAATATAACCCTAGCCATTTCTTTTAGTACCCTATTTTTCCTCTCAACCACACCATTTTGTTGAGGTGTGTGAGGAGCAGAAAATTTATGTTTTATTCCATTTGAAGCACAATATTTAGAAAAAGATTAATTTTCAAATTCTTTACCATGATCACTACGAATTCAAATAATAGAAAGATTTTTTTCAATTTGAGTTCTTTTAGAAATTATAAAAAATTCATCAAAAGTTTGAGATTTATCTCTAAGAAAAGCAACCCAAGTATACCTAGAAAAATCATCAACAAATACAAGCACATATTTCTTACCTCCTAAACTACTTGTTCTCATAGGACCTACAAGATCAAAATGTATTAATTATTCAAGTATCCTAGAAGAAATAGGAATATTTACTTTCCTGTGGGGAACACGGGTCTGTTTACCCATTTGACATGCACTACAAATAGATCCATCTGGTTTACTTAATTTTGGTAAACCTTTAACAAGTTGATCAGAGGCTAATTTGTAAAGATCATTTTTATTCATGTGACCAAGCCTCTGATGCCAGATATTAATCTCATTTGTTTTAGTGATAAAGCAATTATTTTTTAGAGGATCACTAAAGGTGCAACAGTTATCAAAAGATCTAATCCCTCAAGAACAATTTGACCATTTGAATCAACTACTGTGCACAAATTTTTTGTAAAATTAATATTCATCTCATCATCACATAAATGACTAATACTAATTAGATTAGCCTTAAGTCCTTCTACATAAAGGACTTCATTTAATTTAGGACATCCAGGTGCTTCAATAGTTTTTTTTCCAGTAATTGTTAAGTAGTGAAAAATACCATTTTTCACCCCTAAACATGAGCCTTGAAAGACCCTTGAGAAGACTAAATAAGTGCTTTAGTGTGCATTTTACAGCTAACCAATCAGACAGGTCCAAATCCGAAAAGCATCCCAAAAAGATTAAAAAGCTGACAGCTCATGTCAAGATTAAAGAAGGAGTGAAGAAACAGCCTCAGCAATGGCTAAAGAGGGTCTAAAAGAGCAGACAAAGACCTGAAGCAAGAAAGAGAGCCATTCGCAAAGAAAAAATCAAGTTAAAAGTCAATTCGCAAAGAAGAATGGGAGCCTAGAGTTCAATTCGCAAAGAACTTCTACTATTCGCAAAGAACTTCTACTATTCGCAAAGAACTTTGAACTTTGCGAAAAGAAGAAACACACTCTGCGAAAGAAGAGAAGTCCTTTTGCGAAAAGATCTCCTGAAGCCAAAATGTTTTGAAAAGATCTCCTGAAGCCAAAATGCTTTCGAAGAGCTTACGGAGCCAAACTACTTTCTTGAAAAAGCCCTTAAACTATGCGAAATGGCATTACGGGATTTGACTCGTCCGAAGGTATTTCAGAAACTTTGCACGCGCGAATGCGTTTTAAAACCCAAGGACATTAGGAAGATTACGAGCACGAACCAAAGGCATATTCCACCCCATGTGAACACCCAAAGATGAAATTACTTGGCGGGAACTTCTAGAAGCTCAAACAGATTTTTGAATTACATAATGAAATTGATACCTCTGTTTCTGATTTTTGAACCGGATCAAGCATTTCTAATTGGTCGAACAGATCTGGATCCCGGTGCTCGACTCCTATTGGTTGATCTGAGATCTATCCAATTCGATTGGTTGATACACATCCGAAATGGCTTAGGGAAAACTATAAATAGACGAACCATTTGCCCAATTTGGGTATCCAGTTTTAGAGTTTTCATCTCTGTTTCCCTCATTCGGTCGGATAGCTTATCTGAACCCCCTGTAATCCCTTCTTGTAGTTTACCTTTGAGAGCCATTGTGAGTGATTTGTACTTCCAAGTTCGGATTCAAGATCAGAATCGAGGGCTCTCGAGAAGCTCGGATCGTAAGTCCGAGGGCTCTCTAAGAAGCCGTGCTCTGTAATTGTAACGTTGGATTTTAAAAGGTTCTGTAATTTGTGTCTTCTCCATTGGAGTCATGTCGAGGGTTCCAATGATCACCTTAGTGCATTAGACTTCTTTAGATTCACTTATCCGCATCCAACTTCCCTTAATTCATCATCCACATGCGAATTAGCGTTGGTAACCTAATTCAAGCGACATTCTGATGATGTTCATGTTACGAACTAAAGAATAGGCCACTGACTAGGCAGCGGATCTGTGACCATTTAAGTGCCATAAGATCTAAACCTATTCCTTAATTCGATTTATTTCTCTTACATGTCTTGGTAGCCAGATGAAGATTGAATCTGCTCTGTTGAACTACAGATTCTCCATTAAAATTCAGAGGCTAAAGTACATGAAGCTATTATTTCTACATTTGTCTTATTTTAAACATCTCCCCAACTCGGATCTGGATCATGTAGTTAGTTCTTTTCTTTATTTGCTTATAGTTAAATGTGACACAATCCAACACTCTCTTTTATCTATTCTCTTTTTTAGATAATTATAGAGCCATATCTGTATACAGATCTGAGGTTTATCTCTCGATTTAGACAAACTTCTCTGTGGACGATCTTGAAATACTTACATTTAAACCTTGCTACAATTGGCCCTGATCTTGCAGGCCAGTGTTAGCCCCAATGTGCTGATATCCCTTTCATAAGTTAACATCCATATAACCTAGCATTCTTTAATTCTTTAATTTTTGATTCATAATGCACATAATTATGGCACACTTGGAGCGACAACAAGTTTTTGCCGCGTTCTTGGAAGTTTGTTCTAAAATAGATAAACCTATGTTTATTTTCATTTATTTTAATTTTGCTTTAAACGCACTTTGCATTCCAAGTGCTTGATTAAATGTCTATAGCAGTTTTGTATAGAAAAACTTTTCTTTTTATGAAATTTTATTTTTTATTTTTGAGTTTTATTCTTTGCCTTCTAGTTATTTGAATAAATCTTTTGCCACTCTTTTGTCTTTTGTCAAATTTAGGCGTGCTTTGAGTTTTTCATTTATTTTCATTTATTTATCAGTCATTTATTAATTTTGTTGTTATTTTTATGCGTGTCTGGTATGTAAAAGGAAAGGAAAGTTCTTAAATAGACAGTTTGTACAAACTCTCTCGAGTTGTATGTTTGGCGGAGAACCCTCAATCTGAGATTCTCCGTTAAATTCGATTTGAAAGACTCTAAGAAACCGACATACATCACGGACATCTGCTGAAATGGGTGAAGAAATGAGATTGTTAAGAGACTACTTTGCCCTGGTGCTTATAATTCCCCATTTTGCATTCAATTTCCCAGTGGAGGGAAATTATGAAATTAAGTCCTCCACCATCCAAATGTTGCCTTCATTCCATGGATTGAGTAAGGAAGACCCTTACAAACACATTGATGAATTTACGGCTTTATGCACAACATTTAACATAATTTCGAGGTCCAGAGGCAACCAAGCTTAGGCTCTTTCCTTTTCATTAAAGGACAAAGCTAGAGCATGGTTATCTATGTTAGCACCAAAGCAAAGATCACATCATGGAATGATTTGCAATGTCAATTTTGTCAAAATATTTCCCAATGACTAAAACCCAAAGACAAAGCATCATCTCTTTCTCCCAAAACTCGAAACTTTCCATGAAGCATGGGAAAGGTTTAAAGAACATTAAGGCAATGCCCTCACCATCAAATTCCTAAATGGTGGTTCAAAGCTTCTATCAAGGAACCGATCGGAAGGGCAAGAACATGGTGGATGCCTCTTGTGGAGGTACCTACTTGCGAAAATAGTTGAAGAGGTTTGGGACCTCTTTGAGGTGATTGGAGAAAATTCAACCCACAGAATCTCCGCCAAGGGACACCGAGAATCCGGCTAGGATGAATAATCCCCAATTCACAAGAGGGAAAGTTTATGAAGTCAATGATGGAAAGGAAAGTGGATAATTTGACCACAAAATTTGATAGATGGACTCATTTAAAGCTCCAAATGGGTCAAGAGTAGAGGAGGCATGTCCGATATGCCGCCCCCACTCATTCCATTGATCAATGTCCTTCCATCACAATTTCGAACTCATGATGGAACAAGCTCATGCATTTCGATCTTATGGACAGATGCAATCGAATGACTACCCATGGAGATCTCATCCTAATCTCGGGTGGAATCGAAATTACATTAGCAATGACGCATTCAAAATCAATTACCTTTCAAACACCTTTCAATACCATATCGGTGAAATTTTAATAATAAATCAAATTTTCGGACCTAACCAACAACAAGCCATGCGTGATGCACCACCCTGCCTCTCCTAGATCCACGACCTTTGAAGAGCGGGTCTTGAGTTCACTTCAAAATCTTGGAACTACATCTCGGTGTGAACCTTCACAATCGAGCATTAAAAAATTGAAGAAACTCGGCCAACTCTCAAATTCATTGGCTAAGAGAGAAGAGGGTAACTACCCGACCAACTGTGAACAATCCTAAGGACAGTTCATGGTTGGAGAATCCTCAAATGGCCATGAGGAAATCAAAGTGTGACTACTTTGAGAAGTGGAAGAATAATAAACAACACAAAGGTAGTGAAGAGGAAAAAGATGAAGAACAAGTGCGGGAACAACAAATGATAGCAATATGGTCATTGATTTACATCGAAAATTCAAAAAATGAAAAGCATGAAAAATAACAAAATTGTTGAAAAGATGAGGAGGAGAAATTTGTTCCTCACCTCCCATTTCCCCATGCAATGAAGTCAGTTTCTCCTTTTGACAAAGGAAACACAAAAATTGAGGAAATGATGGAGACATTCAAGCAAGTTAAAATTAATCTACCTCTGATGCAATCAAACAGTCCCTCGCTATGCCAAATTTCTCAAAGAGGTGTGCACCACAAAAGGCAATCTAGGATACATTTATCCAAGAAGGCCTTTCTTTGTGGAGAAAATCAACCAAGCGCTATCAATTGCAACACCACCTAAGATGCAAGACCACGAATCCCCACAATCCCTGCATCATTGGGGAGCACACCATTGAGAAAGCCTTGCTAGATCTGGTGCTAGTGTCAACTGCTTCCCTATTCGCCTATGAGAAGCTAGGTTTGGGAGAATTGAAACCCACTCAAGTGGTGTTACGACTGGTAGACAGATCCGAAAGGAAACCTATGGGGTTGATTGAAGATGTTTTGGTAGGAGTAGACAAGTTTTTCTACCCTGACTTTTTGGTGTTGGACATGGAACCAACCAAAAGTACCACCGCCATCCCTCACAGGAAGACCATTCTCAGCTCTGACTAATGCATGCATTCAATGCGTGTCCTGCATCATGGAGGTGTCTTTTGGAAATATGAAAGTTAAATTGAATGTGTATAATGTTGTTACTCAACCTCAATTCTCTGTGAGGAATGTTTCCATGTTGACATCATTGATGAGTGGTGGAGGAGTCTTTACAAACATTTCGCAAGGTAAAGACTCCACCACGAATTTAAAATGATTGGGGATCCACGAGAAAGAAGGAAAAGGAGATCAAATTCAGCAGAGTCTCTTTTGTGCAAGGCACTCACCAACAATCATCAAGTTCTCTCTCTTGGAGACCTCCTCTCCCTCTTCCACAAGTTACCAAGGTACCTTTTGTCCCTCTTTTCTCAAAATTTCACAATTGGAACTCAAACAGCTCCCCAAAAATCTGAAATATGTGTTTTGGGAGATCATCAAACACTACTGATTATTTCTTCCTCCCTTACAAAGGAGCAAGAAGAGGAGCTGTTGGTAGTTCTAAAACAAGATAAGAAAGCAATTGGTGGACCATTCTTTGATTTAGGAGGAATAAACCCAAATTGTATGCATGCATAAGATCCACGGAAGAGGATGCCAAGCCTTCTAGAGAAATGCAAAGAAGGTTGAATCCTCACATGCAAGAAGTGGTAATGAAGGAAGTTGTCAAGTCGCTAGATCTTTGGGTCATTTACCCCATTTCGATTCTGCTTGGGTAGCACCCACACAGTGGTGCCTAAGAAATCTGGCATCCTTTGTAGCATTGAATCTGGTAAACTTATGTCCACCGGACAAACAAGCTGGATGGAGGGTGCATAGACTACGAAAATTAAATACCATGACAAGGAAAGACCATTTCCCCTCCCTTCATTGACCAAATCCTTGATAAGCTTGCGAGCAAAGCTTACTATCGCTTCCTTGATGGGTACTCGTTACAACGCAGATCCTCTGTACCAGGACCAAGAAAAGACCACCTTCACCGCCTTTGGCACTTTTGCCTATAGGAGGATGCCCTTTGGTCTTTGCAATGCCCCTACTTTTCAAAGATGCATGTATGCCATCTTTTTACGACATGATTGATCAATTCATGGAGATCTTCATGGATGACTTTTCAATTTATGGAGCGACTTTCCCAATGCTTACACCACCTCAAGTTGGTGTTGCAAAGATGTGAAGAAACCAATTTGGTTCTAAGTCGAAAGAGTCATTTTATGGTCACCAAGGCATTGTCCTAGGACATGTGGTCTCCCATAAAGGCATAGAGGTGGACCAAGCAAAATTGATCTAATTGCACATTTGCCTCCTCCCATCATAGCAAATCAAGTTTCTTAGGGCATGCGAGGATTTTATAGGAGGTTCATCAAAGATTTCAAAGAAATTTCCAAGCCACTGTCATTTCTTGTGTCAAGATGTTCCTTTTGTGTTTACTAATGAATGCATGATGACCTTTGAGGTCCTTAAGAAATGTCTGATTTAGCTCCCATCTTGCATCCCCGACTATTCAAGTGCCCTTTGAGTGATGTGTGATGCATCGGACTATGCCCTAGGAGCTGTCCTAGGGCGAGAAAGATAAGCTTCCCCATGTCATAGCTTATGCGCAGATCCATGATAGATGCCCAGCTCAACTACACAACAAGCGAGAAAGAGCTGCGCCATTGTGTTTGCATTGGAAAAATTCGAGCCTTATGTTTTAGGTTCACAAATTGTGGTGTTCTTGACCACTCGCCCTAAAGTACCTTCTCTAAGAAGGATACCAAGCCAGTTAATGTCGGTGGATCCTCCTATTACAGGAGTTTGATCTACTGATTAAGGATAAGAAAGGAGTGGAGAATGTGGTGGTGATCACTTATCCGAGAATTCTCAATCTTGAGGATGATAGCTTACCCATTAATGAATCATTTCTTGATGAGCAACTTTTGCCATCAATACCCACATCCTTGGTTTGCAAACATAGTCAACTTCTTGGCTATTGGATGATTCCTCAACATTGGAATCGAATGGATAAAGATCTTTTCTTCTCACAAGTTAAACATTTCATTTGGGAAGATCTTTATCTATTCAAGAATTGTGTAGACCAAGTGATCGTAAAGTGTGTCCGACCATGAATTCCACGGCATATTGTCAATGTGTCATGAATACACTGTGGAGGCCATTTCAATTAGCAATAAAAAATTGCAAAAATTCTGCAAAGATGGTTTCTATTGGCCCACAATCTTTAAAGATGCCTTACAAAGATCAAATCTTGCGAATCGCCAAAAGCTGCAAGATTTCCAAAAGAAACTCAATGCCCTATGACCAATCACAGTAGTTGAGTTGTTTGATGTTTTGGGGCATAGATTTTATGGGCCCCTTTCCCTTCTAATGAAAACAATTTCATCTTGGTAGGTGAATTATGTCTCCAAGTGGATTGAGGCCATAGCTACCAAATCCAATGATCACAAAGTGGTTTTAAGATTCCTCAAAGACCACATTTTTCCAGATTTGGATTCCCAGCCATCATTAGTGATGTGGGGAAGCCACTTTTTGCAAGTGCTTTGACTCTATTAAAAAAGTACTCATCACTCACAGAGTAGCCACTCCTATCATCCACAAACCAAAGGGAGGTGGAGATTTCAAATAGAGATCAAACACATTTTGGAAAAACTGTGAAGAAGGAATGTAAAGGATCGGTCCTTTAAGCTTAATGATGCTTTGTGGGCATCTGAATCGCCTACAAGACTCCTATAGGGATGTCCCTTTCGGTGGTTTATGGCAAGGCATGCCATCTACCAAGAGAATTAGAATATAAGGCCTTGTGGGCAATCAAAACTTTTAATATGGATCTAAGCATTGCTTTGGTAACCACAGAAGCTTCAACTCACCGAATCGAAGAATCGAGGATGGATGCCTACACTAGCTCCAGTTACAAAGAAAAGGTTAAATCATTCCATGATAGGAGCATCATGAGAAAAGAGTTCATACCGGGGTCCAAGGTATGGTTATTCAACTCTAAACTTAAATTCTTTCTGGCAAATTGAGATCCGATGGGAAGGGCCATACATCATCAAGGCCTCCCCCTCGGAGTCTGTGGATATTTCAGATCCCAAGGATGGAAGAATACTCAAGGTAAATGGTCGAGGCTCAAACCATGCATTGAAAACACCCGAGCCCTTCGCCCACCTATCATCATGATTCTCCAAAAATCGATGGTAGAAAAGTGTATAATATGTTTGTACAACATTGTTTTTCCGATTTTTCTTTGTTCATCTATTTTTCTTGTACGCATAGTATAAATACACTTCAAAGTTCAAATCGCAAAGTAAAAGTATTGTTCGAAAGTTCAAAGTTCTATTCGAACTGATTCGAGTCAGAATGAACTACTCGAAAAGAACCATGTTACATTGAATAGTTAAAATTTCCTTTTCGAATAGAAAATCCGGGGAGAAGTCCTTTGCGAAAAGATCTTTCTGGAGCCAAATCCATTTCGAATAGACATACTGAAGCTCAGTTCTTTGCGAACTACAAGATTTTTTACCTTTCGAAAGACACTTTTGCTTTTCAAATAGAAAAGGATTCTTTTGGAACTTTTGAACACTTAAGGGTGCTTTACATTTCACTTGTTAGTATATTAGGTTATTTTGAAAGTCACTTTGGATATCTGCAAACACTCTCCCAAGCAAAACCCTTTTCAAAACCCTAGCTCACCCTCTTCTCTCACGAGCTCCACCGAATAACCACCATCTATTCTAAACTTAGCTTTTCTCTTGAAATCAAAGGGTAGAGCCAACTTGATCTGTTCAAAGCAAAGAAACCCAAACAGAGGAAACCCCTAGATCATGGCACACCCAAGAAAGGACATCTGGACTAAATTTGGAAGCAGATCTGCTTGAGTTTGCATCCTTCTCCTTTGCACTCATTTTCTATTTTAAATTCTTAAGAACCAAGAATTCTGTTGTGTTTAATGTTATAATTTCATCTTTTAGGCATCTGATTTTTTTATTTTTTTACAAAACCAAATACAAAATAAAAGAAAATGAAAACACAAATAGAAAATCTCTGAGTTGTTTCTCATTATTTTCAGAGTAAATAAGGGCTCTTGTTGAGCAGCTGATCAAAACAAGTAAAAAAATTATAAAACAAAAAAATATAGACATATATAGATATCTTAGGATGTGTTTTCTCCATTTGCATCCACTTTTCCCATCCGGACTCATTGAGATCATTTTCTTTTTAGGAATCATGTAGGATAATGAGTAGTGGATCATAGGTCATTTTGAATATTCAATGGACCCTTGATTTTATTTTCCTTCGAGATTTCTTCATCATAAATGGGTCTCAGCTGTGTGTGAACCCTGTTTTTAATATGTGCTCCCATGCTTCATTTTTTTTTATTATTCTTACACATCATCACCAAAGTGGTCAGTCTTATGAATCTTGCTTTTCTTTGTATTCAGCTAATCATTTTTATAATCACTTAGATTCATAAGTATCTCAGGCTTTTGGGTTTGTTTCTTTGGGCTTAGGATATATCATTTGGCATTAGATTTTCTGTTTTAGGAATTTTAGTTTCAAATTCTGTTTTTAGATCGCTGATTTTTTTTCTTTCTTAGGTTAATGTGTCCTCGTTTTATTGATTTTCGTCATTTTTCTGTGAATATAGTTAGTTTATAACTTTGTCTTCCTATTTTGCATTCACAAATTCAGTTTTTGTATCAACACTTTTCTTTTTCTTTTTTAACTTTGTATTCAGTCCCTTACCTTGTTTTTACTGTTTCTCTGTTATTAGCATTAGTTTCCTTCCATTTGCATAGTAATCCTTCTATTTGTTAGATTTTATTTAGCAGTTCTAGCGTTGTTTTGTTGATTTTTCTTGCATTTGTATATCATGTTTTTCATTTCCTTGCTCATATCTTCAGTTTTACATTTTTATTTTCTGCTGCATATAGTTTAGATTTTTTTTCTGTTCTTAGTTTTTCTTTCTTCTTTTACCCTGCTGCTCCCAGTCTCTCATTGTCTAGAACATTGAGGACAATGTTCATCATAGGTTTGGGGGTGTGGCATAAGTCCCGCTTAGGAATAGTTAACATAAGGGCGAGAATCACCTAAGTAATTAGGAAATGTATTAATTTATTTAAGAATCATGACAACTAGAAAATTTAAAATTCCTTTGCCAAATTTAGACATTCTAAACCTTGCGATATTCTACATTTCCATGATGATTATACCATAAAAACATACTGGTATCAGCACGTAGTAAGTCAAAAGGAAGAGAAAAAGGTAAAGATATACACAAAAGCTCAAGGAAAAACCATAACCGGAGAATTGAGCCCATATATTTTCCATCTCACATTGAAGAGTGACTAAGGCAATTTTTTCGATTCAAAGGATTGGTGAGGCATTAGATCCACTAGAAGTTAGGAAACTCCAAATTAAAACAAGTAACAAGACTCATGAAACGAGGAAAAGATCAAGGCCTTCTTTGGGCGACTTGAACCTATGAGAACCAACCAAGAAAAATGCCTGTTTGTACCCCATTTGAGTAAATCCTACAATTCTTCATCAAAATACTCAAAAGTACTTGAAACCTATGGAACTAATTCAGCCTTCCCTCACTCGAGAATTCAGGAGGTAAAGGAGAAAGAATCAAGATGGACCATTTCGGGCAACATCAAGAAAATGAAGAGAAAATACCTCAAAAGCAGGCAATATGGTGGTGAGAAAAGAAGAGACAAACAATGTAAAAAAGTTGCAAGCAAAAAGGCAAAAAGGGACCTTATGTTGAAAATGCAAGATCAAAGAAAGAACTGATCCTGTGAATGTGAGAATCTCGAAAAGAAGAAGAAAGAAGCTAAACTCAAAAGGTGGAGTCATGAACCATCTCACTGCACTTCACAGTTCTCAAATTCAAACCTCTGTTCAAACCGCCTTTCCTTGAAACTTCACTCCATAAGCCATACAAACAAACCTAGATTAAAAGCCCTTGTGATCCAAAGTTGAGTGAGTCATGTGGAGATAAGAAGTGACCCAATCTATGGTGAGGAGATGTCAATGATGCCATTGCCTAAGAATCATGCCTATGCTCATGCTTACAGATCCATTTGGGAGATGTAAGCGCTCTTGAGCTTGAGTGGAAATGAACCCTCAACAAAAACATGAGAGTATACCGGTGAGTGTTTGGGTTGGAACTTGAGCACCTTAAGTATGACTTATAACCTAATTTTTATCCATAGGATGAGCTTCTGCACATTTGTATGATTTTCTATGATTTGTTCACAGATTGGAAATATTAAAACATTCATGAGGTTTATAAATGTTTAAATTCTGTGCAAACAATAATCAAATTTTCTGTTTCATCATTGATTCAAGAGTAACTAACCTGCTCCTTGATTGCTCATTTGATAATATTGCGATGTTAAGCTGTTTCATGGAGAAGTTTGTGGGTACCTTCACTTTGAAAACCCTCGGAGACTTCACTCCTCCTCTAGGGATCACCTAGGGGTTGAAAAGGCTTGTTGCATATGCTAAATGCACCTGTGCTTCCTACAAAAGTGGCTCTTTACTTTGTTTTTTATGTTTCTTTGCTCAGGGACTAGCAAAGCTTAGGTTTGGGGGTGGGTTAAGTAGTGAAAAATACCATTTTTACCCCTAAACATGAGCCTTGAAAGACCCTTGAGAAGACTAAATAAGTGCTTTAGTGTGCATTTCTGACTAACCAATCAGAGTCCAAATCAAAGCATCCCAAAAGATCAAAAAGTCGTGACTCATGTCAAGATTAAAGAAGGAGTGAAGAAAAATGAATGGCTAAAGAGGGTCTAAAAGAGCGCATAAAGACCAAGCAAGAAAGAGAGCCATTCGCAAAGAAAAATCAAGTTAAAAGTCAATTCGAAAGAAGAATGGGAGCCTAGAGTTCAATTCAAGAAGAACTTCTACTATTCAAGAAGAACTTCTACTATTCAAGAAGAACTTCTACTATTCGCAAAGAACTTTGAACTTTGCGAAAAGAAGAAAACACTGCGAAAAGAAGAGAAGTCCTTTGCGAAAAGATCTCGTCAAAATGCTTTGCGAAAAGATCTCCTAAAGCCAAAATGCTAAGAGAGCTTCGAGCCAAACTACTTTGCGAAAAAGCCCTTAAACTATGCGAAATGGCATTACGGGATTTGCTCGTCCAAGGGTATTTCAGAAACTTTACGCCCCCAATGCGTTTAAAACCCAAGGACATTCCGAAAGATTACGAGCACGAACCAAAGGCATATTCCACCCCATGTGAACACCCAAAGATGAAATTACTCGGAACTTCTAGAAGCTCAAACAGATTTTTGAATTACATATGAATTGATACCTCTGTTTCACGATTGGTGAACGGATCAAGCATTTCTAATTGGTCGTAACATCCGGATCCCGGTGCTCGACTCCTATTGGTTGATCTGAGATCTATCCAATTCGATTGGTTGATACACATAGGCTTAGGAAAACTATAAATAGACGAACCATTTGCCCAATTTGGGTATCCAGATTTTAGAGTTTTCATCTCTGTTTCCCTCATTCGGTCGGATAGCTTATCCGAACCCCCAGTAATCCCTTCTTGTAGTTTACCTTTGAGAGCCATTGTGAGTGATTTGTACTTCCAAGTTCGGATTCAAGATCAGAATCTGAGGCTCTTCGAGAAGCTCGTGATGAAGTCCGAGGGCTCTCTAAGAAGCCGTGCTCAGAATTGTAACGTTGGATTTTAAAAGGTT
Organism: Chloranthus sessilifolius; assembly: GCA_021018995.1. Taxonomy (NCBI): domain Eukaryota; kingdom Viridiplantae; phylum Streptophyta; class Magnoliopsida; order Chloranthales; family Chloranthaceae; genus Chloranthus; species Chloranthus sessilifolius. The sequence goes on from CM037587.1 coordinate 137,798,470, forward strand.
GTTGTAATTTGTGTCTTCTCCATTGGAGTCATGTAGGGTTACGAATGATCACCTTAGTGCATTAGACTTCTTTAGATTCACTTATCCGCATCCAACTTCCCTTAATTCATCATCCTCTGCGAATTAGCGTTGGTAACCTAATTCAAGCAAAGATTTACTGATGTTCATGTTACGAACTAAAGAATAGGCCTGACTATACGGATCTGTGACCATTTAAGTGATGATCACACCATAAGTCTAAACCTATTCCTTAATTCATTTATTTCTCTTACATCTCGTCAGCCGATGAAGATTGAATCTGCCTGTTGAACTCTGATTCTCCATTAAAATTGAGGCTAAAGTACATGAAGCTATTATTTACGCATTTGTCTTATTTTAAACATCTCCCCAACTCGGATCTGGATCATGTAGTTAGTTCTTTTCTTTATTTGCTTATAGTTAAATGTGACACAATCCAACACTCTCTTTTATCTATTCTCTTTTTTAGATAATTATAGAGCCAGATCTGGTAGCACAGATCTGGAGGTTTATCTCTCAGTTTAGACAAACTTCTCTGTGGACGATCTTGAAATACTTACTTTTAAAACTTGCTACAATTGGCCCTGATCTTGCAGGCCAGTGTTAGCCCCAATGTGCTGATATCCCTTTCATAAGTTAACATCCATATAACCTAGCATTCTTTAATTCTTTAATTTTTGATTCATAATGCACATAATTATGGCACACTTGGAGCGACAACAGTAATTTTACATGAACTTCCATTTCCGAAGGTCACATTTCCCTCCGAGCATGGACTTAGGTGAAAGAAAAATGATTTCTCACCAGTCATATGCCTAGAACAACCACTATCAAGAAACCACTTAGAAGATTCACTAGCTTTTAGTGAAATATGAGAAACCTGAGCAGTCAAATCATATTTTCTAATCCAAACACGTTTATATTTAAGATTTGATTTATTTTGAATCACATGTTTGTTGATCTTATCATTTGAACTACTCAACGAAATGATTTTATTTTTCTTCAAAGTTTGATAGTTAGGCACGTAGTATGAAGAGTATTCAAGGGCAAATGGGCAATACATATAAGTATGTCCTTCCCATCCACAAGTATAGCAAATTGGAACTCTTCTACTAAAAGATCTAGAATTGAAAGACCTGAATTTACTTGAATTTTGTTTAGAATTCGTAGGATGTGATTTGGTTTCTTTAACAAATTTTGGAGCATGAGTTACCTCAGGTTTAGGATTTTTATTTACTGCATGATGATATCCAATACCTAATTTGTCTGTAGTTCTTCAACCAGAGTTGAGTAATTTTTTCATTTTCTTATTTGTCTTGTAAATGTTTGAATATTTTTCAGAAATGAAATCAAGTTCCCTTTTTAAATTTTCATTTATTAAAATGAGGAAATTTGCCTTGTTTTCCTATTCTATAAATTTTGAAGTAAAATAATTCACATTATCTTGAAGTTTACTGATAATGTTTTTTAACTCAGCCACAGTTTTGATCAATTTAATTATTTCTTTAGTTAGATGTATTGATTCTTGATAGAGTTCACTGTAAGTATTTGTCATATCCAATACGTCACCATCAATTTTAGTATCAGAAAATAATGATGTAATAGATTCGGTTTCAATAAGGGTGGTGTTCGAGAATTATTAGATTCAATAATTGAGGCGACAAAAGCTCTAAACCCATATGAAACGATTTCAGATTCATCAGAAGGTGACTCATTTGATATATCAATCTCATGAGTGGCAGCCAGAACTTTAGATTTTCCCTCATCATTTTTCTTATTAGGACATTTATTAGCATAATGCCCATAACCATGACACGTAAAGCATTGATTTGAGTCAGTAGATTTCTTTTTAGGCTTCTTTTCAAAAGATTTAAACTTTTCAGAATTTTTAAATTTTTTAAAAGATTGTTTCTTATTTTTATAAAAAATTTTAAATTTTTTAACAAACAAAGCAATTTCTCCTAAATTAAACGAGCCATTCACAATATCATTTAAGCAAATATAGAAATCAGAAAACTTTTCATCCTCATCCATGCGAAGATTTTCAAACTGAGATGTGAGCATTTGAAGTTTGAAAATCTTCACTTGAGGAGTTCCTTCATAAGTGGTTTCAAGAATTTTTCATGCATTTTTGGCTATGGTGCAAGTACTTATTCGACGAAACTCGAAAGAAATAATTGCTCCAAATAAAGCATTAAGGGCCTTAGAATTAAAACCAAGATTATCATATTCCTGATCCGTCCATAAATATCTAGGTTTGATAGTGGTAGGTATGTGATATATTATCGACAACAGAGATCGTAGTCGGTGGCGACCATCTGTCCTCAATAGAATACCAAATGTGAGGATCCATTGAACTTAAAAATGCTCTCATCATTGCCTTCCAGTAAGGATAATTAGAGCCATAAAACAGAGGGGGTCTAGCAGTAGACGCACCTTCTCTAGGAAGATTGTGATATCCCAAATTTGACATAACACTTAATTTATTAAAATTTATCAAGTGACCAGGCTTTGATTCCAATTGTAATTTGGGAGTTTATACTAATCTATTAAATAAACAATTTAATACTACTCACAATCACCACATAACAAAAATAAGAACGTAAGTCATTTTTTAACGTGAAAAACCCATCACAGGTAAAAACCACGGGATCTATCTCAGATCCAAGAAAGAATTCACTATAAAATAATAACCTTACAGTGCCTCTTTGGAATGATGTGCCCTACCACTCCTATCACCAACAATGACAGCCTCTCACCATCATTCTATCCACAGTGAACATTTCCAACAACTGTTGTCTCTCAGGAAGGTCCACTTGTCTCTCACAAGTCTTACACTCTCAAACAAGAATTAGAAGGAATGCACTCATCATTGAGATTTAGGATTGGCATCAACAAATGGTAAGTAATCTCAAGGATAAAGACGTTTAGACCAGAAATTTTGACAAAAGAGGATTTTCGGATCAGTTATGAAACTGTCCGAACTTCCTAAAATTTATAAGATTTCAGGTCACGGACGTTCGTGAGTGTACTACGGACAACCGTGGGTCCAAAAGTGACAAAATAATTTGTCAAACAGATTTACTTGACAAGACCATTTTCCTAAGGAGCAACACTGATTTTTTAAGTCATGATGATGACAAAAATTCTCACAACAAGAAATCCATGCAGATCTCGACTCCTATTCTCTTTTATAAATCTCGAGAAAAAGAATCAAATCAAATGATCAATCATAAACCCTACAAACTTTAGGGTTTCTTACAAAAAACCCGTACAAAAGCAGCCGGAGTGTTTGAATACCTTTATAGTCGTTGGTGAAAGAGACCATTGGAAAGAGTCTTGCTATGGTGTATATAAGCAGGAGAACTATACAAACAACAGCTTAGATTTAGAGCTTTTTTGCGCAAAAGATAAAAAAATAGATATGTCGCTTTCGCTCGGAAAGTGGCATATTTTGTATGGGGCCCATCGAAACTCGCAAACGGGGAAATGCTCTAATTTTGCTTGCATTCTCAAACAAAACTCAAATTCCTTAGCTTTCTTGGCAAACGAACGATGCCTAAGAGTATACTCACTACAAAAAATAAGAATATTGGCGGCAGCCAAAAACTGCCGCTATTAACAAAAAATTGCTGCCATTAATCTTGTCGCTATAAAAAAACTCTCGCTATTAATTCTGTCGCTACCAAAAACTATCTTAACAGCAAGTGTCGTTGAAGCACTTTATTTTTGTAGTGAGTAATGAGGGGTGTCATGGATTGTTGTAAATTACCAATCGATCTTTTCCATCAAAGAGTAGGTATTAGGTCCTCGGACTGTGTACAAGGGCAGTGCATGAGTCAGTGACTTTGCCTTCACTTTGCCTACATCAGGAGAAGCATAGATACTTTTGAACACCAAATCAAAAGCAGGTTTAAAAAGTTTCAAGATTTTCATGCCAACAAAATTTGTGCGTTTCCCCAGGTTTGGCCTTTTTAATAGAGGGAGATTGATCCGTGTGCCACCTTTGGTGCACTGGTCGGGTATCTAATACTAAATCTAAGGGGGCCATATTCAAATATTATTTAGCATAGGGCAACAGACCGGTTCTTAATTTACACTGTGAATTGGGTCAGTGATCTTGGACAAAGTCACAACTTTTTTCAACTATGTCACGTGATGCAAAGCGCCATATGCAAGGCAAGAAAATTGTGAAATCCGTAGTTCAAATGTCTTTTGGCTAAACTTACATTTTAATTAGGGTTACCCTCATCTTTTAGTTGGATTAACGAGAGTCGGTCCTAAATTAAAACTAAATGAAAAGTAACCGACTCTTCGAGCAGGCATCATAAGATTATGAAACACTTTGTGGCTTCTAAAGCCGCCAAGCAATAACTGACTTCTCATCATTTCAAAGCACCTAAAATATGCTGTCCTTGAGGTCAATTTTCTGTGAGGCCATTTCAAATGGAAAATTGCAAACCCTAGAGAAAAAAAATGGAAAATTGCAAACGGCAGGAAAGTTTTGTACAGTTAAAGTGTAGGCAGCTGATATGGCTTGATGTGATGGCTGCCCCATCCTCCATTGTTTAGGCCCCACTGTACTTGGAAGCAATTGCATTGCGACAGGTCAGTCGCCTGCACTTTACTTGCACAAAACCTGCTTGTCATATAAACAGTGTCCATTTCCAATTGATGGCAAAGCATGTTTCTATTTTGCACCTCTTTAATTTGCACACGTACCAATTATCTCGAGAATCCGAGATGGGCTATGGCCCAAAGAAGGACAACCGTCCAAAGTTCCAACCAATCAACAGATCAGTTGCGTATACCCATCAGAAACCAACGATTTTTTTGGATGGTTTCAAACATCTCATAAGTGTGATTTTCTTAGCCACGTGAAAGAGGTGTGTATTGGAACGCCTGGAACACCATTTACATCATCACTCTACTACGATAGAATTAGTCAATTAGGACACTGTTATATGGCAGGCAGGTTTTATGCAGGCAAAGTGCAAGTGGCTGATGTGGCAATTGGCTGCAAGTGAAGTGGGGCCAAGCAATGCAGGTTGGGATAGCCAATCACATTGCACCACTTCAACCACCTGCACTTGCCTACAAAACCTGACTGCGATTTGCAATTTTTCATAGAAATATAGAAAAGAACAGTACAAGGGGTTGTTTCAAAGGAAGAGCCTTTAACCGTTTTAAATCAGGTGATAGAGATCGGTTTTCATCCCTATCTTACACATTCCACATAATAGATATTGAGATCTTGAGCCTACAATTATACAGTCAAAAGTGAATGTGATCATAGCGTACAATCAACTATGGTTGACTTTCACTTTTTTGAATGTATGCCACATGGAATCAATATCCAATTGTCTATAGTAGCTCCATTATTTCAAGATCTATTGTGGAATATCGAGACAAAACATGATCTCTATCTTCATGTTCAAAGCTATCAACATTTCTTTCATGTGATAGTTGTCAGAAAAACCGTAGAGATTTAATTTGTCAACTCATAGCTTAGAAGCATCTTAACAACTTGGCTCATGGTGGGTCTTGCATCTTTATCATCCTCCACGCATTTCAAAGCAGCTCTAACCAGAACTTCTATCTTAACCCTATCATACACTTCACCGATCTCAGGGTCCACGATTTCTTCAATCCATACTGTTGCACTCGAATCACCACCCTCGCCACCTATTATCTCCCTCAACCATGGAATCAATCGCCCTTGCTCACTTCCACTCCCCATTGAGCTTCTTCCCGTCACCATCTCCAATACCACAACACCATAGCTATAAACATCTACCTTTGATGTAATTGGGTGATTTGAGATCCACTCTGGAGCCAGGTACCCTCTTGTTCCTCTAACCTTAGAGAAGTGCAATCGACCAGAGCTGCATCTATCTCTTAGCTTAGACAGACCAAAATCTGAGAGCTTCGGCTGGTACCCACCGTCTAATAGTATGTTCTGTGGCTTTATATCGCAGTGTAGAATCCACTCTAAGCACTCCTCATGTAGATAAGCTAGACCCTTTGCCACACCCACTGCAACTTGGAGCATCTGATCGAAATCAAGAGAATTAGAAGCTAGATTCTCAGCTAAAGATCCCTTCTCCATGTACTCGTAGACGAGAAGTCGATGCTTCCCCTGCGCGCAGAATCCCACCATGGTAATCAAATTCATGTGGTTGATTCTTCCAATAGTGCTCACTTCTGCAAGGAACTCCTCTTCTCCTTGGTTCACATCTTCGAGCCGCTTTACAGCTACCAGTTGGCTATCTGAAAGTAGTCCTATGTAAACAACTCCTCCTCCTCCTCGTCCAATCTCTCTTCGAAAGTTTCGGGTTGCCTTTTTTAGCTCCCCATAAGTGAATTTCTTGGTTCCAGTGGCCGCCAGATGGTAGCCTTGGTTGATTGCATCGGAGTTCTGGTTCTTCTTGGTCATATAAAACCACCCTGTGAGCATAGTGACAAGTACGCAAGTCAGATATGAATTCCAAGGGTAAAAGTAGTAAAAATACTGCAAAATTGGAGAAAAACGGGAATTACTAAAAAATTATATACGAGAAAATTTTTGAGTACCTTTATTTTTACCTACCGAATCTTTGAGTTCACCACATAGACAAGTGCAAAGGGAAAAAAAGGCAATTTGTGGGTGCCCTTGAAGATTCGGTTTGGTGATGAGTGAATCTCTTGAAGTTCACCCACTTATTTAGCCACTATTTTTCATCTTCTTCCTCCATAATTCTGGTGAGTACTCCGTTCCTGTGAGTCATACACTCCCATGAAACCCCCTTGAAACTCACTTCTTCTCCATACGTTCTGGCGAGTTCTTTAGTTCGGTGAGTTGTATACCCACATGAAACCCTGTTGAAACTCACTTCTCTTTTCATTCGATGAGTCCTCCGTTCCAACTAGTCATACATACTTGTAAAAGGAGAAGTTACCCACTTCTTCATCTTCTCCTTTCTTTTTAAATTTACAAAAATCTCTTGGAAACCCTAAAAGGAATGAGAAACATAAGAAGAAGAACAAGAAAAAAAAAAAAAAAAAACTCACGTCTGTCTGTGTGACGGTGGGTACCCACTACCAGTTATTTAATTTTGACAATGGGTACCCATCGTCATACACCCAGACACTTTTTTTTTCCTTCTTTTCAGAGATTTTTCAAGAGGAATACATGAGTTTTAAAGTTTTCTTTCTCTTCTTCTCCTCCTCGTTCTTTTTTGTAGGGGTTTTGAGAGAATTTTATGGCTTCATCTTTTTAGAGTTTCAAAAGGGTTTCATTACTTCTTCTTAGAGTTTCAAAAGTTCATGGATTCTTCTTCATAGGGTTTTAAGAGATTTCGTACGCTTCTTCTTCCTCGGCATTGCCGGTGTAGGCAGCGGCAGTAGTATTGTCGTCACTGACATCACCGTCGTCAAGCGAGAAAGAAGATATGGGTGTGCTGAATGAATTCACGTGGATGAATCCTTTACGAAATATTCACTCGCATAAGTGGGTGAACTTAAGATTTTATTTTTTAAAGTTGTACACCCACATCTGTGGGTGAACTTAAAGATTTGGTCCATGGAAATAAAGGCACTCGAAAATTTAAGTTTCCTGGACTAGTGTTTATGCATTTAGGCAATAAAAATAAAATTTTCACGTATCTAAAAATTATATCAAATCACTAGTTAAACCTATCCATAAACAAATGCATGCACATAATGACAATATGACATAATAAATTCACCAAAAATTAATTAAACGAGAAAAGTTGGAGAAAGTCGGAAAATTTTGGAAAAATTCGTCAATTAAACGGAAATTTGAAGATTCAGCCAAGATGTAGTTGGATGAAAAAAATCGGAGATTTTAGGAGACTTGTCATTAAAAACAAAGTGGGAGACTTTTGTGAGCATGCCTGTGAGTAGGCAAACGAGCTCGGCAACGCCCACAGCTTGAGCAAACCACAAGAGAAAATCTAAGGAGCTTTTTCCCTGACTGGAGTGATGATAAGTTCTAGCCAATTCCACTGGGGCTACCTCTTGTGCCGAGCAACCCAACTGCAGTCCAACTACATGACCATCATCATCATCATCAGAAGGTGCAACGGTCAAACTTTTGGGTACTTTGAAGTAGACGGTGCCGTAAAAGTTGGGAGTTTGGTAGCCGTTACGCAGCTTTGTCTTAGGCCAGCACCTGCCCCTGCCGTCAATTTGGTACATCACGGCCTTGCAAGAACACAATTTCATACATATGCTCTTACAATTCTCCAAAGAAGTTCCCAAAACGAAGTTAGTATCGTACCCGTAGAAGTTTACGTTTCGGACTGCTACCAACTTGGAATCGTTAGGGTCACAGGAGATGTTGAAGGTGGGTTCGCAGCCCTTGGACCAGTCTGAGGGGTCTTTGATCTTGTAAAGGGGCGGGCAAGTGCACCTTCTCTCTAGCTCATACACACACAGCCCGTTTTGACCACAAAGGCCATGGATGGTGCAAGTTAAAGTGACTGCTATAAAAGAAACCGCCCAACTCCCTTCACTCTCATTTAAACTGTAAATTCGGAGATTTCCATCGTAGTCCATCGTTAATCTCCTCATTGGTCCGACTCCGTAATCGGAAGCACAGGAAGTTAATAAATCGGAAGACAAGAAGTTGCCGGCCACATCGAGAACCGCGATTCTGGTGCTGTTGTATGGGGTCCGACCCACTTGTAAGCTGGTTCGGCCCGGGTAAGGCCAATATATGCTGGATACCTCAGGGCCGCTGTATAGAAGAGAGAGAACGTTCGTGTTATCAAAAAGGAGGGAGTAAAGGCCGGAGGAGTAATTATATTTGCCTGCGGATGAGACCAGTTTGGTGTTCTTGGTCAGTAGTTGGTTTGGGAGCAGAGTGTCTGTTGGGAAATCGAAGCTTTGCCAAAGAGAAAGGTTGTTGGAGAGAGTTTGAAGCACCAGATTGCCTGTATTTAGGAGGCGCAGTTGCACCGTTGAGGTAGAGGTGGTGTTGGTGGACCAGATGTCAGAGTGCCCGGCATCTGTTAAAACTAGATTGCCGTCTCCTCGTAGAAAAATCTCCGAAAGCCGGCCGTTTACGGGTTGGTCTCTGTTGGCCATCCAAACGGCAGTCTTGTTGGCTGATTTTGTGAACCATATGGAAAAGCAGTAGGCGTTAATGCCGACACTGTGGAATCCGGCGGAGAATTTGCCGTCGGGTGATATCAAAATATCGTCTTGATTATCTACGGTGAGAGATGATCCAGTTTGCAAGCTTTGGAAATTTGAAGGGGTCGAAGGTAAGGGGAATGTTAAGAAGAAGAAAAAGAAGCAGAAGGAGAAAAAGTTGGCCATATATGGTCCGGTGAACATAGGAATCTAGCTATTTGATGACTTTATAAACAAGAGTTAGTCTACTTACAAATCTATGAATCGGTCTAATGACTTGTAAACAGAAAAACTTGTATAAACAACAGGTAATTTTATTCTAGTTTAAGATTTGCCTCAAGAACCACCTGCCACCTTTGAAATGTTTAATTATATTAGGAAAGTGGCCCGAGCGCCAGGTGACTTGGCACCCAAGTAACCGATGAGGTGAAATCATTAACTCAAGTAACCTTTTAAGGTGTGTGTATTAGGCGAAATCATTATGTGTGCCATTTGATGGAGGTGACATGAGTGACGACCTAAAGATTTTTTGGCGTGAAAATTTCAGGAAAAAAAGAATGATCTCTACTGTATAAGTCAAAGCAATAAAAAATGCTACACCAAGCACGCATTCAAAAAATGAGCCCACGCCATTTACATAAGATAAACTCATATTTGGACTTAAGAACAATTTTGGGCTTATTGCGTGTCATGTGGTGAAGGGGCATTACATAAATAACTAACTATACATGCAAAATGAGTTAATGCTTTGAATTAGATGGTGGAGATTGCTTTTTATCCTAATCTTTCACCCAATGAATTTTGAAATTGGGGCCTACCACAACATTTCAATTCGTACATATCCTAAAAGTGATTGGAGAACTATAGTGTCATTTTAGATAAGGTCAGAGCCATGTAGGAGGGAAGAATTGCACCCCCAACATTTTGAAAGCATATGCAATAAGGTATTGTTATTCACACCACACCCGACGAAACTGCTTTCTCACCCCAATAAAGAAAAGATAACAAAAATAAAGTGGGGGTGTGAATTTTAAAAGAGTCATCTTTTAGTAGGGTTTTTCAATATTGGGATGAGAAAACAGTCTCATGGGATGTTAATAACGGTATCCTATATTCCTATACAATATAGTTTATACATTGTTATGCCTGAAATGGCTACTTAATTAAAAAGGTAGCAGCAAACATTCTTAGTACATGGGTCACTTTTTAGGATGTGCGAAATGTGATGCCGGCCATCATGTGTTTGCGTGATTGAACGCGTACAATCATGGGATCTATTTTATAAAAATCAAAATGAAAAAGAATCTTCATTGTCTAATTTTAATTCAATCAAATAATTTACGGTAAAGATATTTAAGATAGCGTAGATCATTTTTCTTTCCAATATAGTTTACAGTAAAGATATTTGGATTATAACACACCTATCAAACAATCCACATTAATTGTACATGAAAAACATCCTAAGAAGTGATGCAAGTAACGTAGTCACCTAACACTTGTATAGCTTGTCTTATACTCGCTCATTTTCCTATGGACCATATCTTGCCCTCCGTGGAAGAAATCTTGGCCCCGACCTTGATGGTAGGCTTGTGATTGTGTTCACTTTTGGGATGTGCTTCATGTGGAATCGAAATCTAATTGTCTAATATTGATATGTCAATGATACGAGCCATTGTACAAAAAAATTGGGAAGAAAAAATATCTCCACCATTTTGGTCAAAGCAGTCAATGATTGCGTACAAATCCTAATTATGAGGAAAGAATCTCTTATTCCAAATAACGGTTAGCATTTTTAGTCATTTAATCACATGATGCAAATAATTTTTTCATGAAATCATATGATGAACCTAATCTAGATGATGGCCTCATAAGCCACATCGCAATTACATTTGGCCAAAATGGTGCCCATTTAAATAGAATCAATAACTCACTTATTCTCATGACTGAAGACGTTTGTTCCCCGATACCAACTCCTTTATTTTTTGTTTTTCTTTATTTATAGCGACAGAGTCAACCTTCCATTCTGCTACTGACTCAATACCAACTCCTTTATTTTTAAGTTTTTATTATTAGGTCAATGGGTGATGCACGGGCTGCAAATTGATCTATTCAAGTATTGATCTTGAGACAAGCCCAGATTTTTAGTCTCCTGAAATCTGTGCTGGTACACTTATGACATGTTAGATGGGCAGAAATCTATCTATATATCATAGACTCTAATGCAAACTGGCTTTTTTTTCTCTCTTGTCAAAGCCGTCTTTTTCTTTCCATACTCAATCCAAGTCAAAGCTCAAATAGAGGCATCGTCGCCTTACGCTCGTGTGGCACAACGGGTCAACAGCGTCGGTGGTGTGCGTCTGCTACTAAAGCCGCCTCTTCTTCTCTGTTTTTTGAATCCAAATTTCATATGGAGCTTTGCATACTTTACAAGCCTCCTAAACCCATCACGCTTATAAGCATCGTCATTGTTTAACACTTTCTTTTCTTTGTTCACCTTTCAATTCTTGGAACTCAAGAATTTACTCATAAGTTGGAAGAATTTACTCAGCGTAGGACTGCTTACATGGCGCAGTGCAAGCGTACTCAGTCCCAACAATACAGGTTAGGCCTGCCACTTGCATAAGCAATCCATTGTTAGTCTGTTGTTTAAGGACCACTTGCATAAGCAATCCATTGTTAGTCTATTGTTTAAGGTCCACTCATTATAATTTTCCTTCCTGAACCCATCTGTCTGCATTCATCTAGTAGAACCCCACGTACTCACTATCCAGACTGGAAACTCTTAACATGACCATAAGACTAAGAGTCTTACCCGCTTGAGGCCACTCTAAGGATTTATATAAGATTAATCGAGTGCTAGAGGTCCGGACATCTAGGCTTAAAAAAGAAATTAAGAAGAGCTCTAAGAAGGGTCAGACTGTCAGATACTGATTATTTGATGGTCAGAATTGGAATCAATTATGTGCATCATCTATCAAGAAAGCCGGCAGGCAATGACAGTGTTGGAATCAATCAAAGTAAATTTTTTATGCCCAAAGCCTGCCGGCTTTCTAGAACGATGATGTACATAATTGAGATTAGCTTAATACTTACTCCAAGGAGTAAGTATAGGGTACCCACTCTGCTGCTAGCTGCTCAAGGTAAACTTCAAACCAACAACCTTGGCAAATGAGCTTATAAATTTGAGTACTAGATTAGTGAAAATTCACTTTGGAGCCTTTAATGATTTTCATTTAAAATAAAACAAAGAGATTGATTGGAGGGGGAGAGCCATGATGGACAATGTTATACAGTGAGACAATTTTACAGGCAGCTTATGTAGTGCGACGTGACTGGCTGCACACATAGTGGGGCCCAAGCATTGCAGCCAGTCACATTGTACCACATAAGCTATCTGGTTGACTGGCCTTGTCTCTCCCTCCTCTTTCCCCTCTCCCCTGTTTTATGTTCTGACTTTTTTTTGGTCGGTTCAACCTCTTAGTGTACTCGGCCCACTTCTCGCTGTTTTTGTTTAATAGATTTCAGTTTTACAGCTAATAAAAAAAAAGCATTGCCATTCAAAAGCTGTCCACCGTTTATAATTTTCCGAGCCTGTGATTTACTTCAAAGGGGGCATTTATGGTCAAGAGAAAAGGAACTAGTTGTAGGTATGAGTTGGTATAAGGTAAACTCCACGAGTGCCATTTGATGATCAACACACGTTCAGAAAAGTACTTTGTTAGATGATCCAAGCAGGTATGGAAAAGTTCTCAGTTAGATCAAGCCTACTCCACTCTTCCATGGCTGATTTGGATAATTTCATCTTGAATTTGTGATTGGATAGATGTTAGGTTCAGCGGCAACTCCTTCACATGGTGTAACAAAAGGCATGAGCTTTTCTGTATTTTAGCTTAAGATTTAATCAGGTTATGTTCACCAATGCTTCAATGCAATTCTTCTGAAAATTCTCTATAATCCCATGGCACACGCATGTCATCAGATCACGCCCCATCGATCAGGTACCATGTGAAGGAGCAGCCTGATGGTCTTTCTAAAGAAAATTTCAAGATCCAACAAAAATAAAAGTAAAAAATAGAAAATAAGAAAGGAAAAAAAAAAAAAAAAAGAGTCAAAATTAAACTGTGGTCAATAGTATTAACCTCATGAAAAATGAAAGATTACACTAAAATTAGCACTGTTAACCATAACAGTCCAGGCTTGCTATTCGACATGAAATGTGAGATTGGGTGGCACGTGGCAACCAATTAACATGGGTCTGGATAATACCTAGTCCATAAGACTAGGAAATCTTTATCCAATAATTATTGGTAGCAACGTAAGTCAGGAGTCGTCTTAAACACAAGGGGAGCCAGCTGGTCCAGGCCTCGCACTCAAGTATCAAAGGCTCAGGCTTCCCATCATGAGTCCATCACAGACCAAGGGCTTAGCCCCAACTCGGACACAAGAATCATTTCCACTATGGCCAAATTTGAGTCAACCACACCGACTTAAGCGTCCAACGATTGCGAGTTTGCACCATTAAATGTTGCTGTCTTCCTCTGCCCAGAAAGGGATTCTAAACGCCAGCCTCGTTATCAAGTATTTGTACTATGTACAAGGAACCTGATCCGAGTACCAGCAGCAGCGCTCTGGTCTGTGGCAGTTATGTCAATCTGCGGACCCAGATAACTTCCTAATACTGTGTTTGGGATTGCTCTTTGGAGGCAAAAAGCAGCTCTCTGCGCTGGCCTAGAGCACTTTAGTTGGGACTGTTTGGTTGCAAGTGCTCTTATCTTTTTCGCAAAGAGCTGGATTTCAGTCTCTTTAAAAGAGCAATTTACACCTGCTCTTTTAAGCGGCATGCTCTTTGCTTCCAAAGAGCAATCCCAAAGACGGGCTAAGAAATTTACCCAACACAAAGAAACCAAAACTACATTCCCACCTTCGAGGTATGGAGAAACCAGTGAGGAACAGTGAAACAGAATGGTATATAGAGAAGAATGAATGCCAGTAGTTGCAGAGTTTGTGTTACCTTCTTGCCACCCAAAGGGCAATTTCCGAAACCTGTCCTTTTAATAAAATTTATGTACAAAAAGAATACCAACTTTTCTACCCATAACAGTGACAACATCACATTCAAATGATTGGTTAATAGCTCAATAAATAGGAACTTTAACCATCCCCCCTATTGACGTTTCCTGTGGGATCCACTCTCAATGGGACACTATAAATATCATTAAATGGGAGATTGAAGCCTCCATCTTCCTCGCAGTCATCCATGTAAGTAGTTGCAGACAACATGTGAGGATTCCTAAAGTCGGTACCTTCTTGCTCCTCTCCACTTCTATCTGAGAAGTTGTCGTAAGGATGACCCAAATCTCGTTGCCCAAAGCTGGGGGGTTCGAGAAAACTAGTATGGGACTCGCCTGATTTCGGATCATTCCGGGCCCACCAATGGCTTTCAGTGGGACGCTCTTGATGGCCCAAGTCGTGATGACGAAACAAACTTTCACGGAAGAACCGACTGGATGTAGAGGCTTTCACATGACTTTGTAGTCGATCCTCAGAATGGTGATAATCCCAGTTTTCATCAGATATAGGTTCAGTTTGTGTGTTGTTAGATTGCATCCAAAAATCCAGGTTTTGTGGACCAGCCAATTCAGAGAGCATAGTTGGGATGTCTCTTGAATTAGCCGCAGCATGAGGAGGTTGAGACGTGTAATACCAATCAAGTAGATACAGGTTATTATTTTGATCCTCATTTATGAGCCATAGAGAATCTGATTGGTAATGTCCTGTTCTAAATGCACCCCTTGAATTATAGAACACATCCCTTGGGGCAAATCTGTGTATTTCACCTTGGGCTCTTGAATTTGGGGATGATTGCCACCTCCTGGTAGGCGAGTATGCATGCTGTCTTTCTTGACGTTGCATCTGCTGCTCCCTAAAATCTTGGAGTGTGGATAGGAATTTCTTTCCCTGAGCATTTGGTTCCCAGGCCGGGTAGGTGCTCTGGAAGCTGCAGGTAAGAGGAAAGCAAAGTCAACGCATGCAATGAGAAGATAATTAACAAACAAAAGTTGGCTGCAAGAAAGTAAGGGATATAGTTTTTTAGTTATTAATCGAAGCTATAGATCAATATGATAGTTTATGAAATCACTTCTTGGCCTAATCATGGTGGAGGGCAGGAGAAAATATGACAATCAAGGGGCATAAAATAATAAAAGGTGCACTATTTGCTGTAGAAGTATATCCAAAAGATAACAATGATAATAATAAAAATATTAGTAATAGTAAATGTTGGAATTGAAAGTAAATGATTCTGAAAATGAGAAATATGACAATCAAGGGGGATAAAATAATACAAGGTGCACTATTTGCTGTAAAATATATCCAAAAGACAACAAAAACAACAGTAATAATAATAATATTAGTAATAGTAAATGTTGGAATTGAAAGTAATGATTCTGAAAATGAGAAATTTAACAATCAAGGGGCATAAAATAATAAAAGGTGCCCTGTTTGCTGTAAGAATATATCCAAAAGATAACAACCATAATATTATTATTATTAGTAATAGTAAATGTTGGAATTGAAAGTAAATGATTCTGAAAATGAGAAATGACGGACAGGACTCCATACATATAACAGACAATAAAAGTAGTCAGAGTAACATCATAAGAAACTAAAAATAAAAAAATAAGTATAAGCCTATAATTACAGTAAGAATTAAATAAGAGTATAATGTCTCACCTCACGTGATGAATTATAAATGTGAATGAAACATCAATCTCAACAGGCAATTAACTCATTCCAAGTATCATGTCAACTTCATTTATACTTAATCCAATTGTGAAAGCCAAACTAAACATGAAACATACCTTAAGAAAGATTTTTCCATTTTCCCTTGGGAGCTCCTTCGGTCACGGACTGCGTCATGTGGGGAACCATATTTGCTATTCCCATGGCTTTCGAAGTCAAAGACACTTAAACTGCTTTATTAAAAAAATTAACAGTTAGGTGAAAGACGATGTGAAACCTATTGGGATATGTGTGTGTGTATATGTGTTATAGTGGTCTGTGATGAAAGGTAATGTGTTCTTTCGGTATTAATATAAAGGCTGGCAGTCCCTCCCTCACCTCCCTCACCACCACCACCCCCCCCCCCCCCCACAAACCTAATGCTAACCCTAACTAGTTGACCTACAATATATCGAGTATCGAAGTCAAGTTGGTATCAGAGCAAATAGATCCAAAGCTTAATCCTTGCTAATGTCATTCAACCTTTGCTAACATCAGCAGGACATCATGCTGATGTCAATAGGTCAAATTTCTAACCACCTTTGACCAAAAACTCTACATCATTTGGATCATATTCTCCTTGTGAACAACCTTTGTGAAGGCTACAAGTGGGTCTTGATGACTGGATTTAGAGACTTGGATGAATTTTACAGGTTTACTGATTCACTGTTTTTTGTAGATTCACGATTTCCTGGGACGGATCTGTGTGGGCTTAAAAGGGTATGGATTGAACCGAATTTCTCTCCATATCTTCCTCTTGTGCACCTTTTAGGATTTGATGAGGATTACTATGTTTTGTATCAACTTTTCTCAATCGCACGTGAAATAGAGATTTCATGGTCTTTGAGCCATTTCTGTGAATTGGATGCTATTCTCGGGTCTGTTTGGAGCGGCTGCATCAGTTTGGAGTGTTGAATCATCCTGCAAATTTTTAAATTAATTTGAGCTTCCATTTCAGGGATCGATCATTTTTCCCTCTTTCCTCTCACCTTGCCTCCTTGGTTGAAAAGGGTTGTATCTGTGTGCCACTGTGATGTATCAAATCGTGTGATGTATCAAATCGTGTGATGTATCAAATCGTGTTGTTAGATCCTAGAAGAGCTATTAACCTTCTTGGGGTGATCCAAAGGGATTTTGTTTATGATTTATGGTGATGTCGATGGATTTGCATTGTGAAATCTCTCTCTATCTAATTTTTTTACTTGTTAAGGCCTCAGTCGTCCCAGATTGATTGATACTTGTGGATGTGTTTCCCACACAGTTGTGTAAGACTTCAACCTATTGATCATTGGTTCTCTTATCTTCATATTGGAGATGGATTCCAATTGGATGGAAGATCTGTGTTCTTTTGCGTGTCGAGCCTACAATTACTCAAGCTATCAAACTCGGTATTAATATCGGGTGGGTATCAGTCCAATCATTGAACTGATCTGTATCGGGTTATACCGTCTAAATATTGGCTGATACTGTATCAGTATTGACTTATACTTGATTCTATGTTGTTAGTCTCTGAGGAGCCCACTAACTTCTTAGCCTGCTTCCTACTAAGCACCCATGTGCCTCTGCATCATCTGCCTACCCTGCCATGTATTCCCTCATTATTCTATGTGGATCATTGATTCTGATGACACACATCATATGGCTGGTGAGCCCCATTTATTCTCTTCTTCTACCACACTATCATGGCAGGTGAGCCCCAATACCATAGTGTTCATCTCTCTGTCAACCTCATTCTTACTAATGCTCTTTATGTTCCTCGTCTTAATGTTAATCAATTATATTTAGATAATTTAGCCAAATCTCATCATTGTTCTGTAACCTTTTTTTTCCTGACACAGTATTCTTTGGGATCTATGTTCTAAAATGGTCATTGGCACAGGATATGAAAGGGATGCTCTACTACATCGGTGATGTTAGGAGTGTTGCTCTTGCTTCGAGTGCAAATGTTTTACATTCAGTTATTCATGGAAACTTACCAAAGATACCTGGTTTTGTGGCATGCTTGTCTTGGGCAATCACAGCATTTGTGCTTGTTATTTCCATCATCAAAAACTGCATGTGATACTACGAAATTAATGTCAACCTTGTGAACTCATACTTCCTTTCCTCCTAACATGCATCGTACCGATAGCTTGTTTGATCTTGTTCGTAGTGATGTTTGGGGAACTTCCCCTTTCACTTCCTTTGATGGATTTCGGTATTATGTTTGCTTTATTGATGATTATTAACATTGTATTTGGGTATATCTGTTCAAGACTGGAGAGGATGTAGTTTCCACGTTTATCAGTTTTGCTATTATGATCAAAACTCAATTTGGTAAGCCTATTAAAGCTCTTTGCTCTAATGATGGCGAAGAGTACACTTATGCTGCATTCAAATAGTATCTTGCAGAAAGAGAATCATGCATCCACGTTCGTGTCCTTACACACCACGCACCACAACAAAATGGTGTTGCAGACCATAAGAATAGGCATCCTGTGGATGTTAGGAGATATCTTTTATGAGGGATACATGTTCACCGGTCTAATTGATTTGTTACTTTACTTAATGCAACCTATTTGATCAACATAATAACAAGTAAAATTTTGAAAGGTCAGACTTTTTTCCATCTCCCTAAACCTAATGCTACTTTATTTGTGATTGAAATTTTTTGGTCCATTTTTTTGTCCAAGACCTTCGTCCTCAAAGACATAAACTTGATGACAAAGTCATTCGTTGTGCTTTTCCTTGAATATTGCCTAACGTATATCGATGTTATGATCCCAAGTCTCAGTTGTTGTTCGTTTCTATGGATGATACGTTTTTGAAGATAGCCCACATTTCTCTAATGCTCCACATATGCAGCTAACTCTGCCACCGTCTGCTCAAAAGGAACCACCGGTTGCTGTTCCTCTTTCTGTCACATTTTATGTGGGTTGTACTCCAGCTCCACCGCAATCTACACGTCTTCATCTTCCTCTTACTCTTAAACATACCTATCAATGTCGCAGCAAGCCTGTACCTCCCACTCAAACTCCACTGCCCCCAGACCGCTTGGACTCAGGTCTCTCAGGTAATATTGCATCATCTTCTTATTTAGCTTTTCATATTATTGTTTTGCCTTCCTCTGTCGTTGATGACCTCTCCTCACCTATCGCCCTCTGCAAAGGTCAAAGGAGTTGTGTCATTGCTCATCCTATTACCCAATATGTTTCCTATCATGCTTTTTCACCTACATATCGTTCCTCCTTGGTTAGAGCTTCTACTATTTCTATTCCCCACTCCATTGGTTAGAACTTCAGCAACCCTACTGGTCAACTGCAATGCATGAAGAAAGGAAGGCCCTTGAGAAAAATCAGCCGAGGGAACTTATTGATCTCCCTCATAAATGCCCAATTGGTTGTAGATGAGTCTTTGTATTCAAATATAGAAAGGATAATTTTTTTTTTTATCAGAGACGAAAAGATATATTAATCAAGAAGCAAAGGATAAAAAACCTCAAGGTCGGGGAGGAGCTGGAGCCAAAAACACAAGAAGAAAACCCCTGCCAGAGTCAACCCCAGCGAGAGGAAATTAGTTCATGCGCAAATTTCCCTAGGCATCAAGAAAATTCTTTCCCTCTATATCCTCCTTCAACACAACAAGTCTGACCTAGTGGATAGCGATGTCTCTAGCAGATTTCAGAATTAAGTGCACCGGATTTCTTTTTTTTTTTTAATACGCTCATTCTATTCCAGCCAAATTGCCCACATAACCACAAAGACGATTATTTTCCAGAAGTCGCCCTTGATCCCTGGAAATTCTAATCCATTCCAGGTAGCCAAAAGCTGACCACAATTCTCCGGGAAGACCCATTTCACATTAAACGCCTCCAAGACCCCAAACCAAATCTCTCTACCCACCCAACAATGAATCATAATGTGATCAAGGGATTCCCTCTCTTGTAAGCAAAGTACACAGCCAAATAGAGAGCTTCCATCAGCATCAGATATTCCACCATCTCATCCTCTTTCAGATTCCTTTTAAACAGAACATTCCAGCCTCATTCTGTTGAAAGACCTTTGGGGAAATAGAAGCACCAAGGGAGGTAGCCAGAAGGAAGACCTTTGGAAGTCGCAGTTGAAAGGATTTTTCCTCATCCCATCTATCTAACCAAAACTTGATTATGTCTCCCTGGCACCCACTGAAACTGATTCCCTTTTCAAATTCCTTTCTGACAGCTTGAATTCCTTTCCACCAACCAGAGCCATTGCTAGTTCCAGCCCTTGGTCCCCACCCACTCTGATAATTCCCATATTTGATAGCCAGAACCTGCCACCAAAGTTTCCCTTGCTTCTTCTCATCCCCAAGCCTCCATAACCACTTTCCCAACAATGCCCTGTTCATAACTCCAAGCTTTTTAATACCTAAGCCTCTTTCCTGTGTCGAAAAATAGCAAACCGCCCAATTGATCAAGTGAAACTTATTGGTATCTCCAGTCTCTTCCCAAAGGAAGCTCCTAATAATGCTTTTCAACTGGTAGATGACTGAAGCTGGGGCCTTAAACATTGATAAATAATATATTGGCAATGACGACAACGTCGATTTGATTAAGGTTAGTCTTCCTTCAGAGTTCAGTAGACTGCACTTCCAAGTGGCAAGCCTTTTTTTAACCGAGTTATTATTGGTTCCCACATGGCTGATTACAGAATACCTGTTCCCAGGGGGAGACCTAAATAAATGATGGGTAACTTCTCAAACAAGCACCCAATTCTAGCGGCTAAACCATCGATCTCCTCAGCTTCCATTTTGATCCCTGCCAGCTTTGATTTATGGAGATTCACTCTCTGACACAAAACTGCTTCATAGATGGTTAAGGTATCTTTAACAGCCTCCACTTCATTCACGATAGCCTTGCAGAAGATAATTGTATCATGTGCTCCTGCCAACCTTAAAGCCATTGAAGAATCCAAACGTCGTAGCTCTGTGAAGAAGCCATAAAGGGCCTCCCCGACAATATTGAATAGGAGAGTTGACTGAGGATAATATCGTTGAATGTCATAAAGCTTGTCTTATGGCTAAAGGATTTACTTAGATGCTTGGACTGGATTTCATTGCAATATTTTCCCCTGTTTCTAAGCTCACCTCGGTTTGCTTCATCATCTCTTTAACAGCTAGTTATCATATGCCCTGATATCAACTAGATGCTTAATGGACACCCAAATGGCTTTCATCACATGGTTTTTGTCTTCTAGGGGAGTATTCTAGAAAGGTTTGCCGCATTCGCGAATCGATATATGGCTAAGCAGTTTCTTAGGGCTTGATTTCAGTGATTTAGTGTAGTTATTCTTACCATGGGTTTCATCCGCTGCCACTCAGACCACACATGATTTATTCAAATTAGATATGGAGGCCTAAGGACTCTTATTGGTGTATTAATTGTATTATAGTAATGGGTGATAACACTACATTTATCACTCATGTGAAGGGGGAATTGAGTCAAGCGTTTGATGTAAAAGATTGGGTTGCCTCAATTCTTTCTAGGTATAGACATTGCTCGTTCTCGTCGTGGAATATATCTCTCACGGAGGAAATATGCTATTGATTCTTTGCAAGATACTAGCATTGCTTGGATGTAAACGTGCTAAGTATCACATGGATCTCAAACATCATCTTCATGTTGATGATGGAGAGTAACTTGCAAAACTATCTGAGTATCAACGTCTTGCTAGGCACCTTATCTATCTTACTAACTCCAGGTTGGACCTTACATTTTCGTATCTGTTGTTGCTTTGCTCGTGCATGCACCACATGCCACATATGGATGTCCTGCATAACAGATTGTGTTACACAAAGTCTTCTCCTAGAAGAGGCTTCTATTCTGATGTTGGACACTTTTCTATCAATTGCTACAGTGATGCTAATTATGTCGGGGCTCCTACTGATCATCATTCTACCTCTGGATATTATACTTCCCTTGGAGGCAACCTGATGGTTGGAACATACTACAGCAAACGTGGCGAAGAGCCGACATCGAGGTGCCAAACTGCCCTATTCTATTACCAGACATAATTGGGAGAAGCTTTCTGAAACTAGAGCTAGAAACGCTTCATTTCGTTTCATTCCCGTTCTTCATTCCTTCTCGAATCCATGGGGGACTTGTCATATTTAGAATCTTTCTGCGGTGTGCTCTGTTTACTGTTCTTTCGTACTCTCTTCTCTTTACCACGCAATAGGTTAGCGAAGCGTGAGCGGGCACGGAAAAGGAAACGCCAAACACTTCGGCCTAACGGGAATGAGCAATGACGAAATGACAAGATGAGGTGCCCCAGTGTGAAAGAGTAAGAAATAAGATGTGGTCTCGAAATCTAGCATTTGGTGCAAGTATAGATCTATGCACATGGCACATGTGAGCTATTATGACTTCGCTCCCTTCTCATAGAGCTTCGATCTCTTCCATTTATTCCCATGCCCCAACAACCAAGCGGCCTTTGATATTGTTGTTGACTTCATTCTCCACGAGATAACAAAGCACATTGAAGTATATATTTACTTTTTTGGGGAAAAGATTCAAGCCGGCATGCATCATTGGGACTCCTAAAGTTTCCTCATCAGATCATTTGGCGGATATTTTCACTAAGGCACTTGATCCTTCACATCTTCAGAGTATTCTTGTCAAGCTGGTCATGATAACTATATATGCACCAGCTTGAGGGAGAGTATTGGGATATATATATATATATAGTGTGTGTTAGGCATAATTTGGAGTGTATGTGATATAAGGGTATTGTGATCTTTCGATAATAATATAAAGGCTAATAGGGACTCCAAGCTAACTAGGACTTTCTCTCTCTTCTTTTCTTCTTCTCTCTCTCTCTCTCTCTCTCTCTCTCTCTCTCTCTCTCTCTCTCTCTCTCTTCTCACCTTCTTCCTCCACTGACCCTATCCCTAATTGCTTAACCTAGAAAATATTGATTACGAAAGTCGAGTAATCCAAGCGCTGGAATTAATCATCAAGTCACATGGTGAAAGACCAATAACATGTCCACACTTGCAGTGACACCAACTCAAACAAGAAGTGAAAAGATTGAATGACCTGCAAACATCACCAACGCCTTCAACGTTTACAGTGTAGTCTGAAATGAACTGTAATATATCTTCAACACGCTGCAAAGTGACAGAATTGTCAGATCTGGAAAGGTTGTAAATGCTTCGGAAAAACATAAGCAATCTGTTAAAAGAAATTAAGGAACACACCTTCGGAACAACGAATAATAGCAAGTATGGAGTGAGGAGAATTGAGGCCATTTCCTCCAACAACATCATCCCAGTATACTGCATTTTTTATCAAATTAAAAATAAAAAATAAATAAAAGAAGCATAAGTACCAAACTGTTTAAATATTTTAAGCAATATGCACCAAGGTGTCATAAAATAGGTGGATAATTTTTTTAAAATTAAAATATGAATGTAAGGCTACCATAAAACGATCTATTACCACACAAAAGGAGAGAGCATCTACGTGATAAGGGGAGCTTTTTAACTAAACCCACAACATTCTCAACGCCATAAGATTATCAATTTTGTCAATATCTCAAACGCTACAACGTAAGGTTCATTCCCACGTTGTCCATCTAATTAATTTTCTCAACTAGTTACCTGAATCAACTAGAAGTCCTAATTTCACAACCAATTATTAAAAAAAATAAAGTCATCCAATTGTTAGGCTAGAGAGAATTCTCTCCTAATTCTTAGGCGTGAGGATTTTTTTCCTTCCCAAACGAAATAGTCAACCAGCTGTTACAATAAATAAAGCCATGAGATTCTTGTATATGCAAGCTGTCTTTGTTAGTTGAGAGAATTTGCAAAAGTCTCATTTAAATGTATAGCTAAAAGCTCTTCCACTGCATTTTGCTAGTCCAGATCTGTATGTGCTTCCTCACATGATTCAGATTCACGGCCATTTTTGAAAATTTAAATTTAAAAAATAAAAATAAAAAACCTTATGTTCAAGAAAAAAATTTCAACAATCTTCCCAATACCAACCCTGCCTATTTAGAACAGATTAGGTTGGACTTCAGTGCTATAGGATCTTTCTAAGCATATCTCATTTCCTACAAAAAATGTAAGTGGCATCTGGTTACCATGCCTAATGATGTACGAATCATAGACAAGTTACAAGCAGTCCTCTTTCATGTAGTAAGATAGTATTCCTGCAGACAATTCTTTCAAACTGACATCAATTGGCATTTCATTTCAGCACTGTGGGAATACTAGCAGTGTAAAGCTGTTAATGCCAGTTCTTTTTTTTGTTCTATTCTTTTTCAGAATGTTAATGTTTTCTCTTTTTATGATCAAAAGCAGAATAGACCGCATATAATGAACAAAAAAACAAAAAATAAAACAAGGCTCATTTCGGAAAAGTACCCCAATGATGCCATTTTGCTTCAATTTACAACCACTGAGAAAGCCCATTTGTAGAGATATAGATACATATGTTTTAGGGCACTGCTGTATCTCGACTTAAATGCATGTTTGAACTCCAATAAGTGTGAAAGAATACGTGTAAACCCATTAGATAGGTTCCAAGTTACTTCACATAAATCTGTAGCAGCATAAAGGGTACAACTATTTCACTCATATAACTGCAAACTGTTTAAAACAGATGCTCCACTCCATTGATAGGGGGAACCATTCTATAAACCGTACATGTCTCAACCTTGTCATAAACAAGACACCCTCTTCTATTGGGCAATACCTCTCCGGTTCAGCCCTACCTCTAAACCACTTCATCGAGATTATAATGACTAGGAGTCTACCATGCACAACAATACTAAGCTTCAGGGAACCACTAATGAGAACACCACATCTCTCTGCGCACAGGAAAGGCCTCAAAACGGAGTGTTTTGGGTAGACTAGATAAAGTTCTTCATTTTCATCTGAGTTTCTGTCTTTATCAAATCTTAAGAGGAAAAATGGTAAGAGGCATGGGAGCAATGTGTTTCTGCCATCCCAAATTATGAGCAAAAGCTACACTGTAACTATTACAGAAATGGTTATTCCGGAAGGGTTTTCCGCATGGAACATCACCTTGCTTGTCACCATAATAATGTGGAGGTATGCACAAAAAGTCCGAAAAACACATGGGAATTAGTTAAAAAATATTGAATAATGCCCAGAAGGTGGATAAAAATGGGTGACATACATTTTGAGAATGATGCCAAAGCACCTGTTAATCTAGATATTGAAAGTGGGATCAAGAAGAAGAAATCTGTAATTGGGAAGGAAAACATAAGCTGAAAAATGATTGTCACCATGAGAAATAACGACAAAAAGGAATCAAGCCTTGAACAAATTTGGAAGGGTAACTGCGAAAACGTTTGCATGGACATAGTTCAATTTTTTCATGCCAATGTCTTATCTTCTACTCTCTTTAAAAGTTTTTTTTTTCTATGCCAATTGTCTTCTCTTCTACTCTCTTTAAAGTCCCTTTTTTACTGTATGCTTGAAGCTATTAGTATGTTTGGTCCAAGCTTAAAGCCTCCTTCATATCATAATATTTGGAATACATTTTTTGAAAACTTAGGTGGATAATGTCACCGGTCAATTAGAAAAATATAAAAACAGTGGATGAAGACTTTGTGTAAACTACTGTGGTATGGATGGCAAGCAAAGTTCATTGCTAACTTTCTTGACAATAGTCCTAAAGGGACTAATTTTTATTTAAATTTGTCGACACTTCAAACATTTCAAAAAATGCTGAAAATTTATTTCAGCTTCTAGATGCAGTTGTGGAAGCAAATGTTTTGTGACTGATAGTGCTGCAACATATGCCAACGCTAGGGAATTATTGATATGGACCAAAATATTTTGGTCACCATGCTCAGCCCACTGCTTAGATCTTATGCTTATATTGAAAAATTGCCTAAACATGCCGACATGGTTTTAGAAGTTTGAGCAACTACAATTTGGGTTAATGGGAGCTCACCTTAGGTTAAGACAAGGCCCTCGCCAACCCCCTTTTGAGCCATATAGCAGACTTTTTTTGCCAACCCAATTTTTCCAAATTTCTAAACATCATATGAGAATCACCCAGCCAAAAAACCATGTTCATCAGAGGGTTCAAACTATTTGATCTAGGAAGTTTAATAGGATCTTTGCTCATATCTAATGCATGGTTCATATAGAAGTGCTTGGATTGATGGTATCAATTCTTTTCTCTCTTTTTGATAGGTAAATTGTTGGTATTAATGCTCCAACTGCCATTTTTTTGGGCACACAACAGTCATATGATGTTCTTCAATTTGGACAACTTAGAACAGTAAAACCTCTGTGCCACATGGCACCATATGACTCGAAGACGTAAGGTGAGGATTTTATGTTTTTTAGGTGGAAGGTAAGGAGAATCAATCCCTCACCATTTACTTTTACAGCCATTCTTGTGTTGAATCTCATGCGTCAATATACCAAACAAAGGTAACTTACACAACCTGCAGTGACACTTTTTGCAACCTGTTTCCTCAAGTTAAAAAGCGTGAATGAACAAAGGTTGGATATGAGATCAATGTTCACCAATATGGAATAAGAAAAAACATACTTATTTTAGAAACCAGATAGCGTGAAAATCTGTGACCTTGTTTCGGCAGATACAATTTTTCCAGCAATTGAATATTTCTTTTTTTTCTTTGATCGATAACTATGTATTTTCACTCATAAATAAGTAAAATTACAAAGAAAGGTCGAACCGAGAGAGATGCTCGAAGAACGAAAGAGGGAACAATTAAATATTTCTTATATTGTGTATCTCCCTTGATTAAGGTCCTATGGTTTATTGATCGACTGTGTATTGTATTTATTAAGTTATGATCGAGCTAAGGAAAACATGGTTAAGAATATATATATATATATATATATATATATATATATAGGCACCCTTTGCAAAACTGATATGTACCTAAATGGAAAATAATGGATGATCAGTAGAATTTACAATTGCATTGGCCATTGCATGCAACGGCTTATCATTTGAATCCACTTATCATTATGATGACAATTTTGCACCAGATAGCATTATTGAGTGAATGTGTTCAATCTGAAGGAAAGAAGAGACATTGGCAGACAGTTGGAGCAATTTATTTATGCGAGTAGCCCATTTGATAGAGAGATGTCAAGTCACAAATTATTTATACTAATCTTAATGTTTTAGATCTGCATTGTAATTCTTATTGTTATATATTTGGTTTGTGTTAATCTCTTTTAATTGTGCAATAAGTGTGTGGTTGCAAGATTATGGGGACAAATGGCAGAGTTATAGAGGTTGGTTGTTAGAATACTAACCCTTATAGCGGTACTAGTTGTCAGAGGAATTGGAGAACATTTCACTAGGTAAAAAGTATATATATATATATATATATATATATATATATATATATATATATATATATATATATATATTAAGTCTCTCATTGTCAAATTTAATTCGAACTTGTAAATGTAACCTGAAGGTGCACATTGCATTCAATGATCCTATTCTATGTAGCAACTGCTTGATCCTATCATTTTCATGTCGAGCATAGATTTGGACGATGAGTGAATGATGGAGAGGGGAGCCAACACTTCTAAGGATAAATCATGGATGAATGTTGCAGAATGCTTTGTGGAAAAGGAAGAGAGACTAGTCAACCAAAGCCACGACGTAAGCGTACATGTTTTATGTTTAGATTCTTAGATTTAGATGATTAATTTAATAGATTGATATATGATTCATATGCACTTATGCTTTCACAATTTACCTTTAAAAAATAATAATAATAAATATATATCCATTATATAATCGAGGAAGCTAACGATAAGGAGAGAGAAACTAAAGAGGAAGAAGAAAATTTTGTTACTTCATCGCAATCCAAAGAGGAAGAGGATGTGTAACCTTGCAAATATGATGCTACGGAAGGAGAAGACATTTAACACTTTGAAATTTGAAAGCACTTTACGTCATTTGATGTTTGAACGTGGTTTGGGAGAACTTTGATAATTAGTTCCAAGCTTAATGGGGAACTTTAAACTTGCTTTATATTTGTCGCATGAGTATGGAAATGCTAGAATTAATCGATGATTGCCAAATATTTTTTATGAAAATAAATGCAAATGAATATATATATACAGTATATTTCAGTTCTTTATTTTTTAAGATTTATTTGACACTTTTTCATATTTTTTATGTTTTTGTAAAAGAAATCAAGATAAATCTTAGGATTTACAATTCGATTCCTCCAATTCACGAGAAAAGTCATGATTTGACAACCTTTGAGTACGTAAATGGAAAGGAAAATTAAGCCAAACAAATCTAAGGATGTACAGGACTCTTGTAACGTCTACCCTTACCTCAAACCACCCAATCTTCCATAGTCATTAGGGCCTTTAATTTATCGTTTTAACTTCTACGAGGAATTTTTTTCAAATAATAGACAGTTTTATTACTACTACATGCTTGCGTAAGTATATCAACATGAACCCTCAACAATCAATGAGCGAACTAAATTGATATCAAACATATATACAGAGGAAAACCCCTGTCTTAAGGGAGAACACAAAAATAGGATTGTATTATATGTAGTCAGACCACATTCTTTATTTTAATACGAAAATTTCTCTTGATCATTAGATGAGGCTTTACTTCTATTTTATTTTATTATCTGAAAACATTGCATGATGCAAGATACATGAAAATGACTTTAGAGTACAGGATTGACGTCCCAGTTATCACAAACCTAGTCTCAGCGTAAGGAAAGAGAGTGTTCACTTGCAAGGCAAAATACTTGATTTGGATTAGGTTTCATTTACCGATGATAAATGCCGTGTAAATAGTAAAGGACTCATCATAATCAGTGTTCTTATATTCACTCGGAGAGACACCCGGGGCCCCGATTTAACCCCAGACGTCGACTCAGGCAGACCAGGCCTGGGGCTCCTAGCTCGGGCAGCCCCAGGTGGAACCAACAAATGAAGGGGCAATGTCGAGTTGACTCCTTCCGATGAAGAAGATCATGATCTTCAAGCTGAACCATTAGATGATTAGATGATGAGGATGAAAATTGAAAATTGAAAATTCCGAGTGAACAATTGTTATCTCATTCATGGTCATATAGCAGTTGAATTTGAATATTTGAATTTGTTTATTTTGAAGAACTTTTAAATTTATGTAGTAAATAGTAATGTAGTATTTTGTTTAGTTAATAGTTATGAATTTTTATTTTGATACTCTGATTTAATTTTTTATTTTTTTTCAAAGATTCAAAAATTGAATAAATATATTAAATTAGACATTTATGTTTAAATAAAGTAAGTATATTACAAAAATGAATGTGTGTGTGTATATATATATACACACTTCGGGGATGCCCAAATCTTGGTGTGCCCACCTGGACGACGCCCAACAACTTCCGCTCGAACATCCACCCTGACCGCCCGTACTCGCCCAGCGAATTTAAGAACATTGCTCATAATTAATGCAGTAATAGGCACCACAGCAGCCAAACAGAATTACCTGAAATAAGGTCTCAAATTCCTTCCGGACCGAATCCGTATTTTCCTTGCCACGCCATCTCTTTGGCATATAATGTGTATGCTGGACAACTAGAGCCATTGCTCCTACAGGATCAAGGACCTGAAACTCATCGCTCACAGTAGCCCGACTGATAGCATTCACAGTTCCAACAACAGCAGCATACCAAAGCAAGTTGCGGCCAAGTATCTACATATTTAATCAAGATCATCAGATAAGTACTCATTCTACCAGCATATTCTCCGAAAAATGGTCACGTTGTAACATAAAGCATCACAATGACATGAAAAACAGTCTTACATGACCCTCCAGGAGAGATTCCTCCAGAAATGCAATGATGATTAAAACAGCAGCGAAGCCACCAGACACAAAAGACATAAATTTAGCAATCAAAGAAACAGCAGGGGAGGAAAAAAACTTCAGATATTCGGCAGCATGTACAACGCTACTGTTGATCCTGTGTTTGAACAAATGGTCAACCTGAAATACAGAACAGAGTTACATCAGAATAGATACCACACAATTATAAAAAAAAAATAACATTTTCAGGACAAGAAATCAATCTTGTCACAAGAAATCAATCTTCTTACGTCTAAAAATTATAAACCAGCAAATGTCAAGATGCATTTTCATGCCAATGATTGTAAATGTTGATGCTTTTACAAATCAATTATATAGGTTTCAGGAGGCTTGTATTTCTTTCAACATAGTTTATAGACATTAAGAACTTCGTAAAATGAAAGCAACCTAGCTACCACATTGATTTGGTTTGCAATAGGACACCGACCTTCATCTATGTAGCCGTAACACGTTCTTGATTTCCGTTCAATCAAAATTAGGACCAAATGGTAAATGATTGTTTAAAAAGTAGATTCTGGCATGCCAACTGATTTCATCTATAGGAGATAGATTTAAAAAAACTTACGATCAACCCAAAATGACCAAGTTTTGACAGGAAAAATCATGCAGCCAAGGTCTACAGTTTCCAGTTCTCGTTCCAATGCCTATTCTGACTATTCTCATGTAACATTCAAACAAGAAGCAAATGTTTACATGATTGATGCTTCATGAAGCTTGGATTTCTTTCAACAGCGTTTACAGACATTAAGAACGTTGTGGAATGGAAGCAACTCAGCTGCCACATTGATTTGGCTTTCAATAGGACCGACCTTCATAATCATGTCCATAACACTCGCTTCATTTCCATAAGGATTTCAGTGCAAAATTAGGACGAAATGGTAAGAGATGATGTAAAAAGCATTATACTAGCAGTCCCAGTGGCTTCATCCTCTAGAGGTAAATTGAAGAAAATTTTAGGATCAACCCAGAAAATGTCCAAGGTTTCAAAGGAAAAGTCATGCAGCCAAGTTGTACATTTTCCAATTTTAGCTGCACCACAACACGCTACTATTCAGCCTATTCTCATGTAACATTCAAACAAAAATCAATGATTACATGTTTGATGCATTCTCCACAGTAGAAGTCAATATAATTAAGAACTCCTTCCTTTTAACAAAAATATCAACACCGAACTTTATACAATTTTTTTATCTACAGAAATTTTTTTATGGATTATTTAAATAGCATGTTTGACACCTCGTATTTTTAATTCAGGGACAAATGCTAACTTGGTAATTTTTTTGCAGAAGTCCAAACAATGGACAACATATTGCAATTTTTTTGCAGACGTCCAAACAATGAACAACATATTGAACAACAAATAGCCAGGTATCCTTGAAATATAATGCCACGAAAAATATGCACTTTTCATAATACCAT
Source organism: Chloranthus sessilifolius (assembly GCA_021018995.1). Taxonomy (NCBI): domain Eukaryota; kingdom Viridiplantae; phylum Streptophyta; class Magnoliopsida; order Chloranthales; family Chloranthaceae; genus Chloranthus; species Chloranthus sessilifolius. The sequence goes on from CM037587.1 coordinate 137,829,704, forward strand.
AAACAGTTAGTAAACTAGAAAACAGTAAAAAATGGCAATGAATTGCACAGATTACTTCATTATATTGCTCAATGTGTTAACAGTTAGCACAAAGGATTTTGTATGGTGTTTGGTTGAGGATTTTGAGATACTCCGATGTATCTCAAAATATTTTTCATAATGTAAATCATTGGTCCCTAAACTAATAGATTCAAGAGCATGATATGTGAAACAGCATGCACTTGCAGATAACATTTACAATTATTTGCATTACTTTTATCATAACATAATGCCCCAGGTGATATATCAGAAACAAATCCTCAAATTTGTGACCCAAGAACTCAACTTCGATTGAAGGGACATTTGTATAAGACAGCAGTAAGACCTGCCATACTACATGGTGCACAATGTTGGCCTTCGAAAAAGCGACAAGAAGATAAAGTGTGCATGGGGATGAGATGCATACTTTAAGATGGATGTGTAGTAACAAGAAAGGATAAAATTATGAACGACTACATAAGGCAATTCGAGAGTGACACAAATAAAGGAAGAAATTATGGAATGTCGCTTGATGTGGTTTGGACATGTCTATCGGAGGTCAGAAGCAAACCTTGTACAAAAGATTGAGACGCTACGATCACATGGATGTAGGAGACGAGGAAGACCAGTGAAGACTTGGAGTGAAGCAGTGACAGGGGCATGAAGGATTCTGACATTAAGGAGAGTTCAGTGCTAAACAGAAATGAGTGGAGAACTAGAACTCGCAAATCGACCCCAAATAAATTGGATAAGGCCATGAGGATGGTGATGATCATCATCATCATCCTAAGTCAAAAAGTGATCCCACACAGAAGGGAGGCCACACTGAGCTCAAGTACGTCATAAAAGATACAAAATTTAGTGTTAAACCTCTTTGCCCAATTCCTTGGGTATCTGTTGTAACTTTTGAGGGCTCTAGATCAATTTTAATGGAGGTTCTTCAACATAATTTAACAACATGAGTGGGATAGTGGTTACGGCAAAGAGACTCCTTTTAAACGACGTGAGAGGAGTAATTCATAAATCTGAACAGCTGCTCTAATCTAAAACATTGGAGATTGGCAATGCACTGAGGTTCTGGAGTCTAAGTAATAGAGAGCTTTGGATGATTTTGAGTTGATCTTTATTTAATATCATTGGACTTGAGATGAGGGAAGATGTTTTCTACACTCTTCAACAGGCTCCCTGATGGGGACATCCGATTCAAGCAGCCGCCTATAACGTATCGTAGGAGAAAGAAGAACGTCAAAGTGGTCCGAAAGAAAAACTGCACAGATTCGAGGAGCTGAGGAGTATTTTGGATCGATCGATCGAGCCCAAGCAGTCAATCGATCGATTGAGGATAGAGGACACATATTTTAGATGCACTTATATTCCTCAGTCGACCGATCGATCGATTTCAATCAGAGCCAGTGGAAATTTTTATTTATTTCTCAGTCGATGGACTCCATAATCGATCGATCGACCGATCGCGCAAGAATTGACAGGATTTCGTTTAATTTGGCAAAACTTGTCGTTTTAATGTTTTATTGTTTTAGGACTTTTCTAATTTCGAGTTAGGGTTTGGTTAGCCTATTTAAAGGCTTATAAAAACAACATTAAGGTTAATTATTGGTGAATGAAAATTGTTTTTACAACTTTGAGAGTTTTGAACTTTCATGAGGGTGTGATCCTTTCAAACCGAAGACAGATTCTTCGTCTCGCGTGCGGTTTGGTGTGAGGCCAACTTTTTCTCCTCGTTATCTTCTTATTATCTATGAGTTGCGTAAGTAGCGTAATCCTACTCGGAGTTGATGGGGTGACCTACTCGGAGGACCAGATCCAGGAGCACATTGTAGAATTCTATATGAACATGTACAAGGATGATGATTTCCCCCGACCTCAATTGGACGGGATACCATTTCATTCTATCGCTGATGAGGACCGGCTGAGTATGGAACACCAGTTCAGTGAAGCGGAGGTGTGGAGAGTTGTCAGGTTTGGGGCCAAAAACAAAGCACTGGGACCCGACGGCTTCACCATGGAATTCTTCATATTTTTTTGGGCAACCATAAAGGCGGACCTGATGGAGGTTATGCACGAGTTCCACGCATCCAGCTTCATAGGAAGGAGTCTAAATTCTATGTTTATCACTCTCATTCCCAAGAGGGAGGGGGCTGTTGAGATTGTAAACTTCCGGCCTATATGCCTCACCAACTGCATATATAAGATTATATCCAAGGTCCTAGTCAATAGGCTCAAACCGGCCATGAGTTTGATCATTTCTGATAAACAGGGAGCATTCGTGAGGGGTAGACAGCTTGTGGATCTGGTTGCGGTGGCGCATGAAACCATCCACTCGGCGCATCATGATCGTCGGCCAGCAGCCCTGTAGAAAGCGTACGACCAAATCAGTTGGGACTGCTTAGACTATATGCTCGGCAGGTTGGGATTTGGAACAACCTGGAGGAGATGGATGAGGGAATGTTATTCGTCGGCTTGGTTCTCGGTACTAATCAATGGCACTCCTGCGGGATATTTTACGAGTTCCTGAGGTATCCGTCAGAGGACCCGCTATCACCCTTCCTGTTCAATATGGTGGGCGAAGCGTTATCGAGCCTTATATCGCAAGCCCAACCACTGAACCTTATAACCGGTATTAAGGTGGGAGCGCAAGGTCGAGTCATCACGCATCTCCAATTTGCGGATGATACATTTATTTTCGGACAGGCAAATGTGTCGGAATTCAGATCCTTGGTTGATGTCCTCTCAATATATGAGACTGTATCGGGACAGCGTATCAATTTCTCCTAATCGGCTATCACGGGTATTGATACGGAAGATAGTTTGCTGGATGAATTGGTGTAGATGGTGAACTGTGCGACTGAAAAGTTCCCAATTACATACCTGGGGCTGCCCCTTGGCCTTAGACAACCAACAACCAGAGAGTGGGAACCGGTAGTGCAAAGGTTCGAGCAACGTTTGTCATTGTGGAAAGGAAAATTGTTGAGTAGTGGAGGCCGACTCGTTCTGGTGATATTGGTCTTATTGTCGATGCTCATTTTCTACATGTCTATGTTTAAATGCCCGAGGGGAGTTATCAATCGCCTCGAGCAAATTCAGCGGAACTTTTTGTGGGAGGGTTCGGGTAATGACAAACTTTATCACCTTGTTAATTGGGACACTTGCCGGACTGGGTATTCGTAGCCTGCGTTGGACCAATATGACCCTTCTCGGAAAGTAGTTTTGGCGAGCGGGGAGAGAGGAGGAGAGGGAGAGTCTTTGGTGAGTGGTGTTGTTCGAGAAGTATGGCCAGTCTGTTGGTAATTGGAGTATCAGTCATGTGGTTCACAGAGGAACTTCACCATGGTGGAAAAGTATCTGCAGCACTTGGGATGTCTACGCCATAGGATTGCGCTTCAGTTGAGGTTGTGGTAATCGTATAGCTTCTAGGAGGATGCGTGGATGGATATTGGTCCCCTCGCATCCTCATTCCCCTATATCCATGCCATTTCTATGAACCCTCTTGGAAGGATTGCGGAGTTTGTTTCGGAATCTGAGAGGGGTAGATTGTGGGATGTTGTTACCAAAAGGCTTTTGAGGGAGGAGGAGGTGGCATCATTCTCAAATCTAATGCTTACGTTATATGCAGCATGGCGTCACCCTAGCCGTCAGGATCAGATGGTATGGGCCCCGAATAGAGATGGAATTTTCAGTGTTAAGTCCTACTACAGGATGCTTACATGGTGTCCGTTGAACAGATTCCAAGGAGCAGAATTATGGAGAGAAGCCATTCCTCCCAAAATTAAGTTCTTTGCGTGGACGTTATTTAAAGGAAAAATTCTAACGATAGATCAGCTTATTCGAAGGGGGAAGGAAATCCCGAATTGTTGCGTAATGTGTAATATCGGGGAGGAGACTGCCTCACATCTGCTGCTTCATTGTGGCGTGGCGCATGAGATTTGGAGCATCGTCTTAAAATCATTTGGTATGAGTTGGGTTATACCGGCTACGCCTTACCTCCTTTTTCTGATATGGAGGTCCATTAAGGTGGAGGGGCATCTTCGCGAATATTGGAAGGTTGTCCCATTCGGGGTGTTTTGGAGCCTATGGAGAGAGAGGAATATGCGAATCTTTGAGCACAAAAGCTGGCCGGTGGCGATGATCATGAAGTCCGTCTAAGACCTTGTGTGATGTTGGGTGTCAAGAGGAGGGCATGTTCCTCGAGAGGTGTCCTACCTATGGGACCCGGGCTAAGTTGACCGAGGCCAGGAGTGTTGTCTTTTTCCGTGTTAGGCCTAGTTTCTTTTCCTTTTTGGGGCTTGTATCTTTTCTGTTTTTGGTCGTCTTGATATATTGGTCTTTCAGCACCTTGCTACTCATCAATATATTTGCTTTACTGATCAAAAAAAAAGTAGTGTAATCCTAGCCTATCCATTTAAATAAAAAATCCAAATTAACATATTCCTACACCATTAAATTATTAGTTGCCTATATTTTCATCATTAAATTATTATCCGCCTTCCTTTTCGCTCGGTATCAAAAGAAACCTGCTTACAAGTTAGTTCAGCGCCCTAAAACTGTCGGAGATCTAGGCGTTCACTAAGAACCCTCGTCTTCTAGATCCGATAATGAACGTACGCGAAAGTAATACTGTTTTGGGCCAGAATTAAATTATTCAATTGAATCTCTTGAATATTTTTGTGATAATTTGTCAAGGAAGATTGTTATTTTAATTGTTTAAATTAATTTTAATTTTAATCTCAGCCCTAGCATTCCATGTGTTAGTTTTCGCATCAGATTTGGTATCAAAGCATTTGTCAGTTTAGGGTTGTCGGTATCCATATAGGTTCTAGGGTTCATTTCTTTTATATTATTTTGTCTTGCCTCATTTAGGTTTGTGTTGCATCGTCATGGATCCCAGTAAGATAGAAACCCTAAGTTGAGACCTTACATCTAAGTTGACCACGAGTCAGACCGCACTTCAAACCCATATGATTGAACACCACGATCAATTGCAACAATAGTTGCAAGATCAACAAGCTCGACTTGAGGCTTTAGAAACCCGTGTTGAAGAGATAAATGAGTTGGTTATCAACAAAAAAGAGATAAATGAGTTCATCACTGAAAATCGTAATAGAGTCAACACCACTGACCGTAGGAGGGAAGGTCCTCACCGACGTGAAGTCCAAACCGATCAAGATGACAAAGTCATGAAATCCGTTAAAATGGGCACTCTTACTTTTGACAAGAAAAGACAACCTAAGTCCATCTCGAGTGGGTCCCCGGCATGGAAAACTACTTCAAGTGGTATGCCATGTCTGAGGAGCGTAAAGTCCGATTTGCCAAAGTCAAGCTAGACTTTATTGGATGGAATTAGCGCGTCATAGGCAGTCCCACGATCTTCGTCCCATTTCCACGTGGGCTGAAATGAAGATCCAACTGAACAAGAAATATGTTCTCCTTTCATATGATGAACGTATTTTTTATCAATGGCAGTCATTGTGCCAAGGGAATTCTCCAGTCGCGGAATACATTGATAAATTTGAAGACCTGATGTCCTAAGCCAATGTTGATGAGCCGGAAAGGGTTACCTTGTCTCGATTTCGAATGGGCCTCCGCCCAGAACTTTAGAGGTAACTCATTCCATACCCTATTATCGATCTAGATGAATGTTTATATATGAGTCGAGGAGTTAGAACGGCACCTCAAGACCCCTCAAACCAAACGTTTCGATACTAGTGGCTCTAGTTTTAGGTCTAACTTTCCTGAGTCAAAACCCAACGTTAATACCCCATCTGCAAGGTCCAACTCGGTTGCTGCACCAATAACCCGAGTCGATAAGGGTAAAGGTCCAATGCTTGAAGGCCCTAAGAGTGGTGGTCAAAACAAGTATTACAAGTGTCATAACATCGGACATTTTGCAGCACAATGTCTATCCCGAAACTTATTTATAGCCAAGGACACTAAGAATGATCACGATGAGGGTACCGAAGAAGTTTATGAGTCTGAGTCGTTCCCTAGTGATGAGGAAGATTTTGTAGGGGAACGAACAGTGGCTTGTCTTAGATAAATATCCTACCCCGTTGAGGAGAATAATACCTCATGGGCTCTTATGGTTAGATGTGCTCTGGCCCAGTCCAAGGAGAGTGGTGATTGGCGGTGGGATAACATCTTCTATACCGTAGCTAAGTGTGGTGAGAAAGCCTGTCAAGTCATAGTCGATAGTGGAACTTGCACCAATATTGTTTCCAAGAGTATAGTTTCTCGCTTAGGGCTTGCGCCCGTAGCTCACCCACGACCCTATAAAATTGCTTGGGTCGATTCATCATCCATCGCAGTTTCACGAAGGAGTTAGGTTCCTATACCATTCAGCTCGTATAAGGACACCTTGTGGTGCAATTTTGTGCCTATGGATGTGGGGCATATCATCCTTGGGAGGCCGTGGTTGTATGACATGGACGTTTTACATTGTTCGGGAGAACGAACGTGTGTTCTTTCACTCACAACGGAAATAAAATAAAGATCAATCCTTTACCTCCTAGAGCACCCACAGTGAAAACAACCAAGTCCTATGATAAAGGCATGATAGAGAGAGAGAGAGAAGACATCTAAGGTTGTTCACATCGTTAGCCCTATAGAATTTGAACGAGGCGCTAAGAAAGAGGGCATTGTCTATGTCCTTGTTACAGTTGAAACATTCAAAGAGTCAGGCATTGAGATTCCGAAAGAGATTGAACCGATAATGAGTAAGTTGAGGGATGTCTTTCCTAAAGACTTTCCGAATGAATTACCACCTATACGGGATATTCAACACGCCATTGATCTGATCCTCGGATCTACTTTACCTAACTTGCTCCACTATCGTATGAATCCATCCGAACACTCGGAGTTAAAAAGGGAAGTTGATGAACTTCTCCATAAGGGATTCATAAAGGAAAGTATGAGTTTATGTGTCGTGACAGTGCTGCTCACACCCAAGAAGGATGAAACTTGGAGAATGTGTATTGATAGTAGTGCTATTAATAAAATCACGATCAAGTATCGGTTCCCTATACACTGGACGACATGTTGGACATGATGGTCGATGCCACTATATTCTCAAAGATCGATTTGAAGAGTGGGCACCATCAAATCCAAGTTCGTCCCGGGGACGAATGGAAAATTGCCTTTAAAACGAAGGTTAGTTTATACGAGTGGTTTGACATGTCTTTTGAGCTTTCAAATGCCCCCCCGAGCACATTCATGCGTATCATGACACAATTGTTGAGGCCTTCCATAAGCAAGTTCCTTGCAGTCTATTTCGACGTCCTTATTTATAGCTACAACAAACAACACTTAAGTCACTTAAGGCAAGTTTGCATGACTCTCAAATGAGAGAAATTATACGTGAACCTAGAGAAGTGAACTTTCATGTCACAAAGCATTGTCTTCTTAGGGTTCGTCCTAACCTCTGAAGGAATGACTGCGGACCGCGAAAAGGTCAAAGCTATCGAGGAATGGCCTGAACCTCAGAACATTCACGAAGTTCGTAGCTTCCATGGGTTAGCCACTTTTTACAGGCGGTTCATCCGTAACTTCAGTACTATAACTTCCCCTATCACCGATTGTATCAAAAAGGGAGAGTTTAAATGGACACCTGCTGCAGCAAAAGCCTTTAAGGAGATTAAGTCTCGAACGACTGAAGCTCCTGTCATGCACCTTCTGGACTTTTCTAAAGTCTTTGAGGTAACGTGTAATGCATCCAGCGTAGGTATTGGAGGAGTGTTGAGCCAAGAGCGCCATCCGATAGCTTATTTCAATGAGAAGTTAATGAGGCCAGACAGAAATACTCCACCTACTATAAAGAATTCTATACGGTAGTACAATCTCTCAAATATTGGAAACGCTATTTGCTACCACATGAATTTGTCTTATTCTCTAATCATGAAGCCCTTAGATTTTTGAGTTCCCAAAAGAAGTTAAACTCGCGACATGTGAAATAGGTTAAACAACTTCAAGGGTTCACCTTTGTTGTGAAACATAGGGCTGGTATAGAGAATCGAGTTGCTAACGCACTTAGCCGTAGAGTGGCAACGTTGCACTCATTAAGTATTGAGGTGACTGGATTCGATCGCCTTGTAGATGATTATCCTACGTGTCCAGATTTTGGAGAGTACACCTCACTTTTGAGTGAACAAACTGTGAGAGAGAGTAAATATACCCTACAAGATGGGTATCTGTTCCTAAAACACCTTTTGTGTATTCCCCGTACCTCTCTACGAGATTTTTTGGTTTCGGAATTACACGCAGGAGGGATTGTCGGCCACTTTGATAGCAACAAAACCGTTGCTTTGATTGAGGACCGATTTTATTGGTCCAATCTCACCCGGGATGTAACCAAAATTATCAACTAGTGTCGTGCTTGCCAACTGGCAAAACAAAAGAGGAAAAACATCGAATTATACACACCTTTACCAGTGCCCACACACTCTATGGCAAGACCTGTCTATAGACTTTGTGTTAGGCCTCCCCAAGACCCTCCGAAAGCACAACTCGAAGTTCGCTGTCGTGGACCGTTTCTCGAAAATGGCCCACTTAATCGCATGTTTGAAAACCTCTTATGCAAGTAACATTGCTACACTATTCTTTAATGAGGTTGTCCGTCTACACGGTTTGCCTAAAACTATAGTGTCTGATCGTGATGTCAAGTTTGCCAATTACTTTTGGAAGACACCATGGCACAAAATGGGGACCAGGCTTCAGTTTTCATCTGCGTATCACCCCCAAACTGATGGGCAAACCGAGGTTGTAAATAGGAGTCTAGGTAACTTGTTACGGTGTCTAATAAGTGAGCACATTCGGAATTAGGATTCCATTTTACTTGTAGTGGAGTTTGCATACAGCAATTCAGTTAATAGGACCACAGGTATGAGCCCATTTCAAATCGTGCATGGGTATAAACTTAGGACACCTGTAGATCTCATCCCTATATCAATTCATCAAAGGTCATCAAAGTCTGCATCTACATTTGTACATCGCATTCATGAATTGCATGCTGAGATTAAAAGAAGAATTAATGTGAACAATGAAAAATACAAGATTTCTGCAAATTCTCACAGAAGAGTCAGAGTTTCAGGAGGATGATTTGGTGATGGTTCGGAATAAACCTGAGCGGTTCCCCCAAGGAATTGCAAAGAAGTTACAAGTTCGTGGTGTTGGACCCTATAGGATTCTGAAGCGTGTCAGTTCTAACACTTACATCCTAGATTTACCACCATAATTGGGGATTAGCACGACTTTCAACGTGGAAGATCCCGTTCCGTTCCATGGCCATTCAACCATCCCACCCAACCCATTTGAGCCTTCTACATCCGATGCCAACATTATTCCCCTACCCACGCCATTACCTCCACCTACAAGACAATCTCGTGAGATCATTGAAGATGTTTTGGAGGAACAGATTGTGTCCACCAACTAAAGGGGACTTCAGAAGTACTTGGTCAAGTGGAAGAACAAAGTCGATTAAGAGAATGTGGGTAAGGGAAAGGTTTCACCAGATTGATCCAAATATCCTTGATCTCTATCACAACCAGCATTCATTGAAAATGAATCTTTTTAACCCGGGGAGAGTTGATGGGGACCAAGGATCAAAATTTCAACCGCAATGACCGAAATTTCGGTCCAAATTATCGGTTTCAGTCCTCACCGAAACGATAATTTAGACCGAAATTTCGATCATATTTTATATGGGACTCAAAATTTTGGCTAAATTATCGATTCTCGGCCAAAATTTTGATCATTGATGGGGACATCCGACTTAAGCAGTCATTTGTAACGTATGGTAGGCGCAAGAAGAACGTCAAAGTGGTCCAAAAGAAAAATTGCACAGATTCGAGGAGCTAAAGAGTATTTTGGATCGATCGATCAAGCCCAGGCAGTTGATCGATCGATTAAGGACAGAGGACACATATTTTGGATGCACTTATATTCCTCAGTCGATCGATCGATTTTAGTCGGAGCCAGCGGACAATTTTATTTATTTCTCAGTCGATCGATTGACTCTAGAATCGATCAGTCGATCGATCGATCGATCGACCGATCGCGCAAGAATTGACGGGATTTCGTTTATTTTGGCAAAGCTTGTTGTTTTAGTGTTTTATTGTTTTAGGACTTTTCTAATTTCGAGTTAGGGTTTGGTTAGCCTATTTAAAGGCTTGTAAAAACAACATTAAGGTTAATTATTGGTGAATGAAAATTATTTCTACAACTTTGAGAGTTCTGAACTTTCGTGGGGATGTGCTTCTTTCAAACCGAAGAGCGATTCTTCGTCCCGCGTGCGGTTTGGTGCAAGGCCAACTTTTCCTCTCTATCTTCTTATTATATACGAGTTGCGTAAGTAGCGTAACCCTAGCCTATCTATTTCAATAAAAAATCCAAATTAACCTATTCCTACACTGTTACATCATTAGTTGCCTATATTTTCATCATTAAATTATTATCTGCCTTTCTTTTTTCTCGCTATCGAAAGAACTCGCTTGCGATTTGGTTCGATGCCCTAAAACTGTCAGAGATCTAGCCGTTCGCTAAGAACCCTAGTCTTCTAGATCCGATAAGGAATATACGCGAAAAGTAACACTATTTTGGGCCGGAATTAAATTATTCAATTGAATCTCTTAAATATTTTTGCGATAATTTGTCAAGGAAGATTGTTATTTTAATTGTTTAAATTAATTTTAATTTCAAATCTCAGCCCTAGCATTGCATGTGTTAGTTTCTGCATCAATCCCCCTCTCCTAGAGCTGAAGAATTTGCCTAGATGGCACTGAAAGTAAAATTTTAATTGAACAGTTGGAAAGAAGACATTTCACATTCCATCCCATACCCCTTTTACCATCCTTAGGGGAAGATGTAGATCATACTTTTTTACATATTGTGTATATTTCAGTATTATGGAATCTACAATAACTCGAATATGATTTACTCCTTAACATGTGGAATGAGTGGCAAAGGTTAGTTGAAATGCCCAAGCAAAGTGCATGCCGATTAGTGTATTCTTTGCAAGTCTATGGATGACATGGAAGGGAAGGAACGCTTGTATTTCTAGAAAGCTTTTTTTTTTGCATGTGATCATTATCAAGACCCATAGGATTTATGGGTGCATCTGACGTGGAGGTTAAAGCCTATGGACGGACTGGGCTCTCAAAGCTTGACATGTTATTCACATTTAAGCATTGAGTGGAAGGGGACCTCCTTAACACAATAAGATGATTAAGATATGATTTTGTGTCTTCCTTGGAAGAATATGCTAAAATTCAAGGAAAGATATCATGAATTTGTTGAGCTCACGATTACTCATATACATAGAGAGGGCAGGTGAGTTAACTAATGTCAGAGTCTATCGAGGAGACGTGTAATGAAGGTCCTTTTAGCTTCTTTCGGTTAGTGATGATCATCAGTTGTATCTGTTTGGGCTGACTTGTGATAGTCTTGGCCTACTGGACTGGATTATGTTATACTTTTGTGACTTTGTTTTAGTTTTATTTCCTTTCATTAATAAGGTTTTATATTCAAGGAATAAAAATAAAAAGTTGCTAAGCTATTACGGCTGCTCAAATAGTGCAATCAAGAGCTAACTTCAACATCGAGAGGTGAAACGGTTGGCTGTAAAGGGGTGAAGAAGACAAGGAAATCACTGAATTTATCATCATTAATATATTACTAAGATGTGTATGTTAAGATGGATGTGTGGAGTAACAAGAAAGGATAAAATTAGGAATAAGAATATGAGAGGAAATTTGAGAGTGGCACCTATAAATGAAAAACTATAGAATGTAGCTTGAGGTGGTTTAGCGCTAAAAAGTAGACCATGTACGAATGATTGAGACACTACAAGCACAAGGAAGTAGGAGAAAAGGAAGATCAATGAAGACCTGAAGGGAAGCAATGAGAATTGACATAAAGGATTGCAAAGTTACAGAGAGCATAGCACTGATAAGAAACGAGTGGAGAAATAAGACTAGCAAAGTCGACCCTAAAGAGAATGATAAGGCTAGGATGACAATAATGGTAAATACATTGCTAACCACAAATAGATGGGGCAAGCCGATAATGATGATGTTGGTGGAGGAGGTGGAGGTGTTGATCTTCAGTAAGTTTGAAAGTGAGGAAAATCAAGAAAAGTACGTTGAAGATGACGAAGAGAATAAAATCGGCGCAAAGTTCACTACTTAATCGTGATGTTTGTGGCTTCAAGGGAATAGGATCATCCAATGATGATGTTTTGGGATAAAGATAACTGGATTTTATACTTTTCCTTTCTATGCTTTATCTAAGGCCTGTTTTAAGGATCCACTTCTTTACTTTGAAGCCCACAGCCCCATAAACCTGAAGTTCCTGTAGATATTCCAGCCCCTGGCCACCCTAAATTTGACGCCGATAACAGACTGAATCATCTCCGAAGTTACCTCCTCTTATGCACTGTATCAGTGTGGAACCCACAAAATCGGGAAAGTCTGTCCCCCATCTCCCATCAATTACTTTCTATAATAGGACAGGAAGAATCCTACCATAATCAACTACTACAAAAGAACTTTCCTACTTCAACCTCCTAATTAAAGACTCATAATGACACTAGGCAACTAAAATAGCAAGTAAAAGAAAATAAATAAAAACCACCTAAGCCTCTTGGTGATTTTAGAAATCTGAACTCTCGCCTTCCTTTAACGCTGATATGAATCCCAAATCTCACACGGCTCAAAATCTGACCAGCCATAATTTCTTTTAATCTCGAGCCCCATTACAAACCATAAATCTTTATTATTTGGGCCTTCAATGTTACTTACTCTAGGCCTACGATCTCCTACAGCTTTCAATTCTAGGCCCTTGAAATCCATCTTTATGAGGCTTCCATAAGGCAATTTAAAGCCTTATTTTTATCAGCCGGTTTCAAGGCCTCATTTCTGTCCTTAAACTTCTTGAAACCTGACTACATCTCTATCCGAATAACTGCCCTCTCTGACGTTCTTCATAACCCTCTTCTGGCTCAGCAACCAGTCCCTTAAAAACCATCTTCTGACTCAGCAACGCCCTGCAAGTCCCTCTTGAAACCTTCATATAATCTTTTAAATGTGACGACAATCCCTCCTTATAACTGCCCTCTAATGCCATCTTATTCTTCGATTTTTCAATTGCATCATGCCTTCCACTAAAACACCATCCACTGTAAATGAAGCCTTGTCTCAGCCACAATGGAACAATGTCATGGTTCAAGAAATGAAAGTTCTCGAATACAAAAACACTTAGGCTTGATCGAGTTACCAGAAAGAGAAGGTTGTGGTTGGAGATTGGCGCATACTGTTTAGTACAAGCCTATCAGGACAATGGTTGAATATAAGGCTAGGCATGTTGCAAAGGCGTTTACGCAGACATATGGGGTTGACCATCACGAAACATTTACACCAGAGGCCGAATTGACCTAAATCAAAGTGATTTCATCCCTTGTGGCTCACAAAAAATGGTATGTTCGTCAGTTATCCTTTCCTTCATGGGGAACTTCAAGAAGTCCCACCTGTTTTTTCTCTTCATTGCAAGAAAGGACGTGTTTGTAAACTAAAGAAAGTCGTAAATGAACTAAAGCAATCTCCAGTCTCCACAAGCATGATTTGATATATTCAGTGACACAGTAATCAAGATTGGATACAAAAAGAGCCACTATGATCATATCCTAATTGTTGAATAGAGAGTACACCTCACAGCCTATATTGTATATGTCAATGACATTGTTAGCACAAGTGATGATAGTAAGGAGATTATATCATTGAAAAGGTAACTAAGTTAGGTGTCTGACATAAATGAGTTAAGCCCACCGAAGTACCTTCTTGGAATACAAGAATCAAATATTTATCTTTCAGAAGAAGTAGACTATTGATCATCTCAAGAAGACAAGTACCTTGGGGTTAGACCTGCTGATTCTTTCATGCAACAAAATCATAGGATAAACACTGGAGATGGTGAGATACTCAAAGATGTGGGACTCTATCAAAAACTTGTTAAAAAGATCAGATATCTTACAATCACTTGCCTAGATATTTCATATGATGTAAGTGTGGTTAGCCAGTACATGCATTCACTATAGAGTTGGCACTTAGATTGTGTGTAGAATTCTCGGGTATCTAAACGCTAGCACAAGCAGGGTGTTTTATATAGTGACCATGGGCGGTGTCAAAATCAACACTTAATACTAACTGGTTTGGATCTCTCGCTGATAGGAGATCCACTGTGAAGTATCGCACCTTTGTTAGGGGAAACCTAGTGACTTGGAAGAGCAACAAGCAAAATGTGGTTGCTGCTCAAGCGTGGAAGTGGAGTACAAATCCATGGCCCATGGTGCTTATGATTTAGGGGATATAGATCAAATGCACTTTGTATGAGGATAATGGAGCAGTCATTCACATAGCCGCCAATCCAGCATTTCATGAGATACCAAGCATATCGAGGTTGACTGTAATTTTATAAAGGAAAAGGTAGTATCCAGGGTGTTTTGTACCTTGCAGTTTACTTCTCAAAAAAATAACTGAAAGGATTCACTAAGGTTGTGCGAAAGACAAGATTATATGAACGTGTATCCAAGTTCAGCATGATTGATATACACACACCAACTTGAGGGGATTGTTGAAGTGTACAAATTGGCTAAGCTTAGTCATAATATTTCTTATTCCTTTATGTTTAGGCACTACCTCTCTATAGAAGGGGACACTTGTAACTTTGTACATTACTTAGTGCTGAGAGTATGACATTAGACGGTCAATAAAATTTCTCCCCAGCTTCTCTCTCATCCTCCCTCCTCACAAAAGCATCACTAACACATCTAACAGCTACAGTAGTCACAACATCAACTACATAAACCTTCGACAATGATGCGGGACAGTAGGCCAAGTTAACTATGTTGACCAATTACATGATGAGTTAGTGGGGTTGAATAGATTTCTTCATTTGCCGCCTTCATATTTGAAGAAGAATGCTTAAATGGTGGTGGATTATTAGTGTTGGTCTTTTATTGATTAGGAGTTTAAGCTACAGTAGGTTATTGTTCTTTATAGCTGCAGTCTTAGAACTAAGTTACAAAGTTTCTTAATAAAGTTGTTGCTTTAGGAGTTTAAAAAAAGAAAAGATTTAATTTATTCAAAGTTTATTGGGGGCCGCATGACTACATATCATGAGAAGTATATTTGAATTGTTTTAGAATTAGATTTATTGGTTTTTGAGGTTGTTTTGATGGTTATAGATAAGGTATTTTAGACAGTTACGAATTTAAGGGATTCTTGATTATTCAGGCCTTGATTGAATCATATGCCAATAAATCAGAATTCTCCACTAGAATTCTGATTTATTGGCGAAGACGCGGAAGAGACGAAGCAATAGATTTATTTTATGAAACTCTACCATCATATTTTTTAGTTTGAGAGATTTGATCTCCTGTCCTATCTTCAATGATTGTTGTGTCTCTTACTCATTGAAAAGCGTGTGATTCAATCTCTCTTGCATCAAATGAATGTAAATAGGTAGAGTGGAGATGTTTGAAGTACTTGCTTGAAAGAATAGGATTGCTTCCACTTGGAGCAGATGGACAACCGCTTGCATTTAGCCTCTTGGTTTCCAGTTCGAAATGGTTTTTTTCGAACTGGTAGAGGATTAAAACAAGGTAACATTTTATTGCCCCTTCTCTCTTTAATAGTAGATTAATGGAGCATGCTTCTTCACTTGGAATGATGATGGGCTTCAAGTATGGTGGCCCAAATTTGAAACCTAATATGGAGATGAAACTATGGTGCGTCCATTGATACAACGTTTGGATCTTAGGTGACACACTGGTGCAGTCATGAATATAATGACAACAAAGCCATATATATAAAAACCCAATGTGTAGAGAACTCTACCCTCTATAAGATGTAGAAGCATAATATCCCCAAGGGTCCTACGTTATTACAAGGACGAAAGCTAGTTAGTGCTGCAATTGTACAAACATGCCTCACACTCTCACTACCTTGGATTCTATAACCCCATACGATAAATAAGATTCATCCGAACTATTCATAATCCATCAGGCAAGGACAAAGAATTCGTCTGCCTCACATATTAACTGTGAAGACTGGTTGATATTACAGTATTAAGAATATGTAAAGGTAACCAAAACATACACATCGTGTAGGAATACGAATTATATTTCAACAAAAAAAAATGACAAATAAACAAGGATCAGAATTCAAAAATCAATATATATAAATAATACCTCATTGAATTCCCTAAAAATCCACTTTGATAGGTTAGACCACCTTCGGGATGAAGCTGTGCTTGGATGATTATAGAACTGTTCAGCATGCCTTAAGAATAGATATACCAGCATAAAGATAACAAGAAATGGAGAAATTAGAAGCATTCCAAGCCCAACAGCCATAAGCCTCTTCTTCAGTGAAGAATGGTTAGCAATGAAGTCTGTCCGCACACAAAAGTTTCTGCAAATTGTATAAATGAAGAAGATTCATAAATTACTTTACAATTCAGCTTTCCTTTCTTTGAATAATTAAAGTCTTAAGGGAGTATATAATGAGTTATAATTCTGGGATAAAAAAAAAATGTGGGAAAGAACCATCACAAACAAATGGGAAAGCCACAATGCAAAAGTTAAGAACACTGATGCCCCAAAAACATAAAAGAACCTTAGATCTCTATCAAGGCTACCATTTAAATAGACAAGCGGAATAGTTTGACACAACTTATCAAGTTAATATTGGTTATCAACGTATAATCAAGCCAATAAGCAGCAACTAACAAAATAGTAAGTTCTTCCAGTTCTATTAATGGAGAAGACCCCACCAAGACGTGCCACCAATTTAGCAACACTAAAATATTGATAAGCAGCGACTAACGAGATGCAAAACTCTTTCATTTCTATTAATGGAGAAACATCACCAATGAATTTTTCTAAGAAATACTCCATGTACATGCAAAATGATTCCCAAGAGCTAATCAATGAAACACATACAGGACAGTTCACCCCAAAAAAAAAAACATGAATAACAGGGAATTGATTCGTTTTTAATATTAGAACAGGGCAAGACATAAGAAGTGTAAACTGTAAATATTAAAAATTGCCATATAAAGGAGGTAAGATTCCATATTGGTCTTCCACGTGGGAGGAGCATGTGGAAACAGGTTTGGGACTCATGGAAAGTTGACTTCTTTAGCCCCAATAGTGGAATTAAGTTCCTAGATTGACTCAACTCTACTCGTTTCCATGCATTCCCACGTGATGCCCTCTAGAAAATTCCTATTAAATTTTGAATCTAAAATATCCATAAAAACATAGGTAACAGTAAGGAGAGATAATTTGTCATTTTACAAAACCTTTGTGCTTAGTAAAAGTGGATAACTCATTCAAAGAAGTAAAGCCACTAGCCCAATGTTCCATGCATAGCATATTCTACTCAATACATTACACACTCAACATCTCTTCCAGTACATTAGTAGTCAGCTTTAAGGTTTGATTTTACAGTTCATCTAGACATATAGCGCCTGTCTAAATTATGCTGTGCCATAGCACATCTTTTCAGGTTATCAGTCATAACAAATCTATTTGGGTTATCGGTCATAGCTTATGCTTGGAACCTCAAATTATGTCCATAAACAGAATAAGTGTCCAAAGAGGCAAAATATTCTTTTTAAAAGGTCTAATTTTTGCAGTCAATAAAATCCAACAAATTTCATAGGCAAAAGTATTAATTCCGAATGCAAGATTACCTGTCAAACATGCTCTGCAGTATACACCAATTTAAGGTCCATTCAAGAGTTTTCGTTAGTATCAAATGATTCTTCCTTCCATTCGCACCGGAATTGACAGCAGGACCAGCTCCAGGGAACCACGAAGGGATTGGAAAAGCAAGCACACCTTTGTTGAGCAATCCAATCAAGTAATTTTCCTTGCGCATAATCCGCATTACCACATCATGTGCAGATAAATCCTTCACCACACAAAGTTGCTGAAAATTTTGTATCTGAACAACCTTTTCTAGAATTGCTGCCCATGGTGTAGTTTGAACCTCCCGGTCTGTAACATTGAGACTGCAAATGGAAAAAACAAGGGACTGAGTCATTGTACATCATAATTACTTTGAAGCCCAAAATTGATGCCAGGTTATAGATCCAATCTTACCTATTATAATAGAAGCGACGGATCTCCAACGTGTCTTGCAATTGAGCAAAAAACCTCAAAAAGCAGAAGAGCCAATAGATAGAAAATATTCCTAGATGCCCAACAATTATACCTTTTGAAAATGTGAAAGGAACTAATGGATGACTGTGAAGAGCCTCTTTAGGCAGATCACAGGGCTTTATTCCCGACTCAACTGCATCCATCCCACACTTTGCATTACGCAAACCATTCCAATCAACGAATAATAGGAAAAATCCAGAAAAACATATGGTGAAACCGAGGCTCAATAGCTCAACTATCCACTTGATGATAATACACACCAGCCCTTTTTCACAAAAATAATTATACAGCCTCTCGAAGAATAGATCTAAATCCTTAATTGGTTCTACCTTGAAACCTTCGCCATTTAGAAGTCCAGAAGGGCTCTCACTACCAGAACTTGGGAGTTGTCTGTAATCGGACAATTCTATCTCAGGAGGTACATCAATGAGCAATCCCCTGGTTAATGATTTATTGCCACGCCACTGCCATCTGAATCTGCTGGGAGCATTTGCACCCTTTTGGCAGCTGGACATCATTCATAAAAACTCAGAACATGCAAAAGTTGCCAGTCCATTCCCCAAATGTATCATTTGAAAGTTAAGAACGTGAGCTGGGGAGAGAAAAAGGGAACAAGTATTATGTTGACCAGTTCCAGATAGAAAGCTTGTGCATACCATATGTAATAAATGGAAGAAGTAGATGCACAGAAAGTCACATCCCATTTTAACAGAAACCATTACGGAATAGTGGAGAGAAATGCTAATAGGGTGGTTCTATTTTTTTTTTGATAGGTAAGTGTGGGATTTGTATCATGGAATATATGAGACTTAATATTTCTACCAGCTACTAATCAAAAATAAAAAAATTTATCCTATTACCTTTCCATGAATTACATGGACAATCCTTCGAAGCTCTAGAGAAATAAAACCGCAACCTTACTAATGCCAACTAAGGGGCTTAATCAATTCTCAAATTATAAGTAGTTGCATATCTCATCTGCTTGATTCCTCTATCATCCTGCATAAGTCACAAATATCCCTGCAACTAAACGTGAATATGCAAAAATGGAATTCAGAAGATAGGAGAATACATAGAAGAAATACTGAGAAGCTTGAAATCGCCTTGGTTGACCTGCTTTATGCTTATGCAAGTGGGCATAAAGGAATTACCAAAAAAAGTGTTTCAGTTCAGAATCAGCAATTTGCATACTTTTCTCCACAAGAAACAATAGACTGCTACAATATCTAACATTAAGTGAAAATGAGTGTAATACCACCTTTGTTTTACACATGATAGTTTTCCAATTCAAACAAATTGATCAGGAAGCATTTTCAAAGGCAAAAAATTTGTCCTTCCAATAGGAACTGTCCAGAAATCAGAACCATTTTCACCAACCTAGAGGATCAATTATCAGATTCTATATTCAAAATTATAAGGGTGTCTGTTTGAGATCAATACATCTCCTCGGTGTGGTATAATCTCGTTTTCATTATTGTAGATCAACGAAAAAAATATTTAATGCTGCCCAGTCAAGATTCCACATGATCAACAATATAAGGCCAAGACATGAAATAAGAGAAGCAAGGGCACCTTTATATAGCAAAAGTCCCACGCAAAGTGTTGCTGATGTAATTGCAAATCACCCCGAAATGCTGGCCAGAGGTCATCACATCATTTAGATGTGTAAGTTTTCCTTTGCTTGCAACAACTTTAGCTAAGTGTCCCTCCACCATAATACCAGTCACCTCACTTCGTATTCTATGTGGGATGCCCACCTGTAAAACTAGAATACAGACACAAATAGACAACGGATGAAAGACAAATACTTCAGGCCCCCCTTTTTAAAGAAGTGGACAACAAAAAAGGATGGCCACTTCACTCTAATGGCGGAAACGTAAGAACGCATGAGACGGACCGAACCTAGTTTTGAGTTCAAACAAATGCTTTTCTGTTTCGGTTCCCTCTAGTGATAGTAAGCCTACTCTTTCTGTGCACTTCTTCAAGCCATGGTGTTCCAGCATTCAGTGGAAATTATAGTATCCTCAATGGCTCATTCCTACCAATTGCAGGCGTACTTTGTCTCGAGCTCTAGTTAATCCCCATTAGAGCATTTCAGGGGAAGAAATGCAATTTCCCCATGCAGTTCCTAACCACTATGGTTGTTTCCTCTGTTCAAGAACATGTGCCTCACAGCACCAAGGACAGCCATCAAGCTTAGAAGTAAAGAAGGGTTTGCTAAAGTAGAATTAACAAACAGAATTCAAGGAAAATAATCGTAGGATGAAGAAGCTAGATTTTCAGGCTTTCAATGGAGAAGAGCAATGCTACTCTTAAAATGATGAAACATTCCCTACGGGGTCCCTTTCATTTGATTAACATCAATGTAGGAAATAAACTCCTAGCCTAACATAAGTAGAATAACTTCTAATTCAATATCCTGTGATTACTAAAAATGCAATGCAAAGTCCAAATCACTTTCCAAAACTACAAAACAAAAGCATAACCTAAATAAAAGTGGCCTCAAAAGAGGTATGGAACACCACATATGGCATGATGGTGACATCATTGCGGGCCCATAGATGCAACCTCAGTTTTCTAACCCTAGTTTGTATTCTGCATGTAGTTTGACTTCTCTCTCTGACCTGGTTGACTTCATTTGACTTTCACGCTGAAGCTCCGATAAACATGACCGGAAACCAAGCCCAAGATCGTAGATATAAAGTGATTCAAAAGATCAAGATATCTTTTCTTTGACTACTTAGATATGGTATTGTGTGATCATTTCCTCCCATTTGGAGAGAAGTTGACCTGTTGCTATTGCCTTCAAGCATCTATAGAGAAAATCTTCATCACCTTTAGTCACTTAAACAGCTGAAATTGATCTACTATTTGATGTCGGCTTTCTATTTAATTGAATTAAATATTGTGCATAAACCATTGCAAGTGATTTTCTCATATCCAATATATCTTCAATTTCTTCTTTTGAACTAATTGATATTCAATCCTTCAAGCACCAACTCCTTCATTCAAACCACCATAAACTGAATATAGGGAAATATCTAACTCTTTGAAACATTCAATGTGAAAAGTAATCATTGATCATCCATTGAATTTCAAAAGTCGCCATTTTGTATTAAACATATCTGTTAGAATTCTCTTCTTCCATGGATACCGTTACTTCATTACCTTCTTCAAGGACCTTCAACTTTCAATGATCATCGGTTGCTTCATTGTACTTCTAAGTTCATAGTGGTCTATTCAAGTTTAGCTCCTTTGAAGAATTGGATCCCACCATCTTGATTATCATCATAATATGGAAACTCTTCACTCAATCTACCAAGTGATTTTCTCATATCCAATATATCTTCAATTTCTTCTTTTGAACTAATTGATATTCAATCCTTCAAGCACCAACTCCTTCATTCAAACCACCATAAACTGAATATAGGGAAATATCTAACTCTTTGAAACATTCAATGTGAAAAGTAATCATTGATCATCCATTGAATTTCAAAAGTCGCCATTTTGTATTAAACATATCTGTTAGAATTCTCTTCTTCCATGGATACCGTTACTTCATTACCTTCTTCAAGGACCTTCAACTTTCAATGATCATCGGTTGCTTCATTGTACTTCTAAGTTCATAGTGGTCTATTCAAGTTTAGCTCCTTTGAAGAATTGGATCCCACCATCTTGATTATCATCATAATATGGAAACTCTTCACTCAATCTACCAAACAGTTCTGAATCCCAGCAATGGATCAAAATCTCAGTTTTCGGATACATATCATCCACAATCAATACCGAGATGATACGTATCAGGTATCACCGATAAAGTCAATGTGTCGGTGATAAAATGAAAATATTGATATGTATTGGGTATAGGTATCATCGAGATACCTACCCAATGTTATCGCTATCGGCTGAGATCTTGAACGATGAAAGTGCATGCTTATAATCAGTAAACTTATGTTTTTGGGATGTCTGATTTCAGTGAATGGGATTGAGTTGGATAAAAAAAGACTTGACGAATGGCAGATTAGCCAACACCTAAAAACTTGGGGGATGTGCATAGTTTTTGCGCCCTTGGTAATGTTTCTCACAGGTTTATACCAAATTTCATCATGCTAATCCAATTACTAATTTTTGAATAGAGGAATGTTTGAGTCGACAAGAAGCTGAAATTAGCGTTGGTAAGGTGCAACAGAAGATGGCTTCCTGATGGGCGTCAATGATGCTAAAGGCCAATATAACAAAAACATGCCAAAGAAGTGACAAACTAAAGAAAAGGACTAAGGAATTAAATTTCTCAAAATAGAGCACGCTTTATTAAATGAATTTAAAATATAGGAGCTCCTTTGTGTGTGCTTTTTTGCGAAGGAATTGGGAGTCTTAACTTAGATTGAAAGTAAACCACTCTAGTTAACTCTAAGCCTATTTTTAATTGAAATTCATTAATAATCAACATAATACAAACTATAAGCATGCAAAGTGGCTCCTTTTTCGTGCATGGTTCATGTTCATGCTGTTATCATGAAAAAAAAATTATTGTTATTAATGATAACAATTTCAAAAAAAAAATTCTTTGAATCCAACATAACTTGTCATAAATGCTTTTATTGTTCCCCGAAACTTGCACTACATATAAGAACGTCATTAAAATAAAACACCAAAAGCTAGGCTATGAGAGGCGTAAACACTTGAATAATTATACGCATTTTCCATATTTTTTTATCGGTAAGAACTCCAAAAATATATTAAAAAGGACAGCGAGAAGCTAGAACAATACAAAAGAAAACCGGACCCACCAATGGTGAGAAGACGAAAACAATAATAAAAACTAAACCAGAAAAAAAAGAAAACCCCGACACAGAGGGGCGAGCGAAGAGGGAACCAAAAAGAGACAATCCCGGCATAGCCCGGATGATCCCAAAGGAGCGAGTCCCCTCCGGCCCCTGCCTGGTCCAAGTTCACCCATAAGCACATAAAGTCCCGAACTGACTTCAAAACCAACCCAACGGGGAGACGCTTCCGGCCGAAAATGTAAGCATTTCTTTCGAGCCAAGTGCTCCAGACAACCGTGAAGAAACTAACTCTCCAGAAAGCCCCCAGCTGGCCCTCCAGGGTACCGCCATACCTGGCCAAAAGGTGTTGAGAGACGGAAGAGAGGATAACCCAAAGCATGTCAAAAGATCCAAGGATAGGCCCCCAAATCTTGTTAGCCACCCAGCAATGAAGGAAGAGGTGGGACACGAACTCTTTCGATTGCAAGCACATAGCAAAAACGTTAGGAAGACTCTTCCTCCTCCAGTTCAGTTGATCAATAGTGAGGATCCTTTCTCTAACCAGAGTCCATGAAAAGAACTTAACCTTGGGGGGTATGGCAGCCTTCCACAAGCCTACCCAGTCACATTTAACAAAAGGCCGACTCAAAAGAGTCCGATAGAAGGACCTGACAGAAAAGACATCGTTCTTGCTAGGCACCCAAACTAGCTCATCCACTCGGGTGCTGATTTCTGACCTGATCATAAATCGAAGCCAACAGGCCTAGAAATGAAGAAAACCTCCTCATCTCTAAGGTGTCTCCGGGTGATCAAATTCCACACAGCCCCTCCATCGTTATTGGAATAAAAATTAGCCACCATTCTGCAAGAATCAGCCGCAATAGAGAATATTATCAGGAAAGTCTCCTTAACAGGTCTGATCTCCGCCCATGAATCCTCCCTAAACCGGATACAAGCTCCATTCCCCCAACTAAACCGCACCCGTCGGGGAAAAAAAGCCCATGTCCCGCAAATGCCCTTCCACCAAGCAAAGACGGATCTATTGGTAACAATTTTATTCCTCAATTGTCATCCAGACTACCATATTTATCCGTCAACACCAGCACCCAAAGACTCTCTCTATCGCTGTCCAACCCGACGTGTCAGAACCATTTACCCAATAGAGTTATATTGACCCATCGCAAGCTTCGAATACCCAAACCACCACAAATCAATTGGAGTTGGCAGCTCTCCCAATTAACAAGGTGGTATCTCTTGTCAAAACTAGATCCCTCCCAAAGGAAATTCCTTTGGATTTGCTCAAGTCTTTGGATCACACTCATGGGGCACTTAAACATGAACATGAAGAAAATGGGAATGCTTAATAAGACCGACTTAACGAGAAGAAGGCGGCCGCCACTGCTAAGCAACTTACCCTTCCACAAGGCCAGCCTCTGATCGAACCTCCGAACCACCGGAACTCAGGCCAAAGCTGAAGGCTGGCCAATCCCGAGAGGGAGTCCTAAATAAGAAATGGGAAGGGGCACAATCCTGCTATCCACCACGTCTCCCAGCCCAACCAAAATCTGATCCTCAACCTCGATTCCAGAAACCGTCTGATTAACCCATTGTCCCGAAATCGCCTCATAAGTAGAGAGCACCTCTGCCAAAGATCTAAATTCAGCCGCATCCGCCTTACAAAACAAGTGCGTGTCATCCACGTATTGGAGATGCGTGATGCGACGACCAAAGGAGCCCACTTGAATGTCGAAAATAAAATCAAGTTGCCGAGCTTGAGAAAGAAGACCATCCAACGCTTCCCCCACCATATTGAATAAAAAAGGGGATAAGTGGTCTCCCTGCCTAACACCTCTAGAGCTCTTAAAATACCCCGTCGAAGCACCGTTGACGATAACCGAGAACTAAGCAGACGAGTAACAAGCACGCAAACCCAAATCTGCCCAACATGTAGTCTAGGCATCTCCAACTCACACGATCGTATGCCTTCTCCATATCGACCTTCCAAAGGGCAGCGGAGCTACTACTGCAATGAGCCGAGTGCACCACCTTGAGGGCCACAGCAGCCATATCAACAAGATGTCTACCCTTCACGAAAGCCCCCTGGTTTGCCGAGGTAACTTTACCCATGAACGGCTTGAGACGGTTGGCGAGCATCTTCAACACGTTTTTGTACAGACAGTTGAGCAGGCTGATGGGGCGAAAATCCTTAAGATCCTCAACTCCTTTCTTCGGGATGAGCGAAATAAGGGTGGAATTCAAACTACAGCCGATGTAACTGCCCTCATGGAACTCCCTAAGCACATGCATGAGATCCTCTTTAATAAGATGCCAAAAACACTGATAAAATTCCATCGGGAAACCATCGAGGCCCGGAGCATTATTTGTGCCACTACTCTTGATAGGCCGCCAAACCTCTTTCTCCTGGAAGGCATTTCCACAGCAACTTGATCCTCCAAAGAGATTGGTCGAAACAGAACCCAATCCAGCTCCGGCCGAGACCACCCCTCAGCAGAGTAAAGGTTCCTATAATAGGAGACAATTTGACTCTTGATTTGGTCCGGGTCCGAAATGATGCAACCATCAACAGAGATCTGACCCAAAAAGTTTGATTCGCCCCAAGCATTAGCAACCGCATGAAAACACTTGGTGTTATTATCCCACTCCTTAAACCATTGAACCCTCAATTTTTGTTTCCAACAAACCACCTCAGCCACACATTTGTCGTTGAATTCCTATTTTTTATAGCCGCTCCTCACATTCCAAAACCGTCAAGTCTCGGATCTCCTCTAGCTCATCAATCTCCTTCAAGCGAGCAAGTAACACCTCCTTAGCAGCATGAACCAAACCATAGACATCTTTGTTCCACTACTTTATGCATTTTTAAAGGTGCTTTAGATTGGATAAGAATCTAAAGGCGGCAGTCCCAATAGGGTGAGTTTCGTTCCACCACAGCAAAACAGAGGCACGAAAGTCGGCATCGAGGAGCCGCATATTCTCGAAACGGAAGGGAGAAGGACCCTTGCCCCGAGACTCGCAACGAAGAAGTCGACGGTGATCAGAGACTATGCAGGTTAGACATAGCAAAAGAGGCGCAGGGAAGAGGTCTAATCATTTCGGCAAAAAGAGGAAACGATCCAACCGGCTCAAGGAAGGAACATCTTGAAGATTAGACCACATGAAGAGAGCACCCGAGAGCGAGAGGTCGACTAGCTCCCAATCATGAATGAAGGAATTGAAATCTCGCATGACCGCCACATCGACAGGCCTTCCCGTTTTCTCCTGCGGCCATCTAATAGCATTGAAGTCGCCAGAGAAGCATATCGGAAGATCCCACTGAGCCGCCACCGCCGCCAGCTCAAACCAAAACTCTGCTCGGCAACTGTCACCAGAGGGCCCGTAAATACCGAAAAAAGTTCAACTTTTTCCCCCGTCTTTGTTCCGAAGCACCACAAAGGCAGAAAAAACCTTCACTTCCTCTTCAGTTTTCTTGAATATAAGCAAGTTCCAAGCCACCAGGATGCCCCTAGAAGCTTCAGCCGAATCAACCCCTATCCAACCCCAACGATCTCCACCAAGCACGGACGCTACCTTTCCATGATGACAACTGCCCCACTTAGTTTCCTATATCAATATGATTGTCGGGTTATGCATAGTTATAACCTTTTTAACTCCCACGCGTTTTTTCGGGTCGCAGATGCCCCTCACATTCTAAGAGAAAAGGTTCATAAAGAACACAATGAGAGCCTGCCCAAGCCAGAAAGACATTCCATTAAGCACCCTCGGTGCCCCTTCCATCTGACATCCCCCACTACAGCCTCGCAAGTTCTCGAACCTTGGATCATATCTTCTTCTTCCCAGTGACAATAGCCCAATGGCAAATGATAGAATTTTAAAAAATCCCTGAGAGCGTTGTCTGAGCCTTGGAAGGACATCCCAAGCTCCCGACCAAATCGAATGAGCCTATCCACAGCATCGGAGCCAAAAGTTGTCAGAATTACCCCCACGCCCTGAGGGAGGGGAGAGAGCAGAATCGGATCCACATGGTGATCCGAAAGAACACTGAACCCTCGCCCCATAATCATCCTAACGCATGGATCTAATACCTCCTCCAAGGAAGAACCCATCGTGGAATCAGAGTTCGAACCAAAAGAGGACGAGGACGAACTACCAAGATCAACAAGGTCCGGATGGAAGGAAGAAGAAGAGCACAGGAGCCTCGAGGAAAGAGAAGCAGGCGAGGCCTTTTCCAAGGGAGCACACATGACCCACTGGACAGAGATAGGGGTCAAAGAGGAACTAAGGGGTTTGGCCCAAAATCCCAACTTAACCAGCACCAAGCGGTTCAAATTAAAATGGACCAAGGATCATTCGGGTTTCATTTCGGTTTCGGAGGGAACCGAAACTGAAATTTCGGCCGAAAATATGATCCCCATACAAAATAGACCAAAATTTTGGTTTCGGTGAGGACTGAAACCGATAATTTCGGTCATTTTGGCTGAAACTTTAATCCTTGACATGGACCCACAAATCCAAATGAGACACCCAGGGAACCGCAGCCCAACGGAAGAGGATCTGACTGGAATCCAGTCAGATCCGACCCACTCGCAAGACCCAAGGAGAACGACCCGGCCACCTCGCAACAGCCTGTCCAAGCCACTTGTGAGCCATCCCTCCAGCAATTGCCATGTGAGACATACTCCTCGGTAGTCCCGCCAATTGCCTTTTAACTCCCCAAACCGCTAAGAGAAACTGGTGTGGCTTCTAAAAACGCCTTTCCACGTGTCAAAGGCCCGTGCGCTAAATCTGAAACCACCTTGGGACCCTCTTGCTAAACCAGCGGAATAGAGGCCCCTACCACTGCAATTTCCTGACAATGAGAAACGATGGGATCGTGCCACCTAGCTCAAGACAGCCACATGCCCATTCTTGCTGCATAGGATCCTCCCGATTCAAGAGCCAGCTACGAGAAAAGGTCGACTCGTCCTCCATCCTCGGTTTAAAATTCAAAAAAAGGTTCGTTGCTTCGTCAGCTAGTGAAAGAGGCACCCGAGCAGTAGAAATCTTCAACAGCGATAGATCGGGCGAAGCATAAGGGTGACTGAAGCCAGCCTACACCAACGTCGTCGTGCCTCTGGGAGTGGGAGCCTCCTCCAAAACCTAGTCCTCAAAACAATCCAACCACAACTCAACCTCTCCCTCTTCCAAAACTCCGGCGTCAATCCCATGGCCGCTCGACGCCGATCCGAAGCTCCCCATCACGGCCGACTGTCCTTGATGCGATACCGACAAGGACATATCCCTCTGCATGGGTACTTCCCCCGGCTGAGTGGGCCAATCTACTCCGTTCTGGAGTGGGTTGATGAACGAAGTGAGTTCTTCACCGGAACCACATAATATGTGTACGTCACCTCCGACGGACCTCGGCAGTTCCTACTCCGAATGCACCGAGAGGATAGCCCTCTCACCCAACTCCACTTCTATGAAGATCCGAGAACAAATGCCATTAATGCGGACAACACAACTCCACGGTCGACGGTGACCAGGATACGGGAGAAACTAGTCTCCCACAGGTCATCAGTGCTCTGGTCCACAAGGATGAGGGAACCACAAAGGGAACCGATCGTCCTAAAGACCTCGGGGGCTCAAGGGTGCAACAGGACACCAAACACCCATAGCCACATCCCCCCACCCAAGTTTTGTGGAGAAACCTCTCCGGCGTGAACGTCCCAGCGGCTGCAAACGACTGGCACGCCATCAATCAGAAATCTCTTTTGAGAGGAGAAGTTGTCAACGGCGGCCTCATTATGGAACCGGAGTAGGTAGCTCGAAGAAGATAAAATAGATATGTAAAGGCGTTCGAAGAAACCCCAAGTCTTATTTAGCCAACGATAAAATGGAAATGGTGGTTGGGAATTATTAGAAAAGTGTATAGTAGCCCAAAACGTAGGTAGCTTAAGAGCTAAGGACGAAAAATAACCATCGTTAATCTCCAACAGCGGAGACCCACGAAAAACGCCACACATACCAAAGGCCGAAAAGGAATTAGCAGGTCGAACGTCTGTCGCAGAAGGCTGGATGTCAGTCAGACGAGGACGGACATCATCGGGAGGCGAACCAAGGATACCCGAACCACAATAAACCATATTAACAAAGGAGACCTCCGGACAAACCCTGCGAAACATGGCAGGCCGGTGGCCCCCACTGTTTTGCGCCAGTCCTAAGGGGCCACGAAAGCGCTTGCCCGCAATGGACCATCCATTTTGGAGATCCGTCACCTGGCTACCGTTAATTAAATACTGGCCTTTAGGAGCTCCTCTTGGGACCTAGGCCACATTACTCTTCACCAGGACACCCTCTGCCCTTTGAATCGCATCCAATGCGATGGCAAATCGACATTTTCCTAAAGTTCACATTACGACACTCAGGGCACAGCCAATCCCCTTCTCAGAGAACCAAGGGAACACCCATTTGACTTTGACTTTTGTTGATTGTTTGTTTGCGTACGTACTAACCCACTTGGTGCATTTGATGATCCGAATGGCATGACCCTCCACTCATACAGTCCCTCCTGCATCTTGAATATGGTCTTCCACTTATCCCTCAATCATAGTCTTAATTTTATGGTTGTCATTATCTTAACCCACCAACAAGCCAATATGTCACACAACAAGGTTCTCAAACCGATACTTATTTGTTATCTAGTTTATGGCACAACTACCAACAGATCATCAAAGTCTCTTCTTCCTTGTGCATAAAGAGGGAGGGAAAGACACACCACAGAAACTCATGTTGTCATGAAAAACACTTCATAAATTTTCTGAGTTGATGGTGCAATTCTTTATTCTCTATTAAGCTCATATGTTAGGCCACTTGGTTCGATAGATAAAAGTTGGAATAAGATTGATGCGATGTTGTGTGTCCTAACAATGCCAACCAATTTGACAAGTCATCTAACATGATGCATTCAAACTTTTCAACAATTGAACCAAGGCTTTCTATATTGGGGATATCAAAATCTCTTCGCTTAATGCAATGGACTAAATCAACCCACCAGCGCGCATCTCAATCTCAAAACCAGCTATGGAAAGTAAGCTAGACCCTCGAGCAGTGGAAATACATTCCCATATAAAGTTTCTCCATGTCTGGTTGAATTCGGAGAGACTTTGCAATTTACCCATGAAGCCCCATTCTAGTTTGTCAAATGCATTTAGCATGTGGAGTTCAAGATGATTCCTCAATCCCAAATGGTTAGATGATTCCCTCAATCCAACCCTCCCTTTTATGTAACCTATTAATCTCAAAGCAAGTACTGGAAGAAGTAGCGAAAACAAAATGTATAGTTGTCTGCATAGATTACTCGAATATAACTTGATGCACATTGCAAGATAAGGTAAGCTCCACTTTAAGGACCGTCGTGGACCGTCGTTGCAACATTGGTTTTAAGTATAAGTTGAAATGATACATCTTGGTTTTGGCTAGGTGTGATATCAATACCCGTGTGAGTATCTAATTGCATGGTTCTCAGTTGATACCTCTCAATATCAGTCGGTATCACAATTAGGTATCAATGTCAAACCGTAAATATCAATATATTCATGATTTTGCACCTTTTTTACAAACCTAGGGTCTTTAAATCATCTTTGAGCACAAGGGGAGGAGAGATGTTTTTTAGGCATTTCAACATCTCAAATCCTATTCTGGTGGAAAAGGGTGTATGTCTTTTAGCAAAACGACGGTGATCACTGGAAGGTTGACAATATTGCAACCTTGAGGTCACAGGTTCAATCCCAGCTACCCATCAAAAAAGCAGTGATGGTGATTACAAAGACAATGATCAAGTGGTCATAGTGGCAGTAATCACATTTAATCGCGATGATAATTACTCCATTTCTTGCCATGTACACAATGATTGAGTAGAGACTATGCACAATGTCCTAGTTGCGGTCAATGTTGTAGAAATCTAATCGAATATGAAAATCATAGAGTCGAATCGTAAAATTTATGAAAACCTTAACTGAGGGTTGAAAGATCCATATAATATTTGTCTTCACTTAGTTAACTTTTTTTTATAAGTAAGCTAAGATTGAACTTGCAACCTCAAAGTAGCAATGTTGTTAACCTTCTACAAGTCGTGTTAAAATAGCTAAAATTAACTTTAGATTTTTTACAGAAAATTTATAATTTAAAAAAAAAAGTAACAATACACAAACCATGCATCACCGATTAATGTATTAACGCACTTTTGTGGGTTTTGACCCACAGAGATTAAACGTAAGATCCAGCTGAATCGTATAAGATTCAGAAGTGAACGGTGAATCGCAAACTATAAGATTCAATCTGAATCATGGTATTCAGACAAGACTGATAGAGATTATTGTGATGTGTACGGAAATGAGTGATGAGATATTGGATGGGGAGAGAGAGAGAGAGAGAGAGAGAGAAGAAGAAGAAGAAGAGAGAAAATTGAGAAGTTAGGTAATGGGGAACTAGTCCCACACCCTCATTACGTCATTAGTGTGTGTGCATATATATATATATATATATATATATATATATATATATATATATATATATATATATAGATATACACACACACACACACACACACACACACACACACACATATGCAAGGATACCCTTACATAGAACGTAAATGACAAAACAAAGAAGCATGACTAACCTAACGTTTCTTAACACTTTTAACCCTCCCCCAAAAGTTGATGGATAGATCTCAAATATGCCCAACTTAGATAAAAATTGAGAAGTTAGGTAATGGGGAACTAGTCCCACACCCTCATTACGTCATTAGTGTGTGTGCATATATATATATATATATATATATATACACACACACACACACACACACATATGCAAGGATACCCTTACATAGAACGTAAATGACAAAATAAAGAAGTATGACTAACCTAACGTTTCTTAACACTTTTAACCCTCCCCCAAAAGTTGATGGATAGATCTCAAATATGCCCAACTTAGATAAAAATTTATGTAGTTTTGTCTTTCCCACTGCCTTTGTGACAAGTGACAACCTCTTTGAGTTTCTCATGAGAGCTAACATGAAGGATACAAAACAATTTAGAGGGCCTCATAAAATGACAATCAACTTCAATATGTTTGGTTCTATCATTGTATATGACTGGCGATAATATAAATGGTTGCTTTATTGTCCTCCTACAACTTAATGGGTTATCTGCCCACATCGGTTGTGGGCTGGAGGCCTTGGATTATATATAACCTGGGTAAACCCCACCTTACAAGCTGGTTTTGTGAGGTTGAGTTAAGCCTATGAAATTCTACATGGTATCAAAGCAGGTATTTCTCCACTTCACGTCACCCAATTAAATTATCCACGTGATTTGGCTTGGCTCAATCCCACCAACACATGAGGGGGCGTGTTAGAATAGTCCCACATTGCCTGTGGGCTTGGAGGTCTTGGGCTATATATAAGTTGGGCACTCCTCACCTTACAAGCCGATTTTATGAGGTTGAGTTAGGCTCATGGGATTTTACATGGTATCAAAGCTATTCTTTCTCCCCTCGTCACCCATTTCTTGTCCACGTGATTTGGCTCAATCACGCCAACACGCGCAAGAGCGTGTTGATTTGTCGCACATCGGTGGTGGGCTGGAGGCCTTGAATTATATATAACATGGGCAAACCTCACCTTACAAGCCAGTTTTGTGAGGTTGAGTTAGGCCTGTTGGATTTCTTATCATGTATCAAAGTTGCTCTTTCTCCCCTCATCATCCATTTCTTGTCCACATGATTTGGCTCAATCTCGCCAACATGTGCGGGGGCGTGTTGGATTTGTCTTACATCGGTTGTGGGTTGGAGGCCTTGGATTATATATAACCTGAGCAAACCTCACCTTACAAGCCGGTTTTGTGAGGTTGAGTTAGGCCTGTGAAATTAGCTTACATTAATTGCAATTTAGGATAAATTTGTAAGACAACCATGAAGTTGTAATCTGCTTTCCGACTTGTTCGTTCTAACCAAATTTTGCCTCTTGGTTTTCCAAGCCATGAGATTACCTTCAACAAAGGTACAATATCACATAGTGGATCTCCTATCATTAAGTCGAAGGCTAATAGAGTCGTTCATCTGTCCTAGGTACCTAATTAAGGTAAGACAACTCTTAGTACAACTAATGCATAGATCCTCGGGCAGAACTCATCTATAATCCAACAAAGATTTTGTCAACAATGATATATATATATATATATATATGTTGTCTTATGCAAGGGCGGACCCGCTCAACTTTGAAAAAATAAAAATAAAAATTTAAGAGAAGTTTGAAAGCCCAAAATTTTTATTAAAAGGAGTTTATATTAGGTACCAGAATCGAGCATTGATGTTCTTGGTGCTTAGGCCACATTTTGTGAGGCATGCCATATGGAACTACTGTTTGTAGTGGGATTTAACACCCATGGTCTCAATATATATAGTGCAAAAGATTGGGTTGAAAGACGATCTCCATTATCTAATTTACAGCGGTCAAGGTTATCTGAAATTGAAGGTATGTTGGATATACATGGTACTCAACTACTCATTAGTTTTAGATAAAGTTTAACTTCTTTAACCCAAATGATGGAGATCCTTTTTCGTCCCAATATTTTGAAGATCATGACCCAATGTTACCTAGGCATGTGGCACGGGTGCCAGGTGTCAAGCTATCATAGATTTTTGGCATGCCAATTTTTAAAGATTCTACTATGGAGTCACTGCCTTAAGAAAAATAAAATTAAAAAATAGAATGCATATAAAAAAAAATCTTATAAAGCCAATTAAGAGATATGTAAGGAAAAGAACCGATCAAAAAAAAATTAACCGATCAAAAAATAGATAAGGAAAAGAGAGATAATGTATGTCATGAACCTAACTAAAAGTATACTACACTATACAAATCGTTTACAAGGAAATAAGCTTTTTATTTTATAAGGTAACAAAATATTTTATAAAACGATGGTTCATTTTATCGTGTCAAAACGAGGAACATTTTGATGGTATTATGTGGTATTTTCTCACATGTCTAGAGTATTGTGCTCTGTTGAGGAGTGTCTAAGTGCCACCAAGTGTCGGCACGTGTCCAACTGCCACCAAGTGTCAGCACGAGAAAAATCCCAAAAGTTAAAGTGCCTAGGTAACTGCATGACGCACCTCAGGCAGTACACATGATGATTCCATGTGGCGCATGTCCCAAAATGTCACCTTAGTATCAAGTCATCTAACACTCACGCTCTCATTAAGAAGAGAAAACTCAAGAACCCTGAATCCCATTGATAAAATACTAACACATTAAAACTGAGTTAGTATTCGATACCCAATCCGCACACCAACGCTCTGGATACTTGGGGTCATTTTTTGGGATGTGTGACATATGGTACAATTATGTATTTCGAATGTTTTGACGCCCTGATCTCCAGATCTATTATGTAAAAGATTAGAAGGGAATATGATCTCTATCATCTGATTCAATGCGATCAAATGCTATCTAAAATTAACGTATGTTAGATTTACACGTTATCTGTTAATTTTAGATGGCATTTGTTTGCTTTGAATCAAATGATAGATATTCTTTTTCTTCCCAATCTTTTACACCAAAGATATTTAGATCATGGCGCACCTATCGGACGGAATATATTGATTCCACATAGCACACACCTCAAAAGTAACCCGAGTACCAAGTCACTTGGCCTTCTATCGCTTATGTAATACTAACTCATTTTCTCAGTTGACCATATCTTGTCCCCCATGGAAGAAAATCCTAGGTCCGCGCCGTTGGTCTTACACTTGCTTAAGTTATCCGATATTACGAACCAATCAAAAAGATTAGAATGCGACTTTTTGTACTCATCATCATCACAACCTTATCCTATCTATTTGGGGAATATGACTTTTTTTACTCATCATCCATAACCCTAGTTCATCTACTTGGGGAATATGGCTTTTGGTTCTAAGTTTAGTATATCCATAGTCTAAACTCAAAATTTATACACAATATCTAGTATAGAATTTTTTCCAAATTCAATCACAAAAACAATATAAAAAACAGAGAAAAGTCGTATGGGTTTACTAACCAGTAAAGTTTCACTTTCCAACACCAGAAATCAGAATCACCCTTGGTCTTGTAGAAGATTTAATCACAACCAATCCGAACCCCAATTTACAAAAATCAAATATCTGATATCTGCAGATAACCATCACTTGTCAGAATTCATACCAATATCAAAATAAGATATAGTGAAATTATGAAATAACAATCAACAACAAAACAGGGGGAAAGCCAAAAAGATATTAAATACAAAACAACTCCCAATGCGGAAAGACGCCATCTCTCATCTAATTTCGAGAAAGTTAAAAGATTTTATTATTATTTTTGGTTTTGTTTTTCAAATTAAAAAAATAAAAAACTCTTCTATCAAATTTGAAAATAGTATATATGTGACTCCACAAACCCTAATCTTTTACAGACCAAAAAACCCGGATATATCAGCTGATTTCAGCAGCTGCAATCAACCAGATAACATCTACCAGTACCCAACAAAACCAATTAAAAACATTAAGATTGCAAAAACGGAGGCAAAAAGATATTTTGAAACATAATTAATAAAAATCAACAAAAAAAAAAGGAACAAGAAATCGGCCCGAATAGTTTTACTATTAAGATGCAAATTACATACCTGAATCGTAAAAGGGTTTGTTTGCGTGAGGAGAGAAGTAAAGAGGGGTGCGTGCCGTATGTTTGTTTGCAAGCGTTTTGGGTTTCTCCACACTTCAGCAAATATATATATATATATATATATATATATATATATAGATATAGATATAAAAGAGGCCGAATTCGATTTATATATATATATATATAGATATAAAAGAGGCCGAATTCGATTTTAATTGTGCTAGAAGAAAGAAGGGTTTTTTTTGCAAATACCCCCCTTATGCTGAAATTGCATAAAAATCTGAGTTATGTCTATTTAGACTACACCCCTACATTTATGTTTCTTTAATAAATAACTCGTTAAATGACAGTTAACTAGGCGCATGTAGGGCTGCAATCGAGCCGGGCCGAGCCCGAGCTCGGGTCAACTCTAGCTCGGCTCTACCTTATACGAGCCGAGCTGGAGGTTGGCTCTAACCTCTTCGAGTTCGAAAAGTCCAACCTCTAACACGGCTCTTCGAGCTCCAGCCGAATTTCGAGCCAAGTATATTCTATTATAAAAATTTCCTTCTACTACTTTTCAAAACTTCTACTTCATTAAATATTCATTCTATGAGAGAGAGAAGGTGAAAGAGCTTTAACAATAAGAGAGAAAAAGTAGGAGTTGAGTACTTGAGTTGCAGGAGACAGTCGTAGGTAAGAGTAACAGTAAGTACTATAGTCTATATAATATATATATATAGTGAAAATTAGGGCAAGTGGGGGGGAAAAGTTCTTATTTTATTTTTCAAAGTATCTATTAGATATATTTAAACAGTTACTTCAAAGGTTAAAATAGACCTCTCAAAGTTAATAACTTATTTTATATATATATATATATATATATATATATATATATATATATATATATATATATATATATATATATAAAAATTATAAATCGAGCCATAGAGCCGAGCGGAGCCGAGCCGGCCTTAGCTTAAGCTCGCTCATTCATTCAAGAGCTACAACCGCTTTAGGCTCAAGCCGAGCTCTAAAGGAAAAGCTCTTATTTTTCGCATTTAATTAAAGAAATGCAAAGTAAGAAAAGGAACAAGAAATCGGCCCGAATAGTTTTACTATTAAGATGCAAATTACATATCTGAATCGTAAAAGGGTTTGTTTGAGTGAGGAGAGAAGTAAAGAGGGGTGTGTGCCTTATGTTTGTTTGCAAGCGTTTTGGGTTTCTCCACACTCAGCATATATATATATATATATATATATATATATATATATAGAGAGAGAGAGAGAGAGAGATAAAAGAGGCTGAATTCGATTTTAATTGTACTAGAAGAAAGAAGGGTTTTTTTTGCAAATACCCCCTATTATGCTGAAATTGCATAAAAATCTTAGTTATGTCTATTTACGCTACACCCTTACATTTATGTTTCTTTAATAAATAACTCGTTAAATGACAGTTAACTAGGCGCATGTAGGGCTGCAATCGAGTCGGGCTGAGCCCGAGCTCGGGTCAACTCTAGCTTGGCTTTACCTTATACGAGCCGAGCTGGAGGTTGGCTCTAACCTCTTCGAGTTCGAAAAGTCCAAGCTCTAACTCGGCTCTTCGAGCTCCAACCGAGTTTCGAGCCAAGTATATTCTATTATAAAAATTTTCCTTCTACTACTTTTCAAAACTTCTACTTCATTAAATATCCATTCTATGAGAGAGAGAGAAGGTGAAAGAGCTTCAACAATAAGAGAGAAAAAGTAGGAGTTGAGTACTTTAGTTGCAGGAGACAATCGTAGGTAAGAGTAACAATGAGTACTATAGTCTATATATATATATATATAGTGAAAATTAGGGCAAGTGGGGGAGAAAAGTTTCTATTTTATTTTTCAAAGTATATGTTAGATAAACTTAAATAGTTACTTCGAAGGATAAAATAGACCTCTCAAAGTTAATAACTTATTTTATATATATATAAATCGAGCCATAGAGCCAAGCGGAGCCGAGTCGGCCTTAGCTTAAGTTCATCTCTGTTCATTCGAGCTACAAACTGCTCAACTCAGTTCGACTCTCAAGCCGAGCTCTAAAGAGAAAAGTTCTTATTTTTCGGGTCGAGCCGAGTTGTCGAGCTGGCTCGACTCTGTTGCAGTCCTAGGCGCATTTGCCCTTAAATGATGCATTTAATTAAAGAAATGCGTCATTTCTTTAATAAAATGATGCATTTGCCCTTACTTAATATTATATACAAAATGGTCATTGTATTTTTTTCAACTTTGACCGCATTTTAAACAGTGGATAAGCATCGGATCCTGCCCAACTTTTTTGGGTGGATATGATTTATCTCCTACAAGTTTTCGTGTTACCCGAATTTTGATTTGGGTGTCCGTGACGCTTACATGACTTATGGGTAGTGCTAAAATGTTATCCCCGTTGGTACCATCCCGACCCTATCATCGTTACGAACCAATTGAGTATCATGGACACTCAAATCGAAAATTAGGTAACATGGCAATTTAGAGAAGATCAATCATGTTCACCCAAAAAATTTGGGCAGGATCCGATGTTTATCCACCGTTTAAAATGCTGTCAAAATTGAGAAAAATACAATGGCTATTTTGTATTTAATATTTATTTATTTTTTTGATGGAAAAGAATATTCATTAATTCGGAAAGTCCAAAGAAATAATATCGAAGATCTGCGGTGGAGCATCCTCCATTCAGATCTCGTTACAGCCATCTCTCAAGCCTAGTTTGGCTAAAGAATTGGCTGCCTAATTAGTTGACCTTTTTCACATATTTATACAAAAAGCTATCAAACCCACGAAATTCAAATTTTATATCTTCAACCAGTGAGCCCAATGAAGAGAGGTCCTCTTCATGGTCCATCACAACATTTATCACCTATAGCGAGTCACCTTCAAAGATTATTTTGTGAAAATCACACTCAAAGGCGAAACCAACAACATTATGAAAAGCAACTACCTCACAATGATCAGAGGATGAGAGATTATTATAGTTTTTTGCCATCGACACCATCATCTTTCCTTCATAATTGCGGATGATAATACCGACTTTTGTCAGTGTCATTCCATGCTCCATCAAAGTTGGCTTTGTAAAATTCTTTCGAAGGGGGAGTCTATCTGTTAGTAGAATTGACTGGTAAACATTGTTGTAGTTCATTCTCATCTTTGTTAGCACGAACAAAGTCTCGAAGATATCTTTCAACATTCTTAGGAACATGAAATGGGTCTGTTGGTTAATATTAAGGGCAAATGCGTCATTTAATTGAAAAAATGACTCCTAATTGACTATTATTTAGCGGAAGAGGTATTTGTAAAGGAAATATAAAAAAATAGGGGGTGCAATGTAAATAGGTATAACTTAGGAAATTTTATGCAATTTTAGCATAACATAAGGAGTATTTGTAAAAAACCCAAGAAATAATTAGTGTGCCGGTGCAACACGGAACAAGGTAACAAACGGATTACTGATTTAGCTGTAGGGCATGTAATTTGGGCATCTCTATTTGCACCCATCAAAACTCTAAAAGCATCAACCCGCCTGCACGTGTCAAATCATCTGAGTACAAGATGCGGCTAGCTGGGTGCTTTTACAGTTCTGTTTGGTACGAATTAGGATCTAAATGGGACTGTTCGGGCCTGGCCTAAAACGGGCAGATTATAATTGAGCTTCTTGGGGCTAGCCCATACACTAATCGGGCTGCTCTAAGCCAAGGCATTTATGAATGTACTCGGCCCATGGTAGGTCGAGCCCAATTTGGCCCGAGCTTAAACCGGCAAATTTTTAAAGGAAAATTTGCCCATACCCAGCTTGGCGTACTAATCGGATTAGGCCTGGCCAACTCATTTATACATCAGCCCATTGCCAACGGGTCAAGTCGGGCTCAAGCCCAGCCTGTTGAAACCCTAGTATGACTAGAGTTGCCATGAATTAACTCTCCTAAGATAAAATCCTCACCGACCCAATTTTAAGCTATATGGTGACATGTGGCTCTTTGCGGACCCTAAGTTGTCAAGGGCAAGTTAACAAAATCGGTATCGGTCTAGGGTATCGGTTTGCTAATGACCGATATCAATACGTATTATCCTTTAAAAAAAAATAAAAAATTCATGTCTTAGTCGAAACAGAGACATATCGGCCGATGCAGGTCGATATGGTATCCGATACAATACCCGAGTTGGGATACCAATACGTATCGGCCCGATATGTATCGATTTGCCGAGACATCGATATGTATCGCCAATACGTACCAGTATTGGCCGATTTCTGATACCATGGTCCAGGGGCATAAAATATATTGCCCTTTGTGCAACCCAAAACATATTCTATTGGAAGATCAATTATGAAATCAGAGCAAACCCTATATATTAGATATCAACCACTCCAAACAAACTTCTAGGCTGCGTTTGGCATAGCTCTTTTCAGCTCTGTGCTAGAGCATAATATACTTGCTTTAGGAGGCCCCTTCTCCTTGCTAACTCTCTATAAAAAAGGATTTACCTGCTCTAGTAGCTACCTCCCTACTCTCAGCTAACTCCATGTGACTCCATGTCAGAGCAAATAAAATATGTTATAGCAAGGAATGAGCAGAGACCAAGGGAGAATTTATGGAGTAGGTAAATCCTACTATGCAGGGAGTTAACAAGGAGAATGGGGACCTGCAAAAGCAGGTAACGGGGATTTAGTAAGATAAAGGGAACCTGCTAAAACAGGTAAACCATGCTTTGGCAGGGAGCTATGCCAAACATAGCCCTATGGCCTTGTTTGGCAACTCTTTTTAAAAAAGCACCTTTTAAAAAAAAAATATTGGGTTAAAAACACATTTCACTTAAGGACCTGACCACCTCTACTTGAAGATGGTGTTTTGTTGAGAAGTTGTCCCTTGTTGTCTCTTAGATAACACTATTTTCAGCATGTTAAACCTTTTTTAGAAGCAAAATTTGAGAAGCAACATGTAACGCACTTCTTTACAACACTAACAAAATATTTTTTTGAAAGAAAAAAAGTTGTTAAACAAGGCTCAAATAATTTGAATTCTGTCCAGGCATTATCTTTTATGACTAATGATCATCTAATATTTAGCTACTTGGACAATTTAGATTAACCACAAAGGCTGTCAAGACGCCAAAAAACTGGGATATTGGAGGTTTTATCTCAAGTTAGGTGACCTCCATTAATACTTACTTGAGTTAAAATATCAAGAGACTTTTTCCATACTATCCTTTTAAAATGACACTAAACTATCCCACTCTTAAGTCAATTGGTCTAAGGTGGCACATATTTGGATCAATCCAAGTCATTCAAATTATAAGTTATTATTCCAACTCAAAAAAATGCCCATAAGATCCCTACAATTCAATCCAAACACATCAAAGTAAAACTTATGTTGGATATAAACAATGGTCTTTATTAAAGTGCCCAAATTGTATGATTTAAAAGCTAATGGTTGGGCAATATTTGAAGGTATTTTGTTAATTGAATGGGTTCGACTCATAAAAAAAGTTAGTCATGATCTAAAATGTGGAATGCAGCGAATTATTTGTACGTGACCAATGAGCTCTCATTAGTCCTCATATTGACGTTATAAGCAAGAGGTGGACTATGCTTAATTTAAGTGGTCGAACTACAAGCCCATAATTGGAAGATATCTTTTTTAAAGAATCATGCATATGAAAGGATTTAAACCGTTCAATTAGTTCTCTCCAATGTCAAATGTTAAGAGGAAGATTAATGAAGATCTATATGGAAGCCATGAGAAGAGATATGAAGGATTAGGAAGTTACAAAAAGCTTCATACTAATAAGAAACAAGGGGAGAAATAAGACTTACAAAACTGATCCCAAATAAATAGCATAAGGCTATGAAGATGATGATGAATATCAAATATTGAAAAAAAAAACAAGTCATCATATAGAGCAAAGGTATTGTAATTACATCTGAATCTTACCCCCATTTATCCTTTAAAAAAGCATAAATCTGAGTCCAAATTGGGTTGGAATATGCATAAAAGCTTTTGCATAAGAAAAAATAATGACTATGGAAAAACTTCATAAAACTTGGGTAAAAATATTCGTATAGTTAATTTTGGTACCTTGAAGACAAACTAGTTTAAAAATATGAAAAATTTAAAAGAGTCAAGGAAAATATATGAATACCCAACATGATTCGCTTATTAAAGTAGAGAGGTTTACGAAAGAACTTTTATTGCTTGAAAGATAACATTTACTACTGTTTATAAATATTTTGGCACACATTTCAGTCTTGTCTCTTTATTATCCATATTTGGATAGCTAATAAAATATAATGTGAAACATACCAAGTTTATCAATGAATCAACATTATGAATTGACAATGAATCAACGTTATGAATGTAGCTTTTCTCTTCTGACTGGGATATCTCTCAAAGTACGTGCATCAAGTTGTACATTAAGGATCAATATTGTTTGACGCTCCAATTTCACAATAATTTAACACATTTACATAGCATTTCCTATGCGGATAACCTCGAAATAAAGTGTCCCAAAGCAATCTAAGAATCCATTCAACATAGACCTACCTCTCTCTCTTTTATTATATCTTTAGCTTTTTCCTTAATTCGAATAGGGCACATATTGAAGGAACTAGATAGTGTAGCATTTGGTCAACCAATTGATCAAATATTTATTCTAACTAATGTTGCACTCATGTGTCATAGTCCTAATATGATTAGGCTATGCATGAAAATATATTCCAATATGATTAAGATATGTGTGTATATATATATATATATATATATATATATATATATATATATATATATATATATATATATATATATATATATATGAATTTTTATGGCATACATTATAGGATATAAAGGCCTTTAAATATAGGTACGCACATAGGGATTTTGGTGTGCATATTTTATTGATTACTAAACATTGGCATGCATCCATGAAATAGAGTGAAGATTCTCTATTTCATGAGTAGACAAATTATATGTAGGAGTTCAATTAAAAATTGGAAACCCTAAACATAGATGGTATGCACATAGTAAGAATAAAATTTGAAAGCGAACAAAAGCTTCCCCATATAAGCACAGCCCCATCTTATATATATTTGAGAGAGAGAGAGAGGAGAATTAGGGTGTCCAAAACCTTCTTTTATCATCATTGGTGAGTATCCAAACCCAAGGAGAGATACCTAGGTTTTAGTAGTACTAAAGAAGGAGAAGAATAGAGAGGAAAAAAGTCTTAGACACGCATTTTCAAAGAGCTTTAGAAGGACTTATAGC
The DNA here is from genome assembly GCA_021018995.1 of Chloranthus sessilifolius. NCBI lineage: Eukaryota > Viridiplantae > Streptophyta > Magnoliopsida > Chloranthales > Chloranthaceae > Chloranthus > Chloranthus sessilifolius. The sequence goes on from CM037587.1 coordinate 137,872,673, forward strand.
TTCTTGAACCATATATGCACCTTCGACGCCACTTAGTTTGTAATAAAAGTAACCTTAGATTTTCTTTTATATCTTTGTTGAATATTATAATTTATGTATATATTGATGTGTCAAAGATCCAAGATGATTGCTTATTCATGATCTCTAAAATAAAATTAGTTTTAGTTTAATTTTAGTTTGATTTTTTAATAAACACTGCTTTTGTTCTAGCCAATTATGTTTAAAGCTAAACTTTGTTACTCGACGTATTACTCTACAATCCTTTATGTCGAGTCACAAATTCTCCAAAAAGGTTAGTTGGACCCTTCCCTAGCAAAAAACACTTAGGGAGGGTCCCTACTTGAGTGTCATGTAACTCCCGAATGCCTATATGGCATCCCTTTTCCTAGGATTCACCCCTCACATGGGGTTTTAGAAAAAATACAGTTATCCACAACGATGATGAGAAAATGAACGTTAAAATCACTATTGATTTCAAGTGACTTGTTTTGCTTTGAATGTGCATAGATCGCCATTTGGCATCCAAAATCAAGTTTAGGATTCCACGTTGACAAATTCACCCTTCCCTAGCATATAAACTCAACTCAACTTGAACCAAAAGAAATTTGTTCATAAGACAATCTCTATAATCCAATCTGAGAACATTAATGTGGAGCTACATTGGATATGAACAATGGTCTGTTTAAAAAGTGTCCAAATCAGACAATGTTTAATCTCTTGAATGGCTTGGATTGGTCAAAAAGTTGGTCGTGGTATAAAATGTGAGACTGTAAGATGTTGACCTATACAAAATTTTAAGATTCCATTAAACTTAGTATAATTTTTTTTATGAAAGTGACTAGTTCTACCTACTATACGTACACAAGTGAGGCCATGACAACTCAATTTTATGCTATGTGGCACACATTTTCAGTCATTCAAGTGATTTTTACTAACGACCGATATTTGGAGCAATTCTTGTCCAAAGAATTATGGCTATGAGAGGATTGGAACCGCCCTATTGGTGCACTTTAATGTCGATTATCAAAAAAATATGCACAATTATACATATCTAAAAGCGGTTCAAATCTCCTAATGAGAGTGAGTTTTGGGCTCATGATAGGTCTCAATATGAGTTGCCACTTTAATTGATTACTTGCATTGCTAAAAGCAAACTTGCCATTTGGAGTGAAAGTAGTGAAGTCACTCTCCAATCTATAAGGGGGAAGTCATGCCTCATTTACCCTTTAAAAAAAATGCACATTCGAGTCCAACGAGGTTAGACAGAAGTCATGCCTCATTTATCCTTTGAAAAAAAAAATGTACATTCGAGTCGAATTAGGTTGGACCCAACTCGTTAAAAAAAACATTCTAAGGACTTGAAATCTACTCATGATATAGTAATTGTATCATCATCTCCTTCTCTCATTCCTTAGTAGTTCACTTTCATGTTGTGCCACAAATTCTTTGATAAGGATAGCGGACCCTTCCTCAACCAAGAACTTTGGGAAATATTGCCTACCAGATGGCACCCAAATGCTCATGTGGCAACCATTCACCCTTAGGGGTCATCTCTCACTAGAGGATTTTAGAAAAAAATAATAATTTAATATTACTGTAATTAATGGTGAGAAAATGAATGTGTTGAAACCATTCACCATCGTTGATCTCAAGATGGTCATGTTTTTAAATTTTATTTTTAATGGAAATTTATTATCCATCCCTACATCCATGTTTGGAGTGTCACACGAACATAATCACCCTTCCCTTGCTTTTCCAAGGACGCCCTGATATATATATATATATATATATATATATATATATATATATATATGGGAAAAGGGAAAATGTGTTCGGGGTAGAGATTTCTCTACACTCCCCCAATGGGGAGTGGACATGTGGAAAGTATTTTTTCACTAACCTGGGTTAGCCACAGTGGGGGTTTGTCAGTGTCAGTGCTAGGTAAAGTAGGGAGTAGGGGAATACTGATGGCTATACCTGACGAATGGAGGAATGAAGCGTTGTTCCCAAGGGGAAGGTCTTGTCCAATGTAATGGCGGTAAATAAAGTCAAAAATTGGTACAAGTTCATTCTTTTTCCCTCCTTATTCATATTCATTCTCTCTATTATTTTATTTTCTCTCTTTGGCTTGCAAATTTTTCATTTTTTTGAAACTCTGATTGGATAGAAATGCAAAGAAATAATTTTCTCCTTTTTCTTGGAGGAGCATACTAGATAGAAGCGCAGAAGAGGCATATGAAAGCGCAGAGAAATAGCTTTCTCCTTTTTCCTGAAGGGTCTTACTGGATAGAAGTGCAGAAGAGGCATATAGAAGCACAGAAGAGACAAATTTCTCTATTTTTCTGGAGCACGTACTGGATAGAAGCGCATAAGAGACAACTTGCTCTTTTTTCTGGAGCACGTACTGGATAGAAACCCAAAAGATTGACATTTGAGCCACATATTTTTTTTCCTCCGTATTATTTTCAGCTTACAGAACATTCAAATATATATGACATTAGATGCGCCGTCACTTTTGCCCGAAACTCGGCACTTTATATGTGAATCGATTTTTTCATCTGCTCATAGTTGATGGATCTCTTCACTTATTTACAGGGTGGAAATAAAAAAAATTATAAGCATTCTCAAATATATAAACACACAGTTCTTATTTGAAGCGATAGGAAAAGACGACGCAACTATTGAGAAACGTTATTGCTTCCATACTAATTATAAGCGACAACACAACTATTGAGAAGCGTCATTACTTCCCTACGAGTTATAAGCGATGACGCAACTATTGAGAAGCATCATTGCTTCCCTACGAGTTATAAGCAACAACGCAACTATTGAGAAGCGCCATCACTTCCCTATGAGTTATATACATACGCACGCATACATCAGTTAGATAATCACAAAGATTATTTTCATTGTAAGGGACATTTCAAAGATCATTTAAAAAATAATAAAATAATAAAAAACTCATTTTTATGACATTTAAAAAATTGACCAATTCAATGGTGCATTTTTTTTATTTTTATGTTTAAATCGATATTCAATACATTTTTAAATATTATAAATCACACGTTGGATATTATATTACTTTTTCTAATTGATTTATATAATGTCGCCTTAGTCCATTTGGTACCGAAATAAGATATTGAGTGCCACACTAGTTATTGCACCCTTTTAGAGGTTTGAACCATAGTGAAGATAGTACCTTTTCCTATACGCTATGACTTTTTTCATATATATATATATATATATATATATATATATATATATATATATATATATATATATATATACACAAAGTTTTATCAATAAAAGAAGATAAATACAAAACTACTTAAAGCAAAAATATGGCAACTGAAGTTGATCCCCATTGTAACATCGTTTAGCTCAACATTTGTAGGGTTGTCTGCTAACGAGTTACCTTCCCGAAATAATTAATGAGGCCCTCCATGTAATCCCCTGCAACTTGTTCATTATTTGATCATACCAATAGTTTAAACGCCAAGGTCTACCTTTTCCCATAATTGCATCCAATATGACCTGGGAGTCCACTCCTATGTGAAATCTTCTAACTTCAGTGGCATCAAACTAAGTCCTATGGCCAACGCTCGGAATTCAGCCAAGGAATTAGTATCAATACCAAAATCCGCTGGAAAGTTGAAACTATGGAGCCATGTATCTTGTCTACGCAATAGCACACCTCTAGAGACAGGAGCGTAGCCAAGAATTTTTGTTGGTCCCCACTACAAATGATAAAGAATCATACTTAATAGAAACTTTAGAGTTAAATGGGGGCTTGCACATCATAGATTTGGGAGCTTATATATACATAAAGGTTGTATAAGAATCATACTTAATAGAAACTATAGAGTTAAATGGGGGCTTGAGCCATCACACCCTTCTATGTGGCTACGCCAGTGTCTAGAGAAAGGGCGTGGAATTCCTTTACATGCCCGTCATTACCCCCAGAGGAGGGATGGGACCATTTAACTGGCATTATTTTGGGAGCAAAAATCTTGTTAATGTTGCAACCCAAAAACTTAAAAAATTCATCCTTTTCTGCATTGGATTTAGAGTTCGAAACTAGTAGATTACTTATGTTTGTTCTCATCTCTCCACATATTTTATCACCTGGAGTACCTTCCCAGCTCTCTCTCTGTCTCTCTCTCTTTCTCTCTTTCTTTCTCTCCCTCTCTTTCTATATATATATGGTCCAAGGATTTTTTTTTGGTTGCTTGAGCCGCTTAGAAAAGGGGCAACATGGCAACCAAAACATGGTTTTGGTGTCATGTGTACCAAGTGGACATTGCATAGATCAATATAAAGAAAAACATAATTATCAAAATGGTTCATGATATATCAACCTTATCCCATCTATATAGAGTCGGTTTTGCAAGTCTTATTTCCCTACTCTTTTTTATCAACGATAAACTCTTTATGATTTTATAATCCCTCATGCCCCTTTTCATTACTTCCCTCTAAGTCTTCACAAGTCTTTCTCTTCTCTTACTTCCTTGTGCTTATAGCATTTCAACCCTTCATACAGGTTCTGCTTCTGGCCTTTGATGAACATATCCAAATCATCTAGAGCGATATTCCATAATTTTTCCTTTGAAAGTGCCACTCTCAAGTTTATCTTCTTGATATTATAAAATAACTTATCTTCTTTATGCATGTGCATAACATGAGCCACCCACTAGTTATTTTTTATAAAAGAAGAAATATTTTGTGATACTTTCAAAAAACTCCCATGATAATAAATGTCATGGTGAAATATATCACTAATATCGGGAGATATTAGAGTATTTCTTGCTAGAGGTTCCTAAGGCTATGTTTGATAATTTGAAAACACAACTTTAGGTGTGGAAGTGAAGCCATATTTTTTCAATTTTATTGGTTAATTTTAAGGTCTTGGAAAAGAAATGAAGTGGGCCCCACGGATGAAATTTACTTCCACCAAATGGGTTAAAATTGCTTCCATTTGGTTGAAAGCTTGAATTGGTTTTTTCTTCATTTCATTTTCAATAGCTAGGTTTGTAGCCTCTTAGCGCAATCTAATAGGCTGTGATACTTCAATTATTATGTTTTGCCATAAATATTCATTGTTATGATACTTTGATTATTCTGTTTAGCCAGAAATTTTTATTTCCAATTTCACAGGAAATCATTTTTATCATTAGCTCACCACCACTTTAGGTACTTCAAATTATAAAAAGAACACTACAATGTACATGAAGGACAAATTTTATGCAAACAAAATGTAGGTGGTTGATGTGGCGCGACTCAATTGGCTGCAAGTGTGACAGGACTCAATTAATGTAAGTCGGTACAGCCAATCACGTCGCGCCATGCCATCCGCCTGCTCTTTGTCCTCTATAAATCTATCCTCGATTTTTAATTTTCCTTTATAAAAAAAGCTATTTTTATATTATTTGTTTACTTTTTCGGTTGGGGTGAAGGGTTTTGTGTTTGCTTGTGTGTCTGGGAGGGGAGGGTGTGGTGTATATTGTATCTTAGGGAGTAGCTTTCTACAAGATCCAATGAACAAAGTACAGAGCTTTGTCAGTTTTATAGCCTTATTGCAACCAGGGATCAAAAATTCGGATTTCTTTTGGGTTTCGGTGGGGACCGAAACCGAAATTTTGAATTTCGGACGAAAACTTCCTACAGTGTTGAAAACAATCAAGATTTTGAGTTATCGTTTCGGTTTCGGTGGGGGCCTAAACCAAAACATTTCGGCCAAAATTTGAACCATGATTGCAATGAAAGTGACTTTCTAGCTCTCCTTTACATGGACCGGTTGTCATTTTCTATTGGACTTGGTGTAGGGTTTAAATTGGCACTAAATTTTAACACTTGACACACTCCGATGCCAGACCGAAATGTTACAAGCCATGAGGGAGCCTTTCTTAGAGTTTTTACCATTTATGCCCACAGCAAAAATGGTACCAAATTGGGATTGTAAGCCTTGGCCTAGCCCCATCCAAAGCAAAGAATTTGAACCCAAACCTGCCCTGGTCTTATAAGCCATAAGAATTTGGCCTTGGCTGCCATGTGCAGTCCCTTTGAAGAAATAGGCTGAAATTGGTGGGCATGGTATCAAATGTCGGCCGATACTAATACGTATTGGTGGCTGTATCAAGTATCGGCTAATTGGTAAGCGTGAGAATCTCTTGTGCATTTTTGACAGTGTTTTTAAATTATAAAATACAAAACATTCAATGCGCTCAACTCCCCACAACTGTTGTCAGTGATTTTTAAATTACAAAACAATGGTTCTTTTGTTAAAACATAGGGGTACCTCTAAACGCACCAATCGGTTTACTGAAAGCACCAACATCTCTGACCCCTTAAAATCCATTGATTGCTTTGGATTTGATGATGGAGATCGTGTTTCGGCCCAATCTACCATACAATGGATCTTCAGATCATGGCTACCCTATTAGACGGCCCGTTTTTTATTTCACATGTCACAGATCCCCAAAAAATGGATTTTGAATCCTATGGCACACCATGTCACGCTCAAACAAATTTTAGGGCCATATTTTGAGGATTTGTGATATGTGGAATCAAAAACTTACCGTTTGATAGGTGAGACATGATCTCAAGATCCTTTTGGTAGAAGATTGGGGCGAAACACGATCTCCATCATCTGATTTGAAGCAATCAAAGGGTTTCAAAAAGTCTGGAATGTTGGTGCTTTCACTAAACACGTTGGTGCGTTTAGAGATACCCAAAATTACAAACGAGCTGCTTTTGGTGTGATGTGACAGGTTGACAGCTTGTCAATGCTTACTTTAAAAAACAGGAAACAACTATTTTTTGTGTGATTGATACAGCTTGTACTTAATGCTTTACAGTTTACACTTTACATTAAAGTAATATGTTGTAAAAAATAAATAAATAAATCGACCGATACGTATCAGTATTGGCTGATTTGTATCGACTCTGGGAAAACCGATACCCGATTTGACACCTTGCTGGTGGGTACCTTTTTATTATTTTTATTTTTTTTCAAATTAAATAGTCAATTTCTCTCCTTATGCAAGAACAAACGACTGTAGGAGCTTATTTCACTAAGTTGAAAGGACATTGGGATGAACTCGCATACTACCAGTGCATACCATCATGCTATTGTGGAGCAATGCAATTGTTGATCGACTACCAACAACAAGATTAGGTGATGCAATTTCTAATGGGTTTAAACGACTCATGCTGGGTATTGGGGGTAGATTCTTCTCATAGATCCATTGCTCCCTATCAACAAAGTATTCTCTCTCGTAGTCCAAAATGAAAGATAGAGAGCTATTAACATCGCCAACCCTCAAAGCGCAAAGTCCGTTTTATTCCTTAGCAGGTCCACTACAGTAGGATATAGTCATCAAAATTACAAGAAGAATGCTCAACGTCAATGTCGAGAACGACCGTTTTGCACCCATTGTAGCAAGTTAGGGCATTCCGTCGAGAAAAATGTTTTTCTACACGGCTTTCCAACAAGACATTGTGGGAACAAAGGCGCAAATCCCATCGCCAACTAAGAATTAATGGAAGAAAAAGCTAGTGAAGGATCTAATCCTTTCACCGTTGAATAGTGCAAGCAATTACTTGCCCTTTTAAACTCGAACAATGCTTAGTCCATGGCTAACCAAGTAGGTGCACCACCACCAATCACCAACCTCTCATTGTCTAGTACGCATGATTCCATCCCATGGATTTTAGATACAAGGGCAATCAATCATGTGATCAACTCTGTCTCATTTCTTACATCAATCTCGATCATTGGAACATCATCTATGAAACTCCCAAATGGAAACTTTGCACCCATTTCACATATTGGTAATGTGATTCTTTCTCCGCACAGTACCTTAATAAACATTTTATGCGTACCATCATTTAATTTTAACGTCATTTATGCTAGTAAGCTTACTCATAATGTCAATTGTTCAATAACATTCTCTTATGATTTTTTTCTATATAGGACCTGTCACCGAGGAGGATGATTGGAGTGGGTAAAGAACATAATGGTCTCTACTACCTGGAGTGAAACATGAATGATGGTTCTCATACTGTGGCTCATGCGTCTTCTTCTCACAAATGGCACTAGCGGCTTGGACGCTTCTTTTTTTTGTTTAAAATTATTAGTTGTTACTGTTCCTGAAATTTCTATTTCTGAAATAAAGCACTGTAATGGTTATCCCCTTGCTAAACTGAATAGACTTATTGTCCCTGGTAGTCAAATTTTTAGTACATCACCTTTTGATTTAATTCACTGCGATATATGGGAAAGTCATCGTACATCATCCCTTAGTGGGGCATGTTATTTTCTGACTATTATTGATGATTGTACACGAACTATGTGGGTCTATCTCATGACACATAAGTAAGAAACACAACACCTCATTAAGATTTTTTCACTCTAATTGAAACTCAATTCAATCAAAAAGTCAAAATATTATGCAGTGACTATGGAACAGAGTATTGCATGGATTCTTTCTATTAAGAAAGGGCATCATTCATCAATGCAGTTGTGTCGCAACACCGCAACAAAATGACAAGTTTTGCAGGAAAGAACTTGTCATGGTATTAAAGTAGGTATTTCTTCACTCTATGTCACCTCAGTTCAGTTGTCCACGTGATTTGGCTTGGCTCAATTCCGCCAACGCGTAGATGGGCGTGTTAGAATAATCCCACATCGATTGTCGGCTAGAGGCCTTGGGTTATACATAACTTTGGCAAACCTCACCTTACAAGCCGATTTTATGAAGTTGAGTTAGGCTCATGGAATTCTTATCATGGTATCAGAGCAGGTACCACAGGGATGTAGAGAGACACGTTACATGTAAGGAGGCGTGAATGATAATCCCACATCACCTGTGGGTTGAAAGTCTTGGGCTATATATAACCTGTGCAATCCTCACCTTACAAGCCAATTTTGTGAGATTGAGTTAGGCTCATGGGATTCTACATAGATAATTAAATTGGTGGAAGCCTTCTTATGACCTAAGATTCCTTTTTCCCATCTCGGATTTCAGGTGCTTAAACCCTTGACTGCTTTGAACAGATGATACAAATTATTTTTTCGCCCAATCATTGACACAAAAGATCTTAAGATCACGGTTGTACCACCAAACAACCACGTTTTGATTTCACGTGTCACACATCCCATACATGAATATGATCATGGTCTACATCAAATTTGGTTCTTAGATCAGTTTTTGTAATTTGTGCTGCATGAAATCAAATTATGATGATTAGCCCATAATCTCAAGACCTGTTGTCCTAAAAATTTAGATGATAAATGATCCCCATGGTCCGAATCGAAATGATTATTGGTTTAAGCACGTAAAACCCGATTGAACAGGAAGAATCTTGGGTTGAATATATAGGTACCCCGAAACTGGCTCTCTATGCCAAAGTCCAACACAAGACAGACCAAGCCTTTAAGTCCACCGAGCTCCATCAGTTGGTTTGCCAACTATATATGTGGGTCTCGATGCAGGACCCTAGTGCCAAATAGCGAGTGTGAGACACTTGTATACATCATGATGATGCAAATGACTTGGGTCTACTTGATGGTCAAAATGGGTTAGGTTTGACTTATAGGAAAATAGGTTTGGCCTTGATCTTAAGATGTATTGTGTGGAAAATTAGAATTAAAAATCTCTCCACCTTCCTTACAATTCAGGTAGGCAATGTCTTTAACGACGAAAGCCTTTTGCTGCGAAAACTCTTTGGCTGCAAATATGGGTATTTATTTGTTGATATCTCTGCCCAATAAAAACTCTGAAATCACTGACCTAGCTCCACCTGTGGATAATTTGACCGGTAATGGCAGTTCGACCCTTTTAGAATTTTGGTGGGTGCATATAAAGCTGTTTTTGTTTTTTTTTTTTTAATTCCCTCGAGGTTATGGAGCGCAGTTGGGCTGTGCAGTGCCCGTGGGGCTCACGTGCATTTCGTGGCGGGTTATACTTATAGCTGCCTCGTACCATTTACAAACCAAACCGCCTCCCTGAAGTTGAGTCCCACCTTTTCCCTCACTCTTTCTGTATAATACTAGAGAGACAGAGGATGAGGATCATGGTCGCCGTTAAAAGAGTTGTCGACTATGCAGTCAAGATCCGAGTAAAACCGGACAAGGTAAACAAACAAAAGAAAAAATAAGAAAAGAAAACTGTTCGTTATCAATAATCAAATCAATGATAATGGGTTGGATTGTTTATCAGAGCGGCGTGGAGACGAGCAACGTGAAGATGTCAATGAACCCCTTCTGCGAGATCGCCCTCGAAGAGGCACTCCGCATCAGAGAATCCGGAGACGCCACGGAGGTCATTGCTGTAAGTATGGGCCCTAATCAATGCGCCGACACACTTAGAACGGGGCTCGCCATGGGCGCCGACCGAGCCATCCACGTTGCTACCGATCTCACCCTCTTCCCTCTATCTGTTTCCAAACTCCTCAAGGCACTCGTTGACATCGAGAGACCCGCCCTTTTGATTCTCGGCAAACAGGTTTCTTTTTGTATTTTTTTCCTTTTTGTTGATTACGAGAATCCATATGAGTAGCCAATGATTTTAAATTTCAATTTAAATGAGTGGTCTATTTTTTATTAGTAGTGTAAAGTCCCACATCGAGTAAATAGTTGTCCCGACCCTTGGGAGATAAGTAACGGCCTCACTCTTACATGCAAGACGGTTTTTGGGTGGGTGCGGCAGCCATGTGTCCGGTCGACCCATGCCAAAAACAAAAAGGGAAAGGGCTACTGGTGGGACCAGGGATGGCTGGTGGTAAATTAGAAATTTCTCTCTCTCTAATAGATGACAATTTTTGCACAATTCATGTACTTGCCTCCCGATGAACCTTCCAACAATATGCCTGTTGGAACAGTTTTTTTTATTTTTGTTGGGAAAATTTGCAATCCTGTATGCTTTGTTTGGATATGCAATCACAACAAAGTTAATTGAAAAATGGGTTCACATAAATAAATTGCAAATGTTTATTAAATGTTATTTTGTCAAAAAAAATTAAATTAATGAACTTAACAGAATACACAATAAGTAAACATTTTTTGGTTTTATATTTTATTATATATATATTTTTGTTCCAAAAAGATTGTGATTACCCAAACGAAGCCTTACAGTTATACTGGTGTTTCCAGCTCCCTAAAATTTACGGAATATAATTTTAGTCTTTTTCAAGAACTTGAAGAATTGTTGCAACTGGTTAAGGATGGTTTTCTAGATTGTCCAAAAGGAAATTCCTTCTATTACATCATAAAGGAAAATCCCGGTTGAAGATGCTTATAGAGGTCATGGAATGCTAGCAAGTTACTATTTTTATTAGGGTGGATTGCATAAAGAGTTTATGCATAATGATGGGGCCAGATGTGCATGGGATATTCTATGAATCAAGGACACTTATTCTTTGAAAAAGAAAATTAAAAAGCTGTCATGTCGAACACTTCGTATCCATATCCAACACTGTAACCTGTCTTCTTGTATATGCCTTTTATAGGTTATGTGTACCCAAAGGAACCGTGTTGGACGCCTTGAAATTATTTCTGACACTAAAACACATGTCTGTGGCTAAGTTATCTAGGAAATATTCATATAGATGTGCAAATGAAGGCTATCCTTTGGCAGTTATCTCAACAAAGTCCTTAGCTGGTCTTTCATGTAACGCCCACTTTTTTTGTAGCCACAAGTAAAGATGTAAGGGAAGAATGGTGTCTTTAAATGTATAAAGAACAACCCAGAAATCTCTTAGGTTATGGAGAGATTTTTGGGTTGTTCTTTATACATTTAAAGACACCATTCTTCCCCTATTTATTTACTTGTGGCTAAAAAAAAAGTGGGCGTTACATGAAAGACCGGCTGTATCGGCCATTACAAACACAAAATTTCTTCTTTGGTGCCCTTCGATGACTATTGCAAACGAGATTTGTTCCAAAAAGACCTTCCTCATCGACGACAAACCGGTTGAATGGAACAGATGGAAAACAGAAGTGAACGACCTTCATGTTCACCGATGGGACAATGGGCTTTGGATCCACCTATTCGGCCTTCCCCTTCACGCCTGGACCACGGAGGTTCTCTGAATGATTGGAGAACGACGCGGTCGCTTCATCCTCATCGACATAAGTACTGATGATATGTGTGAGACCAGCTATGCCCGAATTCTGGTGGCTGTTGACCGCTAGGAGATTATTCCTAGATCATGCGAGATCTGCCTCAACGGCAAAAAATATAGGATCTTCATAGGAGTGGCGTTGATGGAGAGGGTGGTCCTCCCTCGTCAACCACACTAAATAGCTGAGCGGTCCGGGGTTCCCAACAAAGACGTACTCGGTGGTTCCACAGAAAAGGCATGGCGGAGGTCCACCCATTCCGGGACAGGGTAGATTTGGCTGGTGCTTGGCGACCTTTCCCTGCCTCGAATGGGTGCTCAGCCTCATATTTGTCTTTCCATCGGGGGACGTCCTCGACGGTGGGAGATCCTTGCCGACGGATTGAGATCGTGGGTGACCGTTCCCCTCTTGATCCTGCGAATAAGAGGCTTGAAGAAGGGGAGTTCAAGATTTGGGCCGATGAACGGGAGGATCTGTAGATGGATGCCAAGAATCACAGGGAGATCGTACGTTCCTTGCCGGAGTTTTCCCGCCCTATTGTTAGATAGTCCCACATTGCCTGTGGGCTTGGAGGTCTTGGGCTATATATAATTTGGGCACTCCTCACCTTACAAGTCAGTTTTGTGAGGTTGAGTTAGTTCCATGGAATTCTTATCATGGTATCAGAGCAGGTATTTCTCTACTCCACGTCACCCAATTCAATTGTCCACATGATTTGGCTTGGGTTAATCCTGCCAACACGTGCAGGGGCGTGTTAGAATAGTCCCACATTGCCTGTGGGCTTGGAGGTCTTGGGCTATATATAATTTGGGCACTCCTCACCTTACAAGCCGGTTTTGTGAGGTTGAGTTAGACCCATGGAATTCTTATCACCTATGTCGATGATTCTTCTCCCGTCGTTGGATCCGATGAGGGATGATCTCTTACCACCCACTGATCTGACGACTGAGATGAACTCCCACTCAACGGATACTAGTTCGAATTTTGAATTTTTTGATGGTGAGTTGTCCTTGCTGAGAGGTTTAAAGGATAGTTTTACTGTAAAACCCTGAGACCTGATGTCCATTGAGTCAACACATGGCACTAGGGTGACAGGTGGTAGTATCCACACAGTGAGGAAACCCCAAAAAGATAAGGATGCGAAGGGTACGAATTTCAACGTGGTTTCCAAAAAGCAGCCTATGGTTTTAATGGTCGGGTTGGAATTCTTAATTTCGGATAAGGTTGGCGGATGGCCACGTGTCCTCATGCCTTGGACTTTTGGGCCTAGTGGGGCCTCCCACAGGTTGCACTGACCCATGGATACTACTTACCCATCACCTCTTAGCGACGAGCCTTTCTCTGTGGACTGGCCCACCCTCCGACCTTTCTCCCCACGTGGGGGATCTTGGATCCTCATTTCTCTCTGTGATGCTCCTTCCGATGGTAGAATTCAACCCATGTGTTCTCCCCGCTCCCCGGGGATGGGTGCACATGCTACCACTAGTTTGCCTCCTTTGTTACCCCATTCCGCTGATGAGTATTCTTCTTCCTCTTTAGATTTGCCTTCTTTCTAGGAGTTACTTGATGTTTTTGGAATTCCCTTGTCATCATCGGACTCTTCTTGTGGCGATGTACTTCTTATTTGATCTTTGAGATGTAATGAAAAGGGATGCTGGGTAGAATGCTTGCCATGTGAGAATTCATGTTTATGTAGCGAAGTTTCATCTTTTACTCTTGGTGGTGGTAGCGGATCGGATTTAGATGCGATCGACGAGAGTGGGGCATGTCCATGGATCAAAATGCCGGTTTTCCGGTACGTATCGTCCGGGCCGAAAACCGGTACGTATCGGACCATACGTACCGGAACAGTATAATACCGGACGATACATTGAATGTATCGTCCGGTATTAGCCTTATAAATGGGCGATACGGTACATTTAATGTACCGTATCGCCCACCTCCGATACCGATACGTATCGTCCGATACGTATCGGTATCGGACGATATTTTGATCCATGGGCATGTCTGACGGGGGAGGGTCGGGGGTTCGTTGAGACTCTCCATTTCATTGGGTTGGTTTATACACTTCGGGCACGTTCACTTCGCTGTACTAAAAGTACATGTAATAATCACTTTACATGTAATAAAGTACACTTTTTTTACTTGTAAAAAGGTACACCTCCGGTGTAATATGGCTGTTCACTTCACTGTAAAGTGAAGGTGTAAAATCTACTTTATGAGCTACTATTCACTTTACGGCAAAGTGAACGATTTCTGGAATTTTTTTGCATATACTCTTGACTATCTGAAATTGTCATGCCCACTCATTTTATATCTCTCCATCGGCCATTGTAAAGGTATCTATTTCGCATGAAAACTTAGGGGAGTGTCATCCATCCCCGTTCAAGTCAATCTACCGGTTCACATTTACCCATGTTCACATGATCAAGCGTAGATGATGGGTCCCCGGTCTCCATCGGGCTGGGTTAAGAGCCAATGATGTGTAGCATGCTTCAGGCCAGCCTGAGTAGCCTATATATATATATATATAAAATTTTAATTTTTAATATATTTTAGTATAATGTGAACCGAGTAGCCTATATATATATATAGTTTTAATTTTTAATAAGGTTTTAATATATATACAAGTCATATATATATATATATATATATAGATTTAATTTTTAATAAGGTTTTAATATATATACAAGTCAAAACCCATTTCTGGACTCCACTCCCCGTCCCCACTCTTCTCTCTCTCTCTCTCTCTCTCATTCTCTCTCTCCCCTTTCTCTCTCTCTCACAGCTCTCCACTTTCCTCTTCACACCAAAACCTCCGCTGAAGCAGAAAAAGCCTCCCAACTTCCATCCAAATTTATCAGCAGATCTAATTAGATTAGATCTAATCTGATTAGATAAGCCTAAACCCCCATGGAAGAAGCTCTAGTCAAAACCCCAATACCACCGCCCAAATCGCCACCTCTCTGAAGCCCAAAACCCTCAAAACCCCATCACCACTGCCCAGCTTGGGTTTTTCTCGGCGATTCGCTGGATGATTGGTGCAGGAAAATGAGAGGAAGGGGTTTGGGTGACAAATTGGAGAAGATGGTGTAGGTGTGTGGACTGGTTGCATCTCAGCCACAACTTCCGGCGACTCATCCCCAGATTCCGGCGATTCCTCCAACAGATCTGGCGCAATAATTTTTACTTGGTTTATTTTTATCTGTGGTGATAATTTAATCTATTCTTTTTTTCCTAATTTGTAAACAAAATTAGGACTTCTTAGTATCTGTTCAGACTTTTTATATGCAGAGGTGATTTTGGTTGGGGCTATTGTAGGATCCAATTTGATTTTGGGTAGGGATTCTTGAAGTGTTCAGTTGTTGAAGAAGAAGATAATATCGACCGTTGCGAATGATTGGTGCTGGAATAATTTTGACCGTTGCCATTTTACCTGCAATAAATCGACATTACGAGCGCTAGCCTCGTTAGTCAAAATTATTGCAGGTAATTTTTTTGGCACAAAACTCAAAAAATTACAGCGAAATGAACAATGAAAATGTACTTTTTACGGTAAAATAATGGGATTGTGTGTAATATTGCTGTTTTACAGCGAAGTGAACGTGCCCTTCGTTATGAAGATCTTATCTTGGAACGTGAGGGGCATTTGCAACCCCAAGAAGAGAGCTACAGTGAAGCAGATTTTATCCTCCTCTAATCCGACTATCATCACCCTGTAAGAAACAAAATGGGGAAGTTGTGATCAACTTAAAGTGGCTTTTGTTTTGGGCGGCAATAGATGGGATTGGTGTGGATTCTGTGGGGGCGTCGGGTGAGATTCTTCTCGCTTGGAATTCGCTACTTTTATAGAAGGAAGACGAAGAAATCGGGAGGTTTTCCGTTTTGGTTAAATTGATGAATAAGGATAATGGTGAGAAATGAGCCTTCACAGGAGTCTACGGTCCTACCGATGCTGGCAGCAAAGAGGAAATTCTGGTTTGAACTGGCTGCGGTTGCGAGTCGATGGGATGTGCCGTGGTGTGTGGGAGGTGATTTCAATGCTATCCGATACCTCTTCGAGGCTACGAGACATCTAGGGGTCCTCCAGATAGGTCAGCCATGACTAATCTCAACTCCTTCATTCATGATTAGGCTCTCATTGATTTGCCGCTGCTGGGGGCTCGCTTTACATGGTCCAATCTTCAGAACGTTGTCTCGTTTAGCCGCTTGGACCGAGTCCTCATGTCTAATGATTGACTCGACATTTTCCCCCTTGCTTCCTTGGTGAGTCTTGCTAGGGCGGTCTCAGATCACAGACCGCTTCTTCTGGATTGTGGACCTATGAGAAGAGGCCCTTCTCCATTCAGGTTCGAAGATTAGTGGCAAGTATCTAACCCTTGTGGCTCAACTGCTTTCTGCTTGATATCCAAGTTGGGATACTTAAAGGACCACATAAAAAACTAGAGCAGAAATGTTTTTGGATTGTCTCACATTTGAGAGTCGAATATTTTGGAGCGGCTTAAGGTGCTGGACTTACTGGAAGAAGACATGGGTCTTTCTGAATCCGAGAAGGATGAAAGATTTAATCTCAAGATCAGGCTTAGCGAGAGCAGTCTTCAGGAAGAGATGAGTTAGAAACAAAAGTCTAAAGTACATTGGTTGAAGGTAGGGGACAACAACGCCAAATACTTTCACTCGGTGGCTAACACAAGATCCAAGAAAAGTTTCTTGACCATAATAGTGGCAAATGGTGTAGAGGTCTCTGATCTCGATTAGATCAAACTTCAAATAGTTGCATTTTATCGCACGTTGTACCAAGATGAAGGGTGGACTAGACCCTAATTGGATGGCCTTCCTTTCCCTTCTATCAGCCCGGAAGACCGCCTTAACTTAGAGAAACCCTTCTCCGAAGTAGAGATTTGGGAAGCCATTAAGTCTAGTGGTAAAAACAAATCTCCCGGTCCCGATGGTTTTAATATAGAATTTTATGTGAGCTTTTGGCCTATCCTTAAAAATGATATTCTAGAGTTCTTTAAGGAGTTCCACTCTCAGGCGGTAGTTTGCAAAAGCCTTAATTCAACATTCCTTACCCTTATTCCAAAGAAAGATGGTGCGGCTGATTTGTGAGATTTTCGATCCATTATGCTAATCAATTGCCTCTACAAAATTCTAGCAAAGGTGCTTGCTAATCCTCTTAAACCGATAATGGGATCCATCATTTCTGAATCACAAGGGGCTTTTTTGTTCAGGGTCGCCAGCTCATAGATATGGCGATTATTGCTCATGAGGTTGATCACTCGGCTCATTCCAACAACTTGCTAGCTTTTGTTTGGAAGGTCGATATGGCGAAGGCGTATGATCAAGTGAACTGAGATTGCTTAGACTACATGTTGCATCGGTTTGGGTTCGGTGACACTTGGAGGAAATGGATGAAAGCTTGCGTCACCTCACCTTGGTTCTCAGAGATCGTTAATGGCTCTCTTGCGGGATATTTCAAAAGTTCGAGAGGCTTAAGACAGGGAGATCCCCTATCCTCATTTCTCTTCAATTTAGTCAGTGAGGCCTTGGGAGCTCTCATTTCCAAGTATCGGGATTTGAACCGAATTTCGGGCATACCGGTGGGCAGCGGTGGTTGTGCAGTCACTCACCTTCAATATGCTGATGATACTATTCTTTTCTGGAGTGCCAATCAGGACGAGATATCAACCTTTGCCAACATCCTTACGGTATACGAAGCGATGTCAGGACAAAGGGTTAACCTACTGAAATCCACCGTTTCTAGAATTTATACCAATGCTTTGGAAGTTGAGATACTTTCGAACATGGTTTCCTACACCCTTTCCTCCCTTCCTATTACTTATCTGGGCCTCCCTTTCGGGACTGGCAAACTTAGAGCCAGTGATTGGGATTTCGTCATTTCAGAGGTTTCAAAGGAAGTTAGCTACGTGGAAAGGGAAATTTCTCAGTACTGAGGGACATCTGCAGTTGCTGAACTCGGTCCTCTCCAAACTTCCTATCTTTTTCATGTCTACTTTCAAATGCCCTATGACAATTATTCACACTTATGAGAGAATTGAATGAGATTTTCTTTGGGAAGGCTCAGGTCTGGAGAAAAAATACCACTTGGTAGCATGGGACGTGTGTCAACTACCTAAATGTTTACGCAATCTACATCGTACCAATTTAGTGCTGCTTGGCAAATGGCTGTGGTGGGCAGGGTTCGAATCGGAACAAAACAGATTGTGGGTCTCTATTCTTCTTCAAAAATATGGTGGTTTGCCGGGAGCATGGGGTGTCAATGTCTTTCAAACCAGACACATGTCTGCTTGGTGGAAAGATATTTGCTCAGTTTGGACGAATTTCTCGCGATGAGTTTCTTTCAGCTAGGGTGATGGGTCTCGGATTTCCTTGAGAAAACCCATGGCTACTTCTCTATCCGCTAAAATCAGTGTTCCCTTTGATCTTCAACTTGTCAACTTCCCTAGATGGCATGATTGCGGGCTTCCTCTTGGCGAATGAGAATGCTGTTGTCTGGGATGTCACCACTAGGAGGGCTCTGAGGGACGAAGAGGTGGCACCTTTCCAGGACCTGCTGTCTTTGCTTTATGGATTTCCCATAAATCAGCATGGTCGAGATTCGAGAACTTGGTTGGCAAGTTAAAAAGGAGACTTTTCGGTAAAATCCTTCTACCGTGCGGTAGGCTGCTAATTAGAGCCAATTGGGCCTTTATCTGGAAGGCCTCAATCCCTCCAAAGTTAAATTCTTCATATGGACGGCGGTGAGAGGGCGCATCCTGACGATGGACCAGCTGATCACTCGTCGCAAGGATCTTTCGAATAGATGCCCAATGTGTCTCACCTCTGAAGAGTCCATCCCACATCTGCTTATTCACTGCTGGATCGCCTCAAAAGTATGAAGCATTATTCACTGCTGGGTCGCCTCAAAAGTATGAGGCATTATTTTGAAGTCCTTTGATCTTAGCTGGGTCCCCCCGGAGAACCTGTCGGAGTTTCTTCTTTCCTAGAACGGATTGAAGTGGGAAGGACCCCAAGGTGCTTTCTGGAGGGTGGGAGTGTACGTTGTTTTATGGAACATCTGGCTCGAAAGGAACACATGGGTCTTTAACCGCAAACAATGTCTGATTGGTTCCATATTAAGTCTAATTAAAGATTTGATGTGTCACTAGGTCATATTAGATAAATATGGGGGGCAGGGAAGTGGCGATTTTTGTATGTGAGGTGTTAGCTTAGATTTTTTGGGGTTTTCTGGGGTGGGCTTGGGGTCTGCTGAGTAAACCTCGCCTTTGGCTATCTCGCAGTTTTTGCTTTCTTTGTTTTTGTGTGTTGCTTTGTTTTCTTTTCTAGTTTCTTGCTGGCTCCTTATTAATATTCTCTTACTGATAAAAAAAAAAAACAAAGTCCTTCGCTAGCCTCAGTGGGACTGGGGCCCTTTGTCACATTATTTATTTATTACCCAAAGGCACCAGGTTGTGACTTGTGAGGGAGGAAATTATATTTCTTATGATCTAATTTGGCAACTTCCCATTTTTTGGCTCCATTTTTGCTCTTCAGGTAGGGTCTTAGGCTGTGTTTGGGATTGCTCTTTTTGAGGGCAAAGAAGAGCTCTCTACGCTGGCACAGAGCACTTCAGTAGGGGACTGTGTTTGGTTGTAAGTGCTTTTAGCTCTTTCAAAGAGTAAAAGAGCTGAATTTTGGTCTTTTTAAAAGAGCAATTTAAACCTGCTCTTTGCCTCCAAAGAGCAATCCCAAGCACAGCCTTGGGCGCTTAGATAGGAGGTCTGTATTTTGGTATTATGCGCTAGTTTATGGGATGGTGGCCAACGTCTTTAAGCTCTAACAGGGCTCCTATAGTTCCTGATTATTTTTGTTTAGCACCAAGGTGGATTAAATCTTTGGTTGTGGACTCGGGGTGAAGTGTTCTCACAAACATAGTTACCAAGTTGGAAAACGGGAAGAAATCTGCAAGGTGGAAAATCGGTAAAATTACGAAATAAATCT
Organism: Chloranthus sessilifolius; assembly: GCA_021018995.1. Classification (NCBI taxonomy): domain Eukaryota; kingdom Viridiplantae; phylum Streptophyta; class Magnoliopsida; order Chloranthales; family Chloranthaceae; genus Chloranthus; species Chloranthus sessilifolius. Next base: position 137,892,795 of record CM037587.1, read on the forward strand.
GGAAACATTTGGAAAAAAGTAATGGAAATATTTAAAAATATTTTAAATAAAATATTTTTTGATAAAAATAAGGAAAAATTTGTAAAAAACACGTTTAAAACGTAAAATCGTTATTTATTAACGATTACGAGCATTTTTAAAAGAATGGGTTTTAAACATGTTTCATGAAAAAATGAGTTTTAAACGAGTTTTTTCAATAAAACGGAGATTTTGGTAACTATGCTCTCAATGAGAAATGTGTTAACTTTGATTTGGCAAGGAAAAGTGATTGGGTCTTACTGAATGCTTATGATTGTAGTTGGCAATGCCAATAGATTGCATGTTACTTGCCCTTTGTCTCCTAATGAGTGCCTACGACCGCTAGGTGTCCTCCTTAACTATGAATGAAGTTTGGATTTCCTTAAGAAGATGGATTAGGCGATTATTTATTACAAGTTTTATAATTTTACTGCGAATTTTTTGCATATTTTGTACCAATTAAAAAATAAAATAAATAAGAACTTATGGATATCCTAAAGGATCACCTTTCCTATATTTTATTGAGGCTTTAGAATGGAAGGATGCAATGCATTTTTTAAATGATTGGGATAAAATTTAGTGGGAATGGAGTGCTATTTATTTATTTTATTTTTTTATTTTTTAAAATTGATCTTAATATGTCACTTAGGCCAAGTGGTATAATCAGGTTACTTTTTAGGTTGGTTATGATGTGTTACAAACAATTGATCTTACTGTAGTAAAAAGCATTAGAAAACCAAATGAGTATTCCAAATGATGGAAGGATCAATTATAACGCTTACTGTAGTAGTAAAAGACAATTTGGGGCCAGTGGAGGGTGGCAATTCATCTCATGGCTGTTGATTCCAGTCCAATATGATAGAAGTGTGAAAATAAGATAAAGGTGCCCTGATGGTTCTCTATGCAACTCTTGAAAAATTTGTGGGAGCTTTTGAAAGGGGAGTTATTTCTTTTCAAAATTTTATATGGGTGGAAAGGTTGCGAAATGCGTTGGGGCGAACTATATCATGGTAATCCCCAAAAAGAATGGAGCCAAGAAAGTAGAGGACTTTAGACTGATTAGCTTGCTTGGGAGTGTATATAAAATCTTGGCAAAATTGCTCGCCAACTGGTTAAGGCCTATTATGGTAAAAATCATCATACAAATTATAATTTTTTCTTGAGACGATATATTACAAAGAAATATATTAAAAACTGCAAACCACAAAAATACATCCTCGACAACGATGGTCAAACCGGAGCAGGAATCGAAAAAGGAGAGAGTGGTAGTGAGAAACTACCCAACCCTCCAAAACCCGGGATGGATCAAAAGAAAACGAGCGGTCCCGATCAAGAAAGAGTGCTGCCCTAAAGATCTACCAAAAACTGATTAGGCCCAAAAACTTCCCAATAGTTCCAACTATAATCTCCCCCCCCCACCACACCACACCACACACACACACACACACTCCACGTCCCGAGAACAATGGGGGACCAAACCTCTTAGTCGCCGAGAAACCCCCAAAACAATGCCTTTGAAGAAAGACTGCCACATGTCACCCTCCAAGAAGCCCCCAACATTAGTTATTGTTATTCCCTCTCTCCATCTTAGACTTGGTTTTGGCCTTGTCATATGAGAGGCCCCAATGAAGTTTCCTAAGCTCCCTCTTTTTTCTGACTTTGAAGTCTTTCCTTTGATTGTTTCTATTCTTAATAATGTCGCTAAACACCGCTTGGAGACTCTCATCGGATCCTTGAAAGGTCATTATGAGATTCTTAGCCAAGTCGATCAAGCTGTTGTTCGTTTTTGGCTCTAATGGCTTAGTCTGTTCCACCTTAGAGCCGACATTCGTATTCGGTGTCTTGCTACTACATTCACCCAACTCTGTAGAACTAATGGTTCTAAACTCCTCTTCAAGGCAATTAACCACCAGATTCCTAGAAATAGGTGTCACTTGGCCCTTTGGGGTAGGACCATCGTTAATGTTCACCTCATTTCTATCGTCCGTTCTAGGCTTACTAGCATTGATAGGAGTTGAGTGCAGACATACATTCGATATCTTGTCCAATATGGTCCATAGTGTTTTCTTCCAAAGCCACACTAGGTAGGAGATCTTGGGTATCGCTAATCTCCATATCCTTAGGGAAATCTGGTTGGACCCAACTTTTAGAAGTACCTTTAGATAAGGACAAAAGGTCAAAACGGCTTGTTGGAACATTGGAGGGGGGTAGCTGTCAGCTTTATTTTGGAAAATTTTCAGCTCATCCTCTCTAACGGCTCGTATGTAAGAGCTAAAGGCTTTTTGAAATTTGAAATTCCGAAATCCTGCCCAAAACAACCTGCATTATCGGTTGAGTCTTGATCGGTTGGCGCCATATCTGAAGCTGCGAACCTCACCTCTTGCTCGTTGATTGCAAGAAATAAGTATTGTGGATCATTCTCGGGTGTGGAAAAGATGATCGGTTAACACCTCCTTACCTGAACCAGAATCAGCCTCCCCTTGAATAGGAGAGGTTACTGCATGTTGACTAACAATCCTCCATTGCTTAGTTGTTTGATTCGCCTCCTTGCTAACGGTCCCTTGGGCCTTGCTAAGAATCTCGATGCCAATGTTAAATAACAACCCTTCCACTCTTATCTTGACGAACTCTGGGATCTTAACTCCTTTCTCAACTTTAATCAAGACAATCGGTGGAAAAAGATAATCAAGATTAGAAGCCGATGCACTAAACTTAATGAATTTACCAATCACGTTAGCAACAACTTTAAATGTTTCAGTAAATCACGCGTGGAGAGGGACCCCACTGATTTTGACCCAACGTTGTTCCAAGGAATCTTGTACCATCCAGGCAGGATTCCAAATCGAAAAGGAGAATGAGATACTACTATCCAAAATGCTAGTACCCTTGAGAACTTTTTCTTTGTCATCTGCGGAGATAAAAATGAAGAGGAAAGTAAAATCATCGATTTGAGCGAGATTTGGAGTTCTTTTGGGCTTCCACGTTTTCTATGCCCACATTCTAGCCTAGTAAAGATTAATCTTCTTAGTTGTCTTTCCGACGAGACAATGACGTTGAAGGAATCCACTTTGATCATAGGTATTAGAAATTTCGAGGACTTTCCCATGCGAAGTTGAGATTTCCTGAACTACCCCATTATTAGGCCAGTGATCGAAACCAGAAGAATGAACCACATCAGCATAAGATCTGTTGTCACTAATACCAGGAATAGTTTCTCCCTTCATACCCACGGTAAACCATCCATCACCAGAAGGATTAGTAGAAAAGGGCTGCTTCTGTCCCCCTTTCGACTTCTTTAACCGAAAAATCTTACCGTTGTTTCTAACATCCTTGTAACGGCTATTGTAACATCTATACCGAAAACTGAAATTAAGAAAATCACATAATTTATAGATCCAATCACCATCTGTAATGGAAAGCTTATTAGATGTCATCTCTAATGGTAAGCTTAATAGATGTCATCACTAAAGAGAGTGTTACACGAAGCTACATTTCTATGAGGCATTTGGTCAAACACCTTGAAGGCATACCGTAAAGAGCGAAAATTCATGTTGTTCCTGCTACTCTTTTTCCAACGTCTACTGCTGCCATTTTATCTTTTCTCTTTCTTTAAACCAAGGAAATCCGATCGCGTATTCGTCTATTTCTCCGGCGGCGCAGCTAAATCCATGTCGGAAAATATGCCCCTGATGGAGCTTTGCAGGAAGACAAGATTGGTGCAGATGATTAGAGGAAGACGAAGACGAAGACGAGATCGATCGTTCTCTGTCGAGGTCCCTGACGCTTTTCAAACGATCTCTAGTTTTCTCAAGGGAACTCTTTGTTGAGGAAGAGAATCGATTTTCCTTCTAATTCAACATCAATGGCTAAAAGGATTACTTCCTCTAGAGACTTTGATATTCTATATCAGGTTTCTGGCAAGTTTGGTCTGCCAAAAGAGTGATCTGTTTTGCTTCACTTCTGCCATTGATAAAGTACTGATGGTTAAGCATCTTAAAACCAACGCCCGTGTGGATTTCTTAACTGCTCGCAGTCTACATGCCACAGAGGATGTTATTGTACAAATTATAATGCATTTGTGATTGACAACATATTTTGATGGTGTGGAGCGCCTTTCCTTGAGATGTAGCTTTGCGATGAAAATTTGAGATAAGTTCTTGAAATGGTTAGGGGTCAGCTGCTGCCTCTGTGAGTTCGACACAAAGGTCTTTGCTGGGTGGCTAGATCCTTTCGAAGGAATTGTAGGAACCATCCGGAATGCCTTACTGTTACTGTTGACATAAAACATCATGTTGGAAATGAATAAACGGATCTTTGAGAATGAACATCAAACTTTCATATGTGTTGACAATGCAATTATCAAGTACTTATGTTGGTGGTGTGTTTCTGGATCCCAGTAAGGAGTGATTACAGTTGCTGACATCCTTTTCGAGTGGGAACAAATCAGACTGCCCTAAAGTCCTTGCTTTCATCTTATTGAGTCCATATGATAGTCTTATTCTGTCTTTTTTTTTTTGCTTTATTTTCCATTGCTTCTTTGCCTTTTGTTTTGTTTTACTTCTGATGGAGCATCACACTCTGCTTCCCTGATCTACTGTAATTTTGTTTCATTTAATGGAATTATGGTTTAATGTGCTAAACAAGAAAGAGTATCTTTCTGTTGTAGGAGGATATGGAAACCTTACATGAAAAGATAAATAGTTTCTTGATGGTAGGCTTGTACAAGTGTGTGTGTGTGTGTGTGTGTTTGTGGTTCTTTTTAAGTATCAGTTTTTAAAGAAAAGAGGAAGAAGTTACATTAAAAAGGCACAAGTAGCTAACTTAAAAGGATAGAGAAAGGAAAATAAAGAAATGACAACATGAAAGAACTATGCGATGGGGACTGCTTCTGGATACAATAGTGATCATATTAGATAGTTTGTGACTAAATTAGTTTTGTTGCAATGTAATGAAATGCTTGCATTTGGCTCTGGGAAATACCAACATTATTCTCAGAAAAACGACCATTGCCCACTACTGACCCTGTAAGTACGGGGTGCTGGGAGGAGTGAATGAGATATAAACCTAACCTCTGGCTTTTTACACACAGTGGCTGCTCTCCGGACTTGAACCGCTTCTTCATGCTTGACAGCCCAAGCCATTTACCAAGAAGTGGCCTCTCAATCTATCTTAGAGATGCCGTGAAATTTTAGTTCTTTTGTGAGTGTTTTACCTTTGGTTGTTCATTTTCATTCCTTCTTATTGCCTTTTGGATTGAATTGAAGCATTGGTAACTTGTTTGCTTGCTGTTGTGAACTAGAACATAAGAAGTCCTAAGTTGCCTCACAATTACCTTTTCCTAGAATTGGCGATGGCCTGCTTCAATGTTTTCGAACTCTCATCAAAATCGTGGTTTGATTCAGCTATGTTACACTCAGCATCACCATGCAATGTTATGTGATATATAAAATATATGGTCCTTTCATGTGGATCTCATCCACACAATTTTCCCTTGTAGCCATCGAATGTGTGTTAGTGATCGGGGGATGATGATGATGTCTGTTTGGTTACTTTTTGATTTCAGAGGACTAAGTTTTTGCTCTAATGACATGGCATTTATTCATCAATCTTTGATCGTCTTTGTAGCTATTCTCTGGCAGCTGAAAAATTGTCAAGCACGATCCTAAAATTTGACTGAGGGGAAAACATGTCTTCGTTTTGGAGAATTGCTGGTATATAGAAGTACTTTTCAACGTCTCTTAAACAAGGACCCTTGATTTGCAGAAAGCTATAAACCGAACTTACAATTTCAGGAATGTTAAATTTAGTGACACTAACAGACATGAATAACATCTGACTTGATGGAAGTAACGGCTTGCTTAGACATTTTCATATGCAGTTATATTTTTAATATCATCTTCTCAGAGCACAATACGTTGATTTTGTGTGTGTACAAAATAGAGATACTATTCTGTTCTTTGATAAAAATAGGCTTATCGAAAATGTTGAAATGTGCATTTTGGCTTTACTATTTGGTGTTGGCTCATTCTAATTTTCGTGCAGGCACATTTTATATTTACTTCACTGTATATATAGATTACTGATTACTGTGATGATTTCTTGATTTTTTCTGCAGGCAATTGATGATGACTGCAATCAGACAGGACAGATGGTTGCTGGGTTACTGAAATGGCCCCAGGGAACCTTTGCTTCGAAGGTCAGCTATTTTACACAAAATATTGCTTTTATATTTTTGAAAATTCTCAAATTTGTAGTATCTTATATTGTATATTGATCTCAACCAATGCCACACAGGGGAAAAGAAAAAATGTAAACAAATAGGGAATAATTAAACTATTATAAATTTATTGGTACCGAGACGTATGAAGGGGTGATGTCAAGTGTAAGAAGTTTGTAGAATGATGGCTGGGTTCCAAGTTGGTGTTGTGTTGCATCAAGGGTCAGACTTGAGTCCCCTTTCTTTATTTATGGATGAGTTGACAAGAAAAATACAAGATGGAGTTCCATGTCGTATATTGTTTGCAGATGATGAGGTGCTAATTGTCCAAAAAAAGCCATCTAAATGATTAGTTATAACCATGGAGAAAGGTTGTAGAGTTAAGAGGCTTGAAAATTAGCTGAACAAAGACAGACTTTAAGGAGTGTGTAAGTTTAGTAAATACAAGCGCATGGAAGATGGATTGGTAAGTATAAAAACCAATTTAGGGCCATGGTGTGATATATTTTGGTATTTGGGCTATATTTTACAACATGATGGTGGATTGGAGAGGATGTATCAATTGGATCTTTGAAGGGTGGGAGAAGACAGAAAAGAGGGCTTTGTGATCGATGGGTGTCACTTGAAAGTGAGATTTCATAAGGTGATGGTAAGACCTGTATTGTTGTAATGTGTGATCCACGGGTATCACTTCGATTGAAAGGAGGATTTCATTGGTTGGTGGTAAGAACTAAAATGTTGTATAGTGCAACGTGTTAAAAAAGGAGACAAAGTAGATGTAGTTGAGATGCATATGCTAAGGTAGATATATGGGGTGACAAGAAAATATAAAATTAGGAATATGCAAGAGTTTGTTGAGGAGTAAAAGAGAAAATCAAGGGATGCCGTATGAGATGGGAACTAGGAGAAGGGGAAGACCAATAAAGATTTTAAGTAAAGTAGTAAAGAAGGAAAGTCAGATTGCCACGTGGCAGAGAGTTTAGGTATAACAAAAATGAGAAGAGAAATAGGACTCATAAAGCGGTTTTCAAATAGATGGGACAAGGTGATGATGGCGGTGATTATTATAAATTACAGCTAATTTAGGGTTTTAAAGAAATTTTTATTTATAAAAAATTTGCAAATAATAGTTAGTTATGATGTAGAAAGCGTAAGCAACGAAGAAGAATAGAAAAAATGAAGTGTTGTAATGTTTCTAAGGATTCTTATTTCTTTTCAGGGATGATGTTGCTGAAGTTACGGGGAGAGAAAGTTTTATAAAAGAAAAATGTGCTACAATCACAAACATATAAAGTAGTGTCCTCAAATTTTCTTCTTTATTTGATCCCATCCCCCCCACAAAAAGAAGAAGAAGAAGAGAAGACGCTCAAAATAATTGATGCAATTAGTACTTTCATTAATTGGTGTGTGATAAGTAAACATTAGTGTGGTAGTAGCAACTGTCTTTATAAATGGTGTGTGGTTTATAAATAGTGTGGCAGTAGCAACTCTCTAAGATTTAGAAGCTCATAATATCTTTTTAACCACTGCTTCCTGTCTGCATTTGATTTCACAGTTTTTTCAGAGATCCTGATATCGTTGGAAGTTATCTTTTGACAGGATGTCTAGTATGAGTTAGTATTAGCTACCTAACCTGAGCGCCAATGCTCTTGGTCTGTGCATCATTTGAGACATTTGGCATGTGGTTTCAGGAAGTGTTCAGTTTGATTTGATGAGCATGGTTTCTAGATCTGTAGTGTCAAAGATTGGGATGAAAAAACATCTCCATCATCTTATTCAAAAAGGACAAAGATTATATAAAATTAATGGTAGGTGGGATTTCTGAGATTATCTTTTCAAAATTATGGTTGTAAGGTGTAACTGGGATTTATTGGCCATAAAGCTTTACAAGCATGTTGTAATAACATGACTTCCTATGAATTTCTCATGGCCCATGAAAATTTCAGAGGTTTAGAGTGAAAAAAAAAAAGAACTAATGCTTCTCAAACCATGCAAAAAAAAAATACCAATATGTTCGTCTATATAAATAAATAACTAAATTAAAAATATTGATAATATATGTGCATGCAATTATTCTAATAACCCAGGAGCAGCAGCTTTTGGACAGCTCACCATGAAAAAATTCTCACTTGTGAGTTGTGACCATCATAGGAATATTGTGCCAATGCCTTCTAGATGTATTGAATGAAAAGCTGGGGCTGTGATGGTTTGACACCCTTCCTTCTTTGTCCGGAAGCGAGAAGGAAACTTTTTGCAAATGTCCTGAGAAAAAATGATTTTCCCAGGTAGCGTTAGAGATCTTTATGCAGTGTAGGCCAATGGCCTTTAAACATCTGTGTGATGTATTTTTTATCGATACTTGGGAACGGAAGATATAGCTGGTTATTTGAAGGTAAAGCGAAAGGTTCCGTATCTCTGCTATAACATTAAAAATACCAAGTTCAGTGGGCTTTGGCCAGCGAAGAATTCAGTATGTGCTACCGATTTGACCTTGAGATGAAATTAGATTCACAGTTAAGGATGAGGATGGACTGCTGTTTAGAAGGAACATTGGGTGGAAGCTTCCTCCTCATGGGCATGTTAAGCTGAATTTTAGCTGTGGTGTTTTCAACCCGTACAGAGCAGGTGTCTGTGGTGTATTGTGGGATGGGAATTGAGCAGTGCTTGTCTCATGCTTGGGTCCGATTGATTCCGATGAGGCGGAGGATGCATTTCCAGGGTGCAATGGTGGGAGGCGATTCATGTAATGTGACATGGTCGATGTTTTTACAGAGCAGGTGTCTGCGGTGTTTTGTGGGATGGGAATTGAGCAGTGCTTGTCTTATGCTTGGATCCGATTGATGAAACTAATTCCGACGAGGTGGAGGATGAATTTTCTATGCAATGGTGGGAGGCGATTCACGTAATGTGACATGGCCGATGTCTTTAGGCACCCTTTCAATGGCGATTAATGGACTTAAATTAATAGACAAGGCTCTTGACTTTAGGTACTGGTTTTTGGGCTCTGTTTTAATCTTAATCCACACAGTTGATGGTGAATTCTTTTGCAAAAGAAGGCATATACAGACCTTTTTTAGGTGTAGGTTCACTGTTCCCCTTGAGGCAATGGAGTTTCCTGTCATCATTCCAATGCCGGGACTCTGATGTATCCACTTTTACATTGCTGGTTACATGCTGTATCTTTTTTCCTGTTTTTGGTAAGTATCCACTTCCCAATAAAAACCTATGAAAACAAAACACTAAAAGATTGATGAATAAAGAAGCTGGAAAAAGGAATATGATGTATGAGCACTCTCAATGCAGGGTATTTATTTCTACACAGAAAATGCGCTTCATCAAAGTGGATTACCTTTTATCATTGTCTTTTAAATGTGGCTTGATGATAATTAGAATTTACGTATCCCTTGAGACATAAAATTTAAAAATTGCAACTTGTTAATGCTTTCGTCAAGATTATGGACCTTTCCTCCTGAAAGGGTGTTTGCTTCAGGCATTTTCATAGGGAAGCCAAGCGTTTGGCATATATCTTTGCCAAAAGGGCATTTTTAAGGCTTATTCTTTGTGTTGTGCACATAGGGTCTTTGATTGTCTTTTATTTGCACACATAAGCTCCTTGCTTATATATGCAATTTCATTGCCATGGCACCATTTAACGAAACTAGAGTTTCATGAATATTTGCTATCTCAAATTGGTTTCCGAGTTCTGACATTAAGGTCCTCCAATATAGAATTGATAAATGTGAAAAAGCAAATAACAACTTAGTTCCTATTTTGTTTTTGTTGTCAAATATGTTCACTTAGCTTGAAAATTACATAGAGGTATCATGAAAAGAAAAAAAGAGAGCACATTGACACCAACCACAAGAAAAGTGAACATGCATTTTTGCCTTTGGCTGAATTTTATTAAAATTTGAAAATTATTGCTCAATGTAGAATGTTTTCTCTGGCATTCTTATATTCTAGCAATAAAATAAGGGATGTGATCAGTAAAGCCCTTACCTGAGTGCAACAACTAAAATGTTAAGGAAGCATCGGTGTTGAATCTGTTGATCCTAGATGCTATAAGGTTGGAGGTGTTTCTCAAGCTTCCAAATTGCATGTTTAGTTGTTAGCTCTCAACTTGTTTGTCTCTAGTTTGGTTTGTCGTAGAAAAAATTATAACTACCATCATGCTTTACATTATTCACCGCAATACTTTTAATCATTCTCAGAGGCCATTTTGTCTCATGTAATGGCTTCAATCATCAGTTATAAAAAAGAGAGGCTTCAATCAGATAAAATTTCCAGCAACTGCCAATTTTACCCGTTTAATTTTCTAGCACATTATTTCCAAAGAATTTATCTACAATGAGCTGAGTGCAGTGAGGTGACTTTGAGACGACAAACTTCATATAGTAAGACCATGGGAATCCATTCACATCTCAAAGCCCAAATGAAGGCACAGCTGACAAGTGGCCAGCTCAGTGTCTAGGATTAGTCAGCAATGAGCCATTTGGCTCACTTTAGACAAACTCTTTTTGAAATTAGTATTTATACTTGAAAGCTTTGGGTAAAACTTGGGATGACTTTTACACCTATTTGAGGTGTCAGATACAGGACAATTCATATTTTGGATTGTCTGAGTAACAGTTTGGAGGTTAATTGATCTTTTGAGGTGAGGTTTGCTGAAATATGCAAACATTTCTGTTTTGCAAGAGGATATATATATATATATATATATATATATATATATATATATATATATATATATATGGGAAATGATCAGATGACTCAAGCCATGTGTGACTCGACTCCCGAGCATCCAACGACTGAATGCTGGAGATGAAGCCGCTGGATGCTTGAGTCATGCTGTGACTCTAGTCAGGTGATCACTATCCTTTATATATAGATTTGCCGGTCCTATAGACCAGCTAAGTTAGCTGGTTCATTAATCAGTTGGCTGCCACTTGGCACCCGATCACATGATTGGGTGCACGTGAATGTGAATGCCCCGGTAATTGTGATCATTGAAAGAAACATAAAAAAATATATATGACCATTGCAAAACAGTGTCAACCACATAGTAAATAAACCACAGTCATATATATATATATATATATATATATATTATTTTAATGATAAAGATCATTTGGCGCTCGTTCATGTGGCACCCAATCAGGTGATCAGGTGCCACATCTGTAAGTGACAGCCAACTGAGCTATGGACCAGCTAACTTAGCTGATTATATATATATATATATATATATATATATATATATATATATATATATATATATATATATATATGTATGTATGTGTGTGCACGCGCGCGTGCGTGCGTGCGTGCATTGAAGGCCGTGGCTGGTCTCTGGACTCAAATCCGCATTTTCAAGCTTGACTGCCCAAGCCTTTTGCCATTGGCCCCTTAATTTTTAATTTTGAATCTTTTTCAAACCATTATTGTCATACAAAGATTGTTCAAGGTCTTGCATTTGTATCCTGTTTAGTTAGAGCTAGTATGACAGCTAGGAGACAGATTAGTGGCTTTTGATTGGTTTCACTTTCCAATGTCAAGCAATCTGAGATTGTCGCATCACTACCCTTCTTCCTAAGTATTGAGAGAAACTTCTTGTTTTGATTTCAAATCCCCAATTATTGGGATGATTTACTATTTCATTTCAGTTTTACTCTAAGTTCCTTTTTTGGTTGGGGAGGGTTTGATTAATCTCTTCTTAATTTTGTTTCCTCCTTTTGATTAGTTTATCGATCCGTGATTTGTACCATGTCTTGATGTTATCGCGGTATTACCTATTGGCTGTGGGCCAGGATTTTCATCGGAGTGCGCGTGTTCAACTTCTTTCTTGTTTTCAGTTGTATGTCTTTTCTTCTCTTATTTTGAAGAAAATAATATCCCATTCACTTAAAAATGAGACGTGTTATAAAATTACATAATTTTTATTTTATTTTATTTTATTTAGTTATTATTATTTTTTTCAGATCCCCATTGTTTAGGGATATGTATCATTTGTTATTTCGGTTTTCACTGAGATATCATACTTCATTTCAGTTAAATTAAGCTTCCAATTTTGGTCTTGCAAGACGCGTGGTGTAGAACGTGATATATTAACTTGGGGGACGAAGCTCATCATGTTTTAAATATACGATTCCTCCATCTTCCAAAATAGCATAAGTAACCTATCAGTTATTGGTTCACTTTAACCTTACTTTATTTGAATCTTTCAGCTGTCATTTTTCTTGCACGTTTTATATCCAATTGATATTTGCTTTATCATATAGCAGATGAAGTCATGAAACAGTGAGTGAAAGAGGGCTTGTAATTTTCTGCTTCAGTAGATTCTCTTTTCTTCTATGTTCAAAATGGTTGACATAATATAGATTCCATAGTTTATGTTGCATCTAAAGAATTCCTTTATACATGTAATTCCTTTTATTTGTTATCATGACTGTTTTTGTTTCCCTGTAGTAGGTTGTATTGGACAAGGAAAAACAAGTAGCAATAGTGGAAAGGGAGGTGGATGGTGGTCTTGAGTCTCTTTGTTTGGATCTGCCAGCAGTAATCACGTAAACTTCTATTGCTTTATGATTTCTGTCTTTGTTAAAACTGTTAAAATCTTTTATATGGTTAGTTCATTGGTTCACGTGCTTACTCTAGGACTTTAAACAATAGAAAGTTGGCATCATTTTATAAGATACTTCTTAACGAGTGAAGGCATTTTGTAGTGTTGTGTTTTATGTTTTTAGAATTGGTATGGATTCCTGTTTCCGAACTATAAAGCCACTTTCTCTTTCTTGAGGTCTGCTTTGTTTTTGTATTTCCTATATGGAAAAGGGGAGAATGCGCCCAGGCGTAGAGATATCTCTGCGCCCAGGTGATATGGGCGTGACACGTAACGCCTTTTTGTGAAGTGATGGGTGGCATGAGGTCCACTTTACTAACTAGGGTTAAACTTTTAAAATATTTTAAAAGTTATATTCCCTTTCAGCCATCATTCTTGACTTTTTTAGAAGTCTCTTTCTTTTCTTTCTCTCCTCTCTTTTTCAAAGAAAGTGTCAGACTTACCTTTTCATGTATATTTTACTCAAAATGTGGCGCTCGGTAGCGAAGCACCGACACCTCGATATCGAGGCGTTGTGGTGGTGCCAACGCTTCTCTCCCCGGGGTGCCGACGCTTTGCAATAGAGGTGCTAGCGCTTCGCTACCAGGCGCCCACATTTTTTGAGTAAAATATACCTGAAAAAGTAAGTTTGCCACTTTCTTGGAAAAAGGGAGAATAGAGAGAAAAGCCTAGGGTTAAAATTTTAAAATATTTTAAAAGTTATATTCCATTTCAGCCGTCATTCTTGACTTTTTTAGAAGTCTCTTTCTTTTCTTTCTTTTCTCCCTTTTTCCAAGAAAGTGTCATACTTACTTTTCCAGGTATATTTTACTCAAAAAATTTGGGCACTTGGTAACGAAGTGCTAGCGCCTCGGTAGCGAGGCGCAGACACCCCGGTAGAGAAGCAACGATACCTCGGGGAGAGAAGCGTTGGCACAGCCGTGGCGCCCGCATCGGTGCCTCAACATAGGGGCACCGGCGCCTCGATATCGTGGTGTCGGCGCTTCGCTACCGAGGTGCAAAAAAAATGGTAGCTAAGCGCCAACACCTCGATATTGAGGCGCCAGCGCCTCGACGGTGCCACTCTTTCTCTCCTGGGTGCTGACGGTGCTATTCTTTCTTTCCTGGGGTGCCGACGCTTCTCTATCGGGGTGCCAGTGCTTCGCTACCGAGGTGCTAGTGCTTCGCTACCGGGCACCCACATTTTTTTGTGTAAAATATATATGAAAAAGTAAGTCTGACACTTTCTTGGAAAAAGGAAGAGAAAAGAGAGAAAATAAAGAAGACTTTTAAAGAAGTCAAGAATAACGGCTGAAAGGGAATATAACTTTTAAAATATTTTAAAAGTTTAACCCTAGTTAGTAAAGTGGGCCCCATGCCACCCATCACTTTACAAAAAGGCGCTACGTGTCACACCCATATCAATAGGAGCAGAGATATCTCTACGCCCGAGCACATTCTCCCGGGCCTCATATATACATACACACCTAGTCCTTTCTTGTGGCGTTCAGTTTGTATATGTTTTCTATATAAGCCCTGTTTATTATTATGTTAGCGTCCTAAGTAATATTATGTTATTGTTTCTTTTATAGTATTGGTGATATTAATGATTTTTTGTAATAAATTATAGTTTAGTGATTTGATACATAATATGCAATCATCTTCAAACTTTTATATATGAAACTAGGATTCCCATCATAAAGAATTTCATCAAAATTTGACCTCCATGAGAAAAATACAAGTGGGATAGAATTTCAAAATCTCCACTCTTTTCTTTAAATTTCATTCAGGCTGTGTTGATATCTAGATGCCCATTTTGCCAAAATATTTTGTTCAGGATATGAGTAATTAATCCTATAAGACTGAAAAATTTGAATAATCAATATATCAGAGGTTAAACTACACACATAAATTCATGCAAAATGTAATGCTCTTCATAGGTTTTATTATCTTGTCCAAGGTGTCAAACTCGGTATCGGTATCGGTATCGGGTATCGGTTCAATGGAGGACTGATACGTATCGGCCGATATCGATACGGCTGAAGGAGATGGGGAGAGACGTGCACGGTGGACCATACTTCGGTTGGACACCCTATCAGATTTTTTAAATGTATAAAAGACTCAAAACAGGACACATGTTGTCTTCTGATGCGGTAACCTATAAAAAATTTAATATTGATGTGAGGTGACAATTGACATACTGACATGAGTACATGACATCATAGCAATGCAAAGGAAAAGCAGCCGAATGAATTTCCTAAGGGTACCTCTAATTGCACCCACCTGTTTATTGAAACGCCCATGTCTCATACCTATCAAAACAATTGATTGCCTCTCATCATATGATCGAGGTAGTGTTTCATCCCAATATTCTACACAATAGATCTTGAGGTCATGGCGCATCTATCATACGGTCAGTATATGATTACACCTCACGTTTGAGCGTGATATGTGCCATATGATTCAAGGGGTATTTGTAGGGATCTGTAGCACATATAATCAAAACTAACCGTCAGATAGGTGAGCTATTATCTCAAGATCTATTGTGTGGATGATCTGGGTGAAACACGATCTCCATCATCTGATCCAAAGCATTCAATAGTTTTCAGGGGTCTGAGGCTTGGGTGCTTTCAGTAAAGAGGTGGGCATGGACAAAGGAATCCTTCATCAGTTATGACATCGGCAGACAACTCTTGGCTAGCAAGGACTGTGCTGGCAGAGAGTGATGTCACAAAAATAAAAACTATAACAAGGAGTCTTACCTTACCTTGGTAAGGTGCGCTTGTACAGGTTGAAACACAACCTCTTCCTGATTTACTAGCGCATACCTCGATACTTATCGGCGCCGATACCTATCGGTATCGGCTGATTTTTGATACCATGATCTTGTCACCTACACTTGTTTCTTGCTTGGTGAAGCCGTTAAGGTAGTGATATTTGGATTTATGGTTGCAGCACAGATTTGAGATTAAATCAGCCACGTTATGCGACACTTCCCAATATAATGAAAGCAA
The DNA here is from genome assembly GCA_021018995.1 of Chloranthus sessilifolius. Classification (NCBI taxonomy): domain Eukaryota; kingdom Viridiplantae; phylum Streptophyta; class Magnoliopsida; order Chloranthales; family Chloranthaceae; genus Chloranthus; species Chloranthus sessilifolius. The sequence continues at coordinate 137,908,639 of CM037587.1, forward strand.
AATCAAAGGCTATAAAGAAGGTTACTCCTGAGGAGCTGAATGTGGAAATCAAATCTGACTTGGAGCTTGTTCAAGTCACTGAACCCCCTAAGAGGAAGGCTGGTATGATTGTTTCCTCTGTAGACGAGCTCATCGACAAGCTTAAAAATGAAGTTCATGTTATTTAATCGATGAAATTTGTGTTGAATTTTTTTGAGCCAGAAGGATTAGTCCTTGTATGCTTAAATCTGCTCATTGGTTTTCTTTCTAATATATAAATTTTATTTGGTCAGAAAGCTATCTGATTAAGAAATTATAAATACTATTAGTTTTCTTCAATAAATATAGTTCTAATATTGGATGGCCGTGCAGTAGATATAGTTTTGTGTCGGTTTGAATAAAATTGTGATAGTTTTATCTACTTCAGCTGATAATGGCATCTCCCTAATAAGGATGCATGTATCAACACTATTAACAGTTTCTTTTGATGAAAACATTCATGTTTAAAACGAAGGGATTGACTTCTGTCACTAGCAAGCCTATGAATAGCCTTAGCCTTTTGGTCACTGAATCCTCTCAAAAACTTTCACAGATTGTCAGGGGCCCTGACAACTATGGCAGTGACCTAGGGCTACGCAAGAGCCCAGCCTGCTCATCTCCGGTCGAAAAACTAGAGCTTTAGCTTTATTAAGCTCGGCCCGAGAGCCAAGCTGAGCCCATTTTCTAAATGCTCGAGTAATATAGTGCCGAGCCAGAGCTGGATTTCTTGAAACTCGACTCGGTGCGACTTGATATATATCTTTTTATATAGTTTTCTACTTATATATGCGTATATAATGAAACAATTTTACTTCATTACCATTTTAAAGTATCGGTATGTCATTGCCTAATTATAAGGGCAATATGCTACTTGTTTTATAAAACCCTAATCTCCCTATATAAATATATCGAGAGTCAATGATGCTGTCAACTTATAATTACGAGTTATCTGCCATTGCCTCTCCTCACTCTTCTCCTCTCTCTCTCTCTCTCTCTTTCATCGCAAGCCCTAAGTCACAAAAGCTCTCAACTCTCTCTCATAGAAACACTTTCGTGCACAACCACCATCACCATCTCAACGGCCACCACTCAAAACCATCATCTCCTTCTCAATAGGCACCATCACTGTCTCCATTTCTATCTCAATAACGACCGTCACCACTCCATCAACCATCATCACCGTCTCCATCTCCATCTCAACATCCACCATCACTTTCTCCATCTCCAGTCACAAAACCACAAACTAACAGAAACAAAAAATTATAATAAAATTTACTTGGCTTGTGCTCGGCTCGAGCTTGGTAGAACTGAGCTAGAGTTTGGAAGTTTCAGGCTCGAATAGTCTAGATCCGAGCTAGAGCTCAGGTTCTATAAGGTAGGATCGAGCTAGAGCTAGCCATGGCTTTGGCTTGGGTTGGTTGCAGATTTACTGACAACTCGGAAATCATCTTTTGACAAGATGGAGGGATATAATGATTTTCATTACCGTGTTTATAGTTGAATTGAAAAGTCTTCGCAATGTGAATTTTGAAAAATGAAATCAAACAGGAAATTTCTGGCTTTCAACGAGCTTTGTTAGTAATCAAAGATGCTTATTGTGGTGCTTACATGCCAATACAATGGGAAATTTTTTCTCGGCTTAATGGGCAGTCACTGGCATCATTATATTATGGTGCTTTGAAGCACCTTCTGTTGATAGAATTCTCTCACAAGTTGACATTTACTGGTCAGTCTCCTTGAAACTATGTAAAGGTCTTTTGATAAGATTCTATCACTAAAAGATGCTTCTAAGGACTTTTATCTGTTGAGGCTGGCTGGATTCAACCCCTTTTTCTATATGTCGTCCTCCATTTCTGAGATGGAGTAAGAATTACCTTGTAATTCTGTGCCATGGACTTTCATGGATTTCAGGGAAGGATATTATGGGAATTTTATGGATCTCAAGCAGCTATACTTATTGCATATATATCATGATGTAAGACTTTTTTTAAGCTGTTGACGCTGTATTTCAGTCTCCATAGATTGAAAACCTGAGCTTGATACAACTTAGCTGCCACACTTCCTTTGTAAACCAGTCAACAAAAAGTAGTGAATACATTGGTTTACTAAAGCTAAAAATGAAGATGACCTCCAGCGCATTTCCAAGTATTTTTTTCTTGTCCAAACACAATAGTGTGATAATTTCCCTTCACCAATGTAGCCTTTTAGACTTGTAGGGATCCCATTAAAGTGTCTTTCTTTCGACTCAAGTCGGTTCCTTCCTTGTGCTCTCCGTTATTCAGATCAGAAGATCCATCTTGAGACTTGATCTGTTCTTCTCCATCACCTTCTTTGCCCCACAACACCAAGTAAAGACCAATAATGACAATAGCTCCTCCAAGTATGCTAAACAAACAAAAAGAAAGCTCTTACAACATCTAGGTCAACTGTCAACCTCCATATATGTCCTTATATAGATTTTTGTGTTGTGGTGTTTGGGTGCACGTGTGTGCGTGTTTGGCTGTGGAGTTGCACACATTTGTATATCTGACGTCATGGATGGGTGAATATAACAACATAAACCTTGAAATCAATAATCTATACCTTCCTATGTACAGTTTTTCGCCAAGAACAAAGTACGCTAGAAATGCCACCAATATTGTCGAAAGGGGATTAAACATAGTTACAAAAACCGGTCCTTTTTCTTCAGTGCACCATAGTTGAATGAAGATTATTAAACCAGAGCATACCACTCCCTGCAAAACAATATCAAAAGTTTTAGACTTCCCTAAAAAACTACTACTTATTTTAGCCTAGTAGAAATTTTTGAGCTGTCTGAAACCTCTACTTACAGAGTACATAATATTCCAAAAGTCAATGTCAAATCCAATGGTCCATGCTGCTGGTTTATGTTCTATTATTACCGTGAAAACAGCTGATTGTGCTGCCCCAATGAAGCTCATCCATGTAGTCAATGAAAGTTGCGCAGGATATTTCTTTAATGTGACTGCCTGCAATGTTCATAAAGGCATATACTAATAATGTTTGCTAGTACTACTTGCAAGTTCTACAGTAAAATTTCAAATAGTGGTTCACATAAAGAATTACTTGTATTAAAGTTCACTAAATAAGTTTTATAGAAAATATCATTATTAGTTTAAAAATACTAGTTTAACTGAGTATTGGAGTATAAAAGCCAAAAACCTAACCTGCATTATATACCATATGGACCATGTTATGCAGCTTGTTACAGTAAGAATAGAACCCTTCAACCAGTTTTCATGTATGGTAGTATTTCTTTGGATATGAATTAGAGCTCCCCATAAGTTTCTCACAATAGGCCCTTTATACAAAGTCATGGTGATGACACCGGCCAATGAAACCAAAGTCCCAATAATTTTTGCCATTCCACGGCAGCTCTTTGCATGAAGACTCTCCAATCTGAAGATACGAAACGTATAGGATATCAATGACTAAAAGTTCATGCTATGTTTGTATACACCCAAATCTGACACTGTTAAAGTCAAATTTTGACTTGAGAAATGATTGCACTCACGGATCTCGAGGCATGATCCGGAGGTGCGTTTTCCATGAGACTCCCAAATTCTTGATTTCAGGCAGGAAAGAGGTGCATCCCCTAATTTGGGGGCTGCACCTTTTTTTAAAATATTTATTTATTTATTTTCTATAAACCTCTGGCTACCTAGCGTCTGTATTGCAGATGCTAGAATGCTAGCAATATAGATGCTAGATAGGTACTGTGAAAAGTACGGATTCAGGTACAGAAATACTTCAATGATCATTTTTCGTGACCCGTGGACTTCTGATCTTGACTAAGTCAACCCATATCATTCCTAACTTGCCTTCCTAGTTTCTTTTAGGCCAATTCCCCCGTGTGGTTTCCATCCCATCCATTTCCCATTCACATGAGAGAATCTTTGAATTTCCCATACCTCCATTAGAACCCATTCAAAAGTCCAATTAACTCAGCTAAACCTATCCAATTAGTGATCCTAATATTCTAGCAACCCTAGGAAACCCTAGCTCATAGGAATTGACCATTTCCCCCCACTTACCATTCAATTCTCTTAGACACTCTTTTTAGAATAATTTTTGGATGGGAGACATGTCTCATCCAGGGTTATTCTTGAGGATAAGCACAATCCATGTGCTCTGTTCAGAGCTAATTATATTTGTCTTGATACATGGCAAATCCCATTTGACTTCCCTTTTTTTTTCTAAAATAATTTTTTTAGTGGTGGATATTTGTCACATCCAAGAGATTTCTTAAGGAAACTAGCATAAATCCTTTTGAACTTAAAAAACCCAATTGGGGAGAACAGCTCTTGGATGAGGGCTATTTATCTTATCCAAGTGTTGTCCTTAGAAAGGAAAAACACAAGTCCTTATGGTCTTGAATGGACCTATAAGAGCTTGCCACGTGGCTCAAATTGACCATTTTCCTATAAATAAAGTCTTCTCAAAGGGATAGAATTTCGAAACCCTTAGTGAAACCTTGTCGTAATTCTCCTACATTTAGCCTCAGCTTAAAATCCTTAATCCAAACCCTTAACCAAAACCTTAGAACTTTAGATCTCCTACCCCCTTTACCTACACCCTCAATTATAGCCTTTCAAGTCAAGCACCCTAGAGACCACGCATCGTGGGTGTGTAGGGCTGTGCTGCAATATTTCATGTCGGCGGTTCACCAAATTGAAACCAGGTGGCACCCTTTTTCTAGGGTCTTTGCCCCCTAAGGGGCGATACCATTTACAATCTTGTAACAAGAATCACGTGGATCATTTGCAAAAACATAAAAATAAAACAAAACATTAGTGACATTTTCCTTTTGTTTAGTGCATGAATAACAAAAGTTGGTGTAGCAATAGGAGCATTGTTAAAATTCTATGCCATCGTTTTTATTGATATTATTTAAACATTACCGAAGACACTAAAAAAAATGACATGGATCATTTGCCGAAAAAACAGATAGAGGAGTAAGAGCCAAAAAAACAGATAGAGGAGTAAGAGCTACTGAAACCAACTTCATCAAGAAAAGAAATCGTCAATGAGTGCTGAAGTTGTATCTATTACTAAACAAGAGTAAAAAGATTCTCACCCAAGTATAACTGCAATTATTAAAGTCAACGATGCAATGGTGTTGACCATAGATGCAAGGAAGGTTGGCGATGTGTAATTCAAGCTCGCAAAGTACATGTTTAGAGTTAAGCCCACCCTATAATCATCATAAAGATGAATCATTAGTCCCCTTTATTAACCCGAAACTTGACACAAATCTTTACTTCAAGACCATTAATACGGTACATATCCTCACCCCAGGAGAGAAAGCACAAATATCTCTAGAAATAATGCTAAAGTCAGCGCCGGCCTTATTTTTCTGCGACAAAAATATTAGATCAATAATTAGTTATGCTTCATATAAACTAATAATTAATCAATTCTGTTAATGTTGGATGGATTTTTATGTGTTTCCTTAGTTTTCATGGGACTTAGACTGGCCAATATAGTTACACCAAGGGCATTTGCCTTTTCACTTGATATAGAAGTATCGGCCACAGTTACGCATAGTGGCCAACTCGTTTGGGAATAAGTCAGGTAAGGAAAAATTCTAGAAAAAATTTGCGAGGTCATAAAAACATGGAAAAATATATGAAATTAAAAAAAAAATGAAAAATTACAAAGACCATAAATTTCGCATGTTAAAACATTTTATACGATATGAAAAAAAATACATATTTCATTTATCAAAAACATAGAGTTTATATTTTCAATTATGTTTACCCCATTTTCCTTCTCGTTCATCATTCACTCACCATGAATGAGAAGAGAGTAGATGAGAGGGATCGAGTCCCGGTTCGAAATATCTTTTTTCTTTTGAATGAGTCATGACTTATTCAAAAAGTCAGATCCCTCGTGATTTATTCATTTGATGAATAAATCGAGATTAAAACATGATTTTTTCCAGAAGGTCGGAGACTCATTAGTCATTACCATGCGGGAATGACATGCGTGCCACCTTTGAAGAGTTGGGGCATCGTTGTTTACTTTACTAATCTATACAATGGGAGAAGAAAATAACCAACTAACCGTGAATATTGATATACCTTTCGAGAAAATAGGCACAAGGCCACATTGCAAAACCAGCTACGATATGTCGATAAGTTATATAGACATGAGGATTCATTCCATTGTTGAATGAAGCTTCTGTAATGAAGTAGAGAAAAGTGTAGCCTATCTGAGCTAGAACCATGAGAAGGTGTGGCTTATATCTCCTGTAAATCTCTCCCAACCTTGCCATTTTTTTGTGCAACCACATTTATGGCTAGTGCTGAGGAAGATGATAACTACGTATATATAGACAAATGAGGTGCCACTACAGTTGTGCATATAATTCCTTTTTCATGTTGTTGGTATCATGTTCCCCTTGGAATCGAATAATCCAATTGGAAACGAGAGATGGGTGATTTAATGACAACAAAAGCAAGTAGAAAGGAAAGAGTCTCAAATTGATATTGTAGAAGCTAAATTGAGGATCAAAGTATAAGAGTTTAGATGATTGAGGAAGTGGTGTATGGCTGAAGAGGAAAGTAGCCATGCTAGTAGAATTCAATCCATCTTGACTAGCTTTTTTACCAAAATGGTTTGGCTTTGATCACCATTTTTCTCTTGTATTTTATCAAAGGAAAAACAAAAAAGAAACTTGCTGGCTTTCGTTGATGGAGATGGGTTATATAGAAAAATAGAAAATAGAAAATGTGGCGCTGATTGAAAAAGTGTAAAAAGTAAAAACCATATGATTTGAGCACTCACGTGGTATAGTGAAATCACTAACCAACGAAATAGTTGGTGGAGGCCCTGGAGGATGGGCACCTTTATTTTCGACCCAGTATTCTTCCTTCTCAACTCGGGTTTTATCGTCCTTAGACAGTTGGCTCTTTGGAATCAGACGATGGAGATCATTTTAGTCCCTAGTCCCAGTCTTCGATACAATTTTAATCCCACCATTAGACGGCGAGCTTTTGATTTCATGTGGAAGACATCCCAAAAAGTGATTCAAGAACCAAGTTTGATGTATGCTATGATCATGTTGTTTTTAGGGATGTGTGCCTTGTGGAATCAAAATCTACCCGTCTGATGGAAGAACCATGATCTCAAGATCTATTATGTCGAAGATTGAGACGAAAAACAAGCTCCTTAATTTGATTCAAAGTAGTCCAGCTAGTACTTTTGTTTTGTAGCCCTTTCCCAAGGCCATTGCTTGGTGTGATGGTAGAAGGTTTGGGTTCTCAAACGTGGAAATGCGAATTTTTATTTATTTTAAAATTATTTTATAGTATGGAAAGCGATTTTGAGTATAAAGAGCAGCTACTTATGTCTGAAAGTCAGATGTTAGGTTTGTATTCTGTTTAGTCATTACAACATTTCTGTACATACAGGGTCAGCACTATGTAACGCCATCGTTTAGGGACACGCAAGGATCAAAATTTCGGTTTCGGGCTTAGCCGAAACCCGAAAATTTGGCCGAAATTTTGAGTCCCATACAAATTTGGACCGAAATTTTGATCCAAATTATCGTTTCGGTGGGGACCGAAACCGATAATTTCGGTCATTTCAGCCGAAATTTTGATCCTTGGGGACTCGAGTCTTTGAGCGTGAGAAGGAAGAAAGGGGGATTTTCAACAGCAATACAAGCGAAAAAAAATAGAAAATAGAAAATCTATTATACATTTTGTGGTTTCTGTGAATCGCAACGGGAGCAGGTCGTACTGTTGGTAAAAAATAGACTTTTACTATATTGGGAGGAGACCCGGGGCACGTTCAATTCGCAGTAATTTGGTCATATACATGCAATCCTCCCATGTTATACCAAAGAGTATAATTTAGATTCTTTCATTTTGTAGTAATTTTTTACGGGTTGTGCTAATATATTTTACCTCCAATATTTTGAACTTACGAAAGTTTAACCTTATAAAACTTAAAAAAATGCAGATAAAAAAAGGCAACTATTGAATAAATTTAAAATGAGGATGGAAAGTAAAGTGAAATAACCTATATAATCCTTTAAAAAAAAAAAAAAAAAAAAAAAAAAAAACCTATATAATAGATTTTTCACGGCTTGTTCACTTCACACTAAAACAAAATAGCATAAAAAATAGATCTTACACGTAAGATTTTACAATTGACTAAACAAGCATTACAATTTGTCAACAGCTGACTTGCACAAATGTGCGGGCCTCAAAAATTGCGAAGTCAACTTTTGAGAGGATTTAGGTTGCGCATGGGATAGCTCTTTGCTAGCCTCTATTATGGCAGAGTCCACCTGCTTTAACTGGTTACCATCCTCTTTGCTAATATCCTGTTATCTGTTTTAGCAGGTATCCCTTCTTCTTGATAACTCTTAGCAAGATTTTATGTAAGATTTACCTATTCACCAGTTCTATCTTCCTCTCTAGTCACTCCTTGTCAGATCAAATTTTATTTGCTCTGATAGAGAGTTAATAGAGATTCAGGGAGGTTGGTATTAGAGCAAGTAAATCCTCATTTGCATGTGCACTCTGTTGTGGTAAAAGTTAGCAGAGAGCTATGTCATACACAGCTTCAGTCTCTATGAAAGCATAGATAATCTTAGCATGTGAGTGAGAAGGGTCGAATCCATTTCTTTCCTTTTCCTATATGAGCATGATACTCTATCGGGCAAGTGTTGAGACACGCCATTTCGAATTTCTCGACATTCTATTCTTATTCTACGCAACTCTCTACAGAGTGTCATCAACTATATGAATCCTTATACAACAACCTCAAGCTACTTTTGTTGCCTCCATTCCATAGACATGGCATTTGAGCATGTGTTAATGGCAGGTATATTTGTAGTTGAAGGTTCACTCAGCCTTCGAGGTTCCACTGTTAACACTATTGATTCCTTTGATTCATACAATGGAGTTCATTTCTCATCCCAATCTTTCGTACAATAGATCATGAGATAAAGACTCCAACTATCAAACAATCAGATTACCCAAAAATGATCATGATCATGGCATCCGTGAGAAGGGGTGGGATGTGTGCCATGTGGAATCAATTCTAGCCATGATCTCAAGCTCTAGTATGTGAAAGATTGGAATGAAAAATTATATCCATTGCTCAATTCAATGTAGTTAATAGTGTTAACAGTGGAACCATCGGTGGAGACTTGATATTTGGTTGCAAATGCCGGTACACTATTTCAAATGCCAGAAAGGATTATCTCTCCACTTTGTGCCGTTCTCACTCTTCAACAAATGGTGACACTTCATAAAGGACTTTTTTTTTTTAATAACCTAGGCATCCGAGCCTCTTAGTGCACCCTCTTAATCCCAAGGGCAACACATGCCAAGTGAGCACGGGAAATAAATTCGTAAGATAGCCTCAAGGATGGGGTGGGGTGGGGTGGGGCGGGGGATTCCAATTCTGGTCTCCTGTTTTTCAATTTATAAAGGAGTTATTCATTAAAAAAAAGAGTGTATTATCAAAAGGTAATTATGTACCCGTATTTTAATCACAAAAAAGTAAAGTTAATTTTTTATGACAAAAATGGGTCTACACAACCTGTTTTGTGAATTGAAAATCAGCTTCAATGCGTTGGTCTCGAAGCATAAGAATCAGCGTCAGTGGGCTAGCCCCGAAGCATGTATTACAATATCGATGCAGTCCCACAGAAGTAGTCTTGAGAGTTTTTAATTCAGAGGGAATTGAATGAATTAAAACAGGCTTCGATGAGCTGAAATAACCCGTATTCAGCCCTTGTTACACTTTTTCATCATAAAAAATAGGGTACGACTATTCTCACCCGTTTAATATTAAGTACCACACTATTTTTACGGATGAAAATCATTGACTGATTTGAATCAGATGATCGAGATTGTTTTTTGTTCCAATCTTCCTCATGGTAGATCTTAAGATCATGACACGTATGTCTATCAAACGGTCAGATGTTGGTTCCACATGGCCACTTCCCTAAAATGGAAGGTCAACTTCTTTTCCATCATCTAGGTCACTTTTGGGGATGTGTGTAATGTAGAATTAAACTCTAAACCCTAAACCGCCGGATATGCGCGCCATAATCTTAAGATTTATTGTGAGGAAGATTAGAACAAAAAAAATCACTTTTGAGTCAAATCAGTCAATGGCTTTCATACCTGAAAAAACTGTGGTACTTACTACGAAATGAGTGAGAATAGCCTTACCCAAAAAATTAATATAGGCACAAGAAACGATTTAGTAATTTGCCCATTAAGTAATTGTGTTTTGTATTCCAATAGAGGATTTGAAAATAAATTTTTTTAGCCTTCAATTATTTAAGGGTCCCCGGCATCTGGTTTAGTTAGTTTAAACAATTTCTAAAGAAAGTATCTAAATTTATGAATTCGTGGGACGATTTACTACATTTTATTACATAGGCGCCATTTATTTAAAAGACATTTGATATGGATTGACACCAAATATAACCTTTATCGTATTATTCAATATAGTCAATTATATCCCATTAAAAACTTTTCCATAATTGAGTTTTGTTTAAATTTAGTCCCATATTAAATAAATTATAGTCTTGTCTCTCCCTTTATTATATAATGATATACTTTATTATATATATAAGTTTCATTATCATATATGATATCTTTTTGAAAAATTACTTTAACAATTGTAAGACATGAAATAAGTGATTAAACAAAATGCTCTATTTTAGGTAAGCGCTTCGATGGTGTTGGGGGATGACGAACTTCTTGAGCCTTGGTTGAAGGCTTGGAATGAGAGGCTAGGGATAGAGGGTTGCTAAAAGTTGCAGAATGACCTAAAGGTTAGGGTTTTCGCTAAAGGATATGAGGCTATATTTAAGATGTTTTGGAAACTATTTTAATGGAGTTGAGAAATTAAAGTGACAGTTTTTCTATCTCAAAATTTCAGCCATTAGCTTGAAGAGAGGCCTTCAACTTATAAAAATATGAGTCCACAGAAGGCTTGGAAAGTGCTAGAAAAGTGTCAAGCCTCAATTGAATCACTTCGAAGGCACAAAGTTTGTGCTACTTCGGCTTAAGAACAATCCTTGAACGTGACACATGTCGGAAATCTGAGAATGATTGTAAAAGGGAAATTGGTACATAGTTGGAAAGTGATGGGTCACTAAGACTGCGTATGACATTGCTCTTTGGTAGCCCCTGCCATAGCAGAGCTCACCTGCTTTAGCAGGTTCTCATCTTCTTTGTTAACATCCTGCTACTTGCTTTAGCAGGTATCCCTTCTCCTTGATAACTCCTTGCATAGCAAGATTTTATGCATGATTTACGTGCACTAGCAGCAACCTCCTTGCTCTCTACTAGCTCCTAATCAGAGCAAATAAAATCAGCTCTGACAAAGAGTGAGTAGAGAGAAGGGTAAAACTGCTATACAGGTAAATCATATATAAAATCTTGCTTTGGAAGGAGTTATCAAGGCGAAGGGATACCTGCTAAAGCAGGTAGCGGGATGTTAACGAAGAGGATGGGAACCTACTAAAGCAGGTGAGCTCTGCTATGGTAGGGGCTACCAAAGAGCAATGCCAAACGTAGCCTAATTTAATTCCAAAAGATAGTGCTCCTATGGTTTCCAGGAAATTTTATTATCTTAATTGGATGGATTTGGGTTAGCTGAAGTGGGGTTTAATGGGTAATTTAGATTGGTTTAGGAAGAGATGGGGATAGCCAAAGATTCCTAATTCCCTGGGGTGGATGGGTCATGGGTGATGGCTAGGGGGTGGATCTAGGTATTGGAGCCACATCACATGAAAGACCCTCCTTGTTGCACACCTAGTGAGCAATCAGAAGGGAGAAGTGGCAGGCCAACAAATAGTTGCACAACAGAACTGTCACAAAAAGTAAATAAATTGCAGCCCGTAGTTGGGGCTGCAATCTAACCTTGACGTGCCAGGGGAAGGTCAGGGAATCTGTTGATTCCCGGATATCAAGGTGATTGGATCAAACCTTAACACTCATTAGGAAGTGCGTGTCTACAACAATAAGCACATGCAAATAGTAGATTAGGGTTCTCTTATACGTTAGTAGCCATTCTTGAACTTGCATTATCTGAAAGAGAGGTTTTGAGAGGAGAATGAGCGAAAAAAAGTTAGTGAGAATAGAGAAGGAATCCCATACTTGGGGTGGATATACTACTTTTAAGTGGAACCAATTATCTTTTGAGATTCTCAAAATATTGTTGGGTATTTTGAGAAAAGGTACATTATTCACACCCATGAGACTGCTTTCTTACCCCGTATTGAAAAACCCCACTAAAAAATGACTCTTTCAAAACTCACACTCCTACTTTATTTTTGTTTTTTTTCTTCACTGGGGTGAGAAAACAGTCTCATAGGGTGTGAATAATGGTACCCTTTTGAAAATATTAAAATACCAATTGGTATAAATGAGAAATTATTGATTCGGGTCGGTATTTTAGAGAGTTTTAAGAGGGGTTGATATTTATTCGAAACACCAACCCAGAGTCCTTCGAAACGGACTTGTACCGGCCGGTACGAACAAGTTTCGTCCAAGATTTTGACCCATGAGTGGAACACCTTTGGTAGATATTCCTATAAACTTGTCCAACATAAGCAAAACACATATAGACTTACACAGTTTGCCGACAAAAATGCTCCTTTGTGGGTGCGGCAAGCGCTCGTACACGTGCACACACACGCACACGCACACACGATGCCATGTCTCATGCACATGGGCGAAACGTGTACAAGAATGGAAATTCGCATCACCCTAGCAAGTCTCGGTATAACCAACTAGGGTTAACTGATGGTTGTGTTTCAACTTGCCTCTAGGGTTTGTCTCTTGGTAGATTATCCATTTATGTAATGGCCACTAGTGTCTCAAATCTTCCAAGAGATCACATTTTACAACTAATATTCAAATGGTTATGCCTTGTTCATGGCCATCTAAATTGACTTTTGGAGATAGATGTGCATGATATCAATCTTTCACTCATTGCTAAGGAGACTAAGAGGCACTCACTTAGATTACATGTAGTAAAAAAGCGACACTATAAAATCTACTTATTATGATTTTGGTTTTACTTTTTCAGGCCCTTTTGTAGTGAGGGAGCTTGAGAGCTTCACATGCACTGATGCACCTTTTGGTGGCTAGCAAGATCGGAGAGACTAAACAAGTAGAAGGGAAGGAAAAGTAGGCAAATAATCAATATGCATATTAAAAAATGGAAAATGGCCAACTCTCCACTTTTTCATCCTTAGCAGCCTTACATAATATTTACCTCATATGCACTAAACTATTGGAATTATTCTAGGGTACGGGTATTTGCAACTGCCTAGAATCAGATGATGGAGAGCATTTTTTAGACCAACACTGATATTTAAATCATGACTCACCTATCAGAGGGTCAGATGTTGATTCCACATGGCACTCATCCCCAAAAATTTATGAATATGGTCATACCATGAGAAGGGTTCTTAAATTACTTTTAGGGATGTATGCCATCTAAAATTAACATTTGATCGTCTGATAGGTGAGCCATAATCTAAAGATTAGTTGTGTCGCCGTCAGCTAATTCAAGGCAGTTGACAGTTTTCAAGTGTGAAAACGCTAGTTGCAGAGACCGAATCTTCAATTGCAAATACCAATACTGCTACCCATTATTATATTGTCAATTGTACTAATGATATTTCTTTGGTTGTTCTGTGGGCTAAAAATTCTATCATTTGTGTAACTAATTAAGATTGCAGGCATAATATGGTCGACGTCATTATTTCAATTTTAATTTTAAATTGACACATAAACGATGATTAAGAATCGAAACCTGGATGCTATAGTATCTAGTCTAGATTTAATGAATCAAGGAATTGGCCCATTTGTTAAATTATTCGGTTTTCCTTTTTAATTAATGACATTATAACTCTTGATATGAAAGTTATGCCCTTAATTTATTAATCCAAAAGACCGATTATGCAATCCTCATTATTTCTTTTCTGCAGCTTTATTTTGTATTTTCTTATTTACGATAAATAAATGCGGCCTAAATCAGCCTTATTCCCTTATCTAAAAAAAGTGCAAAAATGATAAAATGATAAAATGATTAGAAGTCAATGACAGACAATCTTTTATCATCGCACTACTAACATGAATCATGGGCTATGAAGGGGTTTGTTGTGTTGGTGAGGTACTGAAAGAATCAGGTGATCGACAAGTGATCAAAACATGTGTTCATAGTTATCCTCTCATTTAATTTTTTTTTTTTTTTTTGCAATTTCCTCAAATAAAAAGATAGTAAAAGAAGAGGGCAGCAGCAAGCCAAAGAAATGAACCAAGCGGTTGTGTATTGTTTCCTAGCCAGACTGGACCAATCATCACTCTTGCTGCCACTTTGAGCCCATTGATTGGCTGCTAGTGCTCAACAAACTACATATCGACTTCATCGATGGTAGAGTGTTTCGCCTTTTCGGGCCAAAATCATTGCTGAAAAGCCCACCAGAGGTAAGCCTGGTTGAAAAATGGTTGATGGAATAAAAGAGTCGAGTGACTTGCACATACATGATGTTGTTGGCCATAATCTGTCTAAGGGGTTCACATTATGAAATGCCAAAGGTCTTAGGTTGGTAAATAAACCCCTCTCTTTTATTCACCTATATATGCTATTCAAACTACAAAACAATATAGCATTACAAAATGAGTGAAGTGAAACATCCTAATATTTTTTAGGGGTAACATAGCCTCCCCCCTTCTATTCCAGATCTCTAGCTTCCTCTTTCTCTTTCTAAAATATAGAAAACGTTTCACTTTTGAGAATAAATTTAGTATGAGTTCTCAATGGAAACAACCCCCCGAGACCAGAGTCTCCCTGCTCGACCGAAAGTGAAGGGCTTTTTGGTCATTTTGAAAACGCCAAACGTTAGTGGCAAAACTGTTATTCTATACGTTATCCAGAGTGAATTCTACGATTGGCACAGATAATGCACCACCAGGTCGAGCGGAGCTCGGCTGGGCGCACTACACACTAGGTTTATTATAGAAGTAACCCCGGAAAATAATTAAAAGAAGTGCAATCAAGATTCGAGATCCCCTCTCTCTCTCTCTCTCTCTCTCTCTATATATATATATATATATATATATATGTGTGTGTGTGTGTGTGTGTGTGATGAATCTTGGACCGTTCCTTGTTCAAATGCTGTTCAAATGCATATAAGCAGCGAGGAGAATAGAAACCAGAAGGATTGCTAATTTACTTGAAATTAGATCTTCTTCTTTTGAAAAATGGCTACAAATTCAGTTCATACGTCCGAGTCACTCCATGTTCCCGTGCGTTTCCTTCATCCGGACGAGATACAAGGCAGCGTCGATCCAATAGCTGAAAAACTAGCCTTTTTAGAGCTATAAATTCCACAGATCTGAGCTTTTTCTGTGAATTCAGTAGAATTTTTGTCAATTTGCTTTATTTTCTCGTAAATTCATCGAATTTGCTGTAAAATTAGCTTCATTTGTTTGCATATGAGCTTTAACGCTCTAAAGTTAGGGTTTTGATCGTTTACGTAAGTTCTCGTGATCTAAATTTGTTGAAACATATGGCTAATTGCATAGATATTTCTTTACCAATTCGGCTACTTTCCTTTCCTAGTGATTTCTAGGGTTTTCAAACGTCGTAAGAAACTATTGAATATAGGTTTTCTGGTTTGTGGCGTGCGAAGGAGATGGATCATTTGTTATTACCTACAGTGGGACCCCCAATAAAGCGGCGAGCTGGTTTGCGGAGGAAACAAGCAGGAAGAGGATCTTACAGAGGTAGCTAGGGTACTGGATTCCGGTGAATTAGGGGCGTTTGTAGACTGGTTAGGGTTTCGGTGATGGGTGAGGAGATGGGAGGTCAGTTGCAGAAGACTCTCAGAAGCCTCTGTTTCAAGACGCAGTGGCGATACGCTGTCTTTTGGAAGCTTAAGCACAGGGCTCGCATGTAAGTTCCTCTTTTCGTTTCTTCGTTTCTCAATTATTACAGTAGGAACGATATAGGAAAGCTACTCGTCGGGCTCCTTGGCAAAGATTCAAGGCTGTAAGTCACCAGCCATTTGGATCTTATTGCTCACGTTAGCTCACGTAAGCACTGATTTCAGTTTCAACTAGTAGAATCTCTCATATCCCATGACTGGGGTTGAACACAAAATCAGGTTCAACCAGTTGGACCCGATCATTGCCCTCAGTGGCAATAGGAAAGGATAGTGACCGGAATAAATCTCTAGTAGAATTATGGTTTTATTTTTATTTTTTTGTTTTTAGTACTTGAAAGTTGTTTTGGATCTTTCTTGGTTTTGGGCCACATACATCCCTGATCAACAATGAGAACTTGTTTAAAATATGTGAGTTCTAAGAACAAAATGCATTCTGCCTTTCTCAAACTATGTATTTTTATAGGGAGATCTACTTCAGAGCTTTGCTTATTTGGTTGGTATAAGCATCTCTGATAACGAAATTCTGTAAGGACGCTACAATTCATGGGCGGGGTTTAGGAATTGAAGTTCTGCCTTCTGAGGACCCAATTAGTATTATTTATTATTATTATTATTATTGTTATTAATATGTTATTTACATCCAATGAGTTTTCTTTGAGCTGTTTTTGGCTGTTTGCTGTTTTTACTGTTTTTAATATTGGTTTAGGGATAGTGGTAGTCTTCCTGCTGAATAAATCCACATACATGATCAAATTCCAACATGGGATTTATTTGGAAATTTTTTGACTTCACAAATCCCAGTGTGGAATCCAGTTGAGCCAGACCAAGTTGTGAGTTGATTATACTGTTGGGATTCAAAGAAAACATTTTAAGGATCCCCATGTTAAAGGGTACAGGTTTTTGCAACCGAAGATTCTTTCGGCGCAACTGATGGTCCTACCATTCACACAATTTATGAATAAGATGATATGGGTTCTTTTTGGTTCCAATCTTTCACTCATCAGATCTTGAGATCATGGCCCACATATCAGACAGTCAGATGTTGACTCTACATGGCACACACCCCAAAGTGATTGTGATCGTGGCGTACCATGGTACAAAGTGATCATGGACGTGTGCCACATGGAATTAACATCTCACCGTCTGATATGTGGGTCATGATCTCAAGATCTAATGTTTGAAAGATTGGGATGAAAAACGACCTCTATCATTTTATTCAAGGTAGTCAAGGTGTGCACGGTGAACTATCAGTTGCACCGAAAGAATGTTACGCTGCAAAAACCTGTACTCCATGTTAAAAACCTGTTTATGATTATTTTTTCATCAAGGGGATTGTTTTGGAAACATTCCCAATTAGTTCGCAGGTAAATATTAGGTGTTACCCTACCAAGACACAAGCCAGGTTTTGACATAGTTAAAACCACAGGAGAAGATTGTTATGACTGGCTATTCCAGTCAAATGACTTTTTTCACCGGAGAAGCCAGTCATTAACTGTTTTAAGATTATTATTATTAAAATTTTATGTGGTGTTAACCTCACTAAGACCAACTTCAGTCTTACTAGGGAATCATGTGATGGCTATTATTTAATTTTAGTTCATTTTTTCTGAGATTTGCAGAGAACTTGAGATTGGCATGAGATCGAGAAGTTTTGTGTTAATCCTCCCATTGCGTATATTATGTTCCTGATAAATTAGCCAAAACAACAGTCCCTGCCATCTGTCCTGAATTACTTGTGTTTAAAGATTTTAGGTTAATGTTTGCTGCCAATTTGACAATTTTTTCTTTGTCTGGTGGGGACGGCTACATTTCAGGATGTTGAGTTGCGAGGATGCTTATTACACTAACCACAGACCATCAGATCCTTCTCAGAACTCAGCTGCTAACATGTGCTTTAATAATACCCATGGGAACTTGCATGATGAGCATTATATGGGGGACCCACTTGGATTAGCTGTGGCAAAGATGTCATATTTTGCGTATTCTCTAGGGGAAGGGTAGGTGTATACTTACTATCTAGAAATAATTTTTTTTTTGTTTACTATATAGCAAAACTTTATTTTATCTAACAAGCACTTTTCGTTTTTACTTATGTCTATGAAATTGTTATTGTAGATCTTCAAAAATAGTTTATTTATTATAGAGGTGAGTGTATGACATTACCTTTTTTAGGGGTTATAATTTGGGTAGCGCTATGTCCAACCAGATATTCTTTATCTGGAACCAGAGTTTTGCTTGTGAGAACCGCTGACTGCCTTGAATCAGATGATGGAGGTTGTTTTTCGTCCAAATCTTCTAAACGAATGGATCTTGAGACCTTGGCATCACTATCAGACGGTCAGATGTTGATTCCAAGTGGCATACATCCTCAAAAGTGTCTCTGATCATGGGTATTACCATGAGAGGCTTCTCTGGTCACTTTTAGGGATGTTTTCCATGTGGAATCAACATCTGACTGTCTGATAGTGCGCCATGATCTCAAGATCCACTCTGAGAAAGATTGGGACGTAAAATAATCTCCCTTGTTTGTTTCAAGGCAGTCAATTGCTATCAAGTGCAAAACTCTGGTTGTGGGTAAAGAATATCTGGTTGCAAATAACGGTACCCTATATGACGGCCAGTAGTACTATCAAAGATGATAGTCTTCTCTCTTAGAAAGAAGGGGCACCTCCAATGCTGTCCACACTTCAAACAATTTTTTTTCTCCATATGTACAATCCCGTATCACTACCAGCAATTAGCTCATATGCCCTTTGATCTAAGCCATGAAGTTGATTGGTCATCTCTTGGACAGGATTATGACTTATGAAATTGCTCGTATCCGACAATTTGACCATCAACTCAATTGCTTATTATTGGCTGGGAGATAAAAATATGTGCGACAATCCACAAAAATTTATGGGCTGTGAATCTTTAAAAAGGTGGCTGATTGATTGGATGGTCCTGGATGCTATACATATACACCCATTGTTGGATGGAGTTTGGGGACACCATGCAACATTAAGTGCAATGTTTTTGTTTTTTGTTTTTCTCGTTTGCATGTGTATGCAACTATGCATGCAAAGGCTTCATATTGAATTGCCACTGAACATCTCAAGTCTTATGATATAAATGGTACTGGCTGAATGTGCCAATGAGTAACAACAGCTTCCTCACGTGGAACTTCTATATTACTTCTTTTTTGAGCAGGATTGTCGGACAAGTGGCATGCACTGGAAAACATCGGTGGATTTTTGCAGATAAACCTGCATCGCATTCCTGGTCTTCATCGGAGGTAAGAGTTGAACTTGTTTGAATAACTATATAAGCATCACAGTTACCTTTTCTCGTTTTCAGATTATATTCGAGCATTTTTTTGTCCCTGTTTGGTAAAACGTTGCTCTCCCTCCTTGATATGTGACTCCCAGTGCTGTGATGGCTGGCAGGCTCAGTTTTTGGCCGGCATTAAGGTATTTCTACTCTCTCTGATCCTTCTTTGTATGATTATTATGTGAGATCAGGTGTATACTACAATATTCATGCCTATTTGTTTTGGCGCGCTTTGGCTAATCTTCTTCAAGTAACATAATTTTGACTGGATCTACTTAGTTCTTCCTTGATAAAGATAATTTCCTTTTTCTTCTGCAGACTGTTGCTGTTGTACCTGTTGTTCCACATGGAGTCATACAGCTTGGCTCATTAAATACAGTATGTAAATTAATTTTATCAGCACTTTTTTCCTTATGGTTGCATCATTAATTTTAAATATTGATTTATTTATTCATTAAACACAAGACTCTGCATGGGTTTCTACAACTTGTCTCATTTTATGCAGTAATTAGAAGAATTTTATGAGTATTTTTTTTTTATGGTTGCATCAGTACTTTGAAGTATCGATTTTTTTATTCATCAAACACCAGAGTCTGCTTGTATAGCTTGTTCCGGGGTTGCAAGTACAGTGTCTTTAGCTGTATGCTGTGTTGTATGGCCGTGCAATTCCCTGTGTGTGTGTTCTTCATTCATCTTGTGAATGACTCATGAATATATTTGCCATAATCACAGTTAGATCCATTATAGTGGTTTCAACATCCTCTCGTTGATATCTCTGTTATTGTAGCAAGCAATAACAGAACATATGTTGTATGAGCTTGCAATTCCCTGTGAGAGTGTCCTTTCATCTTGTGAATTACTGTGACTATGCTTGTCATAATCGCATATATATCCCACTATTGTGGTTTCAACATCCGCTCTTTTCTACACTTGTTATTATACCACGCAATAGCAAAATATCTACATGTATGGTTAGGTTCATGATCCAATATTCACTTATGTTTTGACTGATTTAATTGTGTTGACTTTGGGACCTTCTCTGATTAGATAAATGATCTGATATGATGGAGTACGGGTTACCAAAAAAACCTTCAGAAAAAATGAACTTCTCTAGTAAAAATATTCATCAGTAGTCATGTAGACTGAATATAAATATTTATCTCAACTTTCTGAGCTTGAAGGCTTTTACAAATTCCACAATCTCTATTACTGAACGGTTTTTTATATGAAGTGAAACCTAGAAGAACTTATAATTTACCAATGGGATATCAAAGTTACATGTACTTAAAAAGAGTGACCTGCTATAATGCAAATCTAAAAGAGAATTTTACGATGAAAATCGAACCATAGGGCTCTGCTCATAACAATGACAATAATGGACTTTTCAGGAGGCCACCATGCTAGTAGTATTGTTGCGAATATATGTTTAACCACATAGTCCATGGGCAGTAGCTTAGGGTATTATCTCTTCCAGCTCAATGTTGTAATTACCACCTAAAGTGTAAAAATGATCATTTTTCCTTTTACATCTGTTGAAGGAAAATGTTGACTTAGCTTTTAGGTTTATCATAATCCTAAATTTTTTGAAACTCTACCTTCATTGGTCAAATCTTCTTGATGCTGTTTATTATGGAAAAGTGAGAACTATTTTTTTTGTACATTTAGAATTGGTTTCTCTCATACAAAATACATTAAAAGATGTTTTTAATGTGAAATCTGGACAACCAGTCATATCCTACATTTCATTGTCGGATTCATTGAGTTTTTTTTTTTTTTTGTCAAGTGATGGAAAAAAGAATTTTTCTTAATATTTCATTTCTTCAGTAGAAATGCTGGATCTAGGTTATATTTTAGTTGGAAATATTAGAAACAACATGATATGTTATTTTATGGTTTTATTATTAGGCTTTTAATGATGTAAACAACGTATATGCGGTGGAGGCGGAAATATGGTCTCTTGCCTAAAGGGACCCTGCATTTGAACTAAAAATTAGGAAATATTTGGAGAAAATGTCGATAGAAAACAGACATGATACACACAATCCATCATAGTGAGAACAACTAAACAATGACCATAATACGAAGATCGAGACAGACCAGTTCAGTTGTGCTACCAAGCACTGTTCCGAAGGCACGCGACTTGGTTATGAACGCACATGGCTGGAGGCTGGTCATTTAGACTTGCCCACCATATGCTCATTCCCTACGGTTACAGAGGCATTTTAATGAACTTTGATGGGATATCCACTGCATGAAAATTTAATTCTCCATGATTTTTTACTTTTCCTCTCAAACTTACACAAAATGTATCTATTTAGCGATTCTATGAATAACAACTTCATTAAAATGGAAATGCCAAAATACAAAATAGGAGATCTGTAAGGCAAAGAAACCCCAAGGAATAAAGCACCACACACCAATAACAACTACAACAAAGAGAATGAATAAAAGATAATAAGTGCTTCCCTCAGTACTCCTTCCAATGCTTGTGAACCAGCCACCTCATTCCATCTTCTCATGTAGTGAAATGGCATTGGTCGTTTAAGCTAGCAATGATAGGCGAAACTACCACCATCTCTCTTTTCTTTTGCTTTTACCCAACTTATTACCTTCAGTTCTTCTTCAATTGAGAAAGCTCCTCGAAGTTGTGAGGAAAGTACTCTCAATCCTGTTGCATTTAATTCTTGAAAGTCTGAATAAAGTATCCTTCTAGTTATGCTCCCACAACCTCTTCACAATAATTCTTGACGCCAATTGACCCCGAAGAAGCCAAGACGATGTCCCCTTAAAAGTTCCTAAAGATGTTGTTGACGTTGGGCAAACCAGAATCAGGAGTGCAAATGGGTTCAGTCGATCTGGCCCCAACCTGAGAACCAACCCGATTGTATCTGGATGAAAAGTAGGTCGAGGTCCGTACAAGTTGGAGGAGACCTGACCCAAATTAAACTTGGGTTCATTCTGATCATTTGGATTTTGGACCCGGACCCAACCCGATTGAAACCCAACTATATACATAATTGTCTTATTTATATAGCTAGGATAGATTGTATCTATCTATATATCAAGTTTCTTTTGCCACGATGAATGACTGAATTTTTAACTTCCACGAGTTGCATCCATTTCCACATTCATTATCCAGACATATATCATACCTAATTCCCAGTTCTTTGTGTTCCTTTTGTGAGAGGAACAGGTCATTGAGGATTTGAAGCTGGTGGCTCATATTAAAGATGTATTTGGTTTGCTTCAAAATTCCTCTGAAGAGTTTCTTCCTAATCCAATGCATCATACTATGAGGAACATCTTGAATTCGGTATGTTTTGCTCTTCTTATGTTTGGAAACTTGTATCATTTCTGGCAGCTGATGTAGCTCTCCTCCAAAACCCAGTCAGAGATATTGACAAAAAGTTCAAGTTTGGAGGAATCCAATGATTTCTTGTACAGAATAGATCCAGTAGAAAGCAAATGGTTCAATATTCAGCATCTCTTGTTGCCATCTCAGGGATATGACAACCTCTCTCGTGCCGTTTCTGCTCTTCCTGATCAAAGAAATGCAGTCAAAGTGGATCATGAACATGTGATGGTTAAAACACAAACACTGGGAAATGATGGAAGTTTTGAGGTACTCAAACCAGTTTCTGGAAAGCTAAATTCTGAGTATAAAAAATGGGTACCAATGGAACCATTTCGTGACAAGATATCTGAAGAGGAGAATGCTAGCAACCAGATGGAAACATGTGCTGGTATAAAGAACAATGATGGTGCGGCTTCATACAGTTCCCTATCAGAGAATACCAATTTGGATAGAGTAATCAAGTTGGTTGACATGACTAGAGTTAATTATTCTTGTTTGCCACTGGTCGCCCATGACATTGAACCTCAGGATAGGATTCAGCCTGATCGAGTGGTTACTCTCCACGATGAGGTGCTGCATTTACCTCAACCATTGAAGATGCAGCTAAAAAATGATTTAGAGAATAATGCAAAGTTTCAAGCCAGGGTAAGTTGCACTAATTCTGTGAATGCTCCCTTTTTGTTTTCTGCTGGCTGTGAATTGCAAGAAGCCCTTGGGCCAGTTTCTAGGCAAGAGCAAGATGTTTCTGTTTGGAGTGAGGCTAGGATGGCTGAGATTGAAACTCTTCATCATCCATATGAGGTCGTCAATAGCTGGATTACTCCAGAGTGTGGATCAGAACATCTTCTGGAAGCAGTGGTTGCTAATGTGTGCCCTGGCACTAGCAATGTTACACTTGAGAATTCACTGTGTAAATCTGCAAAGTCCCTGTTGACTACTGAAAACACGCCTGCTATTGTTAGCTCTGCAACAGGTGGACAAGCTGTGGAATCAGCTGTCCTTCGTGAGGAGAGTTCGCATCATCTCATGAGTTCAATTGCGGGTCCAACAGAAGTACATACAGTAAGGTCTCCAAATGAGTTGTCATCGAAGACTCGAAGTACATGTAGTGAGCTATCAGAGAGGCTGGGTGATCCCGCTAAAATGAACAGAAAGAGGGCTAGACCTGGTGAAAGTAGCAGGCCTAGGCCAAGGGACAGACAACTGATCCAAGATCGTGTTAAGGAATTGCGAGAGATCGTCCCTAATGGTTCCACGGTAATTTTACATGCCCGATCTCCCTGATTAGTTTTACTATAATTATGTTTATATATGAATTGCTTATCCGTGGGAACCTGATACTATGCATTGCACTGAAAATCTTGATCTGTTTATTCAGTGCAGCATTGATGCATTATTGGAGCGCACAATCAAGCACATGCTCTTTTTACAAAGTGTCACCAGCCATGCTGACAAGCTTAAGAAATGTGCTGAAACAAAGGTAAGCTTTTATAATCACTGTCCTCTTGATAAAATGGTTTTTGCACTCGCAATATGCCTTAGCATGGCCGGATCAGGAACCTAGCAAACTTGTCTTTGATTGGAAAGAAAGCGTAAGGGGTGGATAAGAAATTTCTAAGGGAATGTTTGGAGAAATCTGACTTCCTTTCATTCCATAACTCACATTGGAGATCAGCGGACCCACCTAAATCCATATAATTAGTTCATCCCTCTAACTTTCCATGCCTGCATGTTTGCATTTACATAAAGCATTTTCTGTTTGTTGATCTTGTACAGTTATTATTTTTACCGTGACAGGTAATAGCAATTTGACCCAGCCGACATTACAATTTGTTTACCCTCCCTCTATATGTATATTTTTAATTGATTTGGTTTCGTATCATTTAGCTGATTTCTACCATCAATTGAATATATTGGACTTGACTTTTATTTTTGTTTGTTTGATCTCATAAGAATTGCTTTCCTTAAATTTCTGAATTTGCAGCTGCATAGCAAGGGAATTGGTTTGATAGGATCTTGCTATGATCAACGTGATGCAAGCTGGGCTCTAGAGGTGGGAGGTCAATCCAAATATTTTCCTATAGTAGTGGAGAACCTTGACATGAACGAGCAGATGTTGATTGAGGTTTGACTTCTCGAATGAAAAACCATTGTCTACAACCATGAATAAACTGCTATGGATTTCTTTCCCAGATTTCTTCTGAATATAGCTATTTTGGTCAAACTGTAGATGCTATGCGAGGAATGCAGCCTTTTCCTTGAAATAGCTGAGGCCATTAGAGGCTTGGGTTTGACAATCTTAAAAGGTGTGACAGAAGCCCGTGCCGAGAAGACATGGGCCTGCTTCATTGTTGAGGTGCAAATTTCAGTCACAGATCTATAAACACTGCAAGATACTTCCTAGTTTTATAAATATTTGGCGGTATTATATCGTTCTCATTGTCAAATTCTTCTTTTTTTTAATGTTTTGTGTGAATTCATTGTAGATTTTTAGTAAGATACAAAGTTAAAAACTTTCCACTTTTGATAATACTTCAGTCTAGTCATAGATTTCAATTTCCTCTTTGGACTTGGATTTATCAGATCTTTCTTTTTGTTTCGTTGGTTTTAGTTATGTGCATTCTGGAGAAATATATGATTATGAGTTTTTCAAGTCGCATTTATATCAATTTCTGGCATCTCTATAGAACATGGTAAATTAGGTATGGCTACTGGGAAATGACATGTACTCCATTTTAGGTTGGTACAGTACACTTGTTTGCCTTTTCTTTTTTTGATAGGTATCTCGAACCTGCAACCTTGAGGTTGCCATTTTGTCAGCCTTCCATTGTGCTACAGGCCCAAGCACCTACACTTTTTTGCCTTGTTCGGCACTGTCAGCATAAAATGAAATCCACTAAGAAAACTTGGTGATAGTGTTGGGGATTGGGAAATGCGAATCTTCCCATGGGAATGTCTGTTTTAATGTGAGCATGTTCATATCTACTTAATCCACCACCAAAGATACCCATGGGAATGGTAGTTTTTAGACAGCTGTATGTCTTGTTCAAAAATCTAGGGATGGTAGTGTTGAGGAAGATGCTAGGATAGCAATTTGGGCTACTTCAATAGAACATTGTGAAGGAAAATATTATTAGGTGGAAATAGCATATGAACTATATATGTGTTATATATCATAACTCATCGAAAGAGTTATTGCAATAATCTTGAAAAGTTATTTTGCAAATTGCAAATTTCGATGGCATAACCCTTTTGAAGATTACATATTATATATGAAAATTTATTTAATTGAGTGAATAAAATAAATAAACATTTTGTTGTCAATTTGTAATCAATTAAACGGTTAATTAGTATGTTCGATACTGTTCTACTCAATAATCCATGTTTGCTGAAGTGGAAAGCGCTATTGCAGGGGCAGGGAAACAGAGGGTTGCAGAGGATGGATGTCTTGTGGTCGCTTATGCAGTTATTGCAACCGAAGACAATCTAAAACTACCAGTGATTTTGGGCAGGGAAACAGAGGGTTGCAAAGGATGGATGTCTTGTGGTCGCTTATGCAGTTACTGCAACCGAAGACAATCTAAAACTACCAGTGATTTTCTGGGGAAACCGTATGGAGGTTCTCTCGTAAAAATGCTCTTGAGTTGGTTTTTATTTAGGTTCCAACCGTGATTGGCATTTCAGGCCCCGGTACCCTTACTTTTGTATATGTTGATCTTCTTACTGCTCTCGTTTGCCCTATTTTTGGTATTTTATTTGAATTTGTGGATATATTTTTTTTGGAGTTCTCTCTGTATTGCATTGCAGTTTGTGAAATCTGAAGGTGAGTGTGATTTAGTGGGACTTTTTTTTTGTTGAAAATGGTTCGAATAACTATAAACTTATAATCATATGAAGTTGCGACACAACTATAAACGAACCCCACTGCATGTTAGTTTTCGCCACAGATATTTTGTCTAAAATGAAACCTCTTGGAAAAGTCACTCATAGATTTGAAAAGATTGGTAGAGGGAGATTCAGAGAGAAAAACTAGAGATTGTAAATAGGGTCTTCTAGTCTAATGGCTTTGAAGGATCACCTCGGACCATCATGCATATTGGCAGGATACAGTTAAAGCTAAATATGGGGAAGATGCTTCGGAGTGGCTTACTACCAGTGCCTGCATAGAGTTTCTACCATTTGGAACAAAATTTGAATATTCTGCACCAAATTCTTTTGTCAGACAACCATTCTCATTGGAGATGGCCTGAAGACTACTTTTTAGCACGATTTTGGCTTTGGAAGGAGCCTCTGGCCTTCGTTTCCGTCGACCTGTACTCTCGAAGCTTGTCTAAAAACTCTTTGGTTGCTAACATGGCCAACCTCGACAATGAGAGCCTCATTGGAATTTGAAAAATGACAGACAGCTAACAGTTAATGAAATTGAAGAAGCGGTGCCTCCATTTTGTCCTCAACAGCAGCAGCCTCTACAGTTTAAGGGCAGACATAATTGTGTAGACAACATCTATCACTGGCTCCTTCTCTGTTAATGAGCATTATAAAGGCTTAAACGAAGCGGTGTTGCCCACTGTCCCTCAGATGAATTCAAGTTTGCGGGTCTCGATTTCTGGCTAGAGTCAAGGCATTTTCTTGGTTGGCCGCTCTCAAGAAAATTCTAACCACTGAGAGCTTAAAAGGAAGGGAATCCTTTTCGGTAGTAGATGCCTATCATGCAAGACAGAGGTGGAGACTAAGTCATATTTTCATTCAATGTTTAGTCATCCAAACTGCGAAATAGATGGTTGCAAATGTTTGGCATCTCTGTTACTTTATCGGTATCTGTGGCGTCTCCTATCGGATCATGGTGGGTCCAGGACCTTTTGGCCTCACAGTAGAAAACTCTAGTCTCTCATTCTGTTTGTCATGTTATGGGGATTATGGAAAGAGTGGAACCCTAGGATCTTCGTAGGGGTCTTCGCATCTACTCAAGAGTAAGTCTTCAAGCGACTCAGATGCATTCTAATTTGTTGGATCTAAGTTTGATAAAGATTATAGATCTTTCCATGACTTTGACATCAATTGGGATATTATCTGCAAGGGTGGAACCAGGAACAAACCGGAAAAGGTCACTTGGAAACCCCCCTCAGGTAAGTCAAACTGAACTTCAAGGCACTAACAGTGAGGCAAAATTCAGAACCTATTTTAAAGGAGCCCGTTTTATATCCTCTTTGGGTGCCACTCAACGCATCATTGAAGGAGCTTCCAAATGTTACATCAGTTGTTCTAACCAGGCAGCTAGTTAAAATTTTCAATCGCTCAAAGACTGTTTGGAGTATGTAATGGATGGTTTTCTGCGGTTGCTGCTCTTTTATATGTCTGCCTCTCTAAGGAGAGCGGAGGTGGACTCTAGAGCTAAAACACTTCCGGAATTGGTTGTTCCTCCTGTTGTCTGCCATGTTGGCTTCTCTCGTGTTGAAGATCGTTTTTGTTAATGAATTATCATCAATCACACAAAAATAAAAATAAAACTCCCAAATGAAACGTCTCGTATATTGGGTGTGGATTGAATTAAAATAAGCCTTGGATGGTTTTATTTATCTAAAAGGAAAATGGCTAGACTGGCTCATGATTCAAAATTTCTGACGGAACTGATATGTATTGCTCGATACATTTCAGTTTCGAAGATTACCGGTACGATACTTTGAATGTATCTTACGGTGCATTACATATATTGTAGGTATGTATTGGATAATGCATGCTAATGTATTGTCTAGAACTATACAATCAAAGAAGCACATATACTCTATTTTTGGTGACATATTCATTCCTGGGTGTATCTGAAAAACAAAAATGATAAAAAGAAAATTTTTGATTGCGTGTTTGGGAGCCTACTAGCATGGAGCCTATCCATTCCAAATCAGTCTTTGTAAGTTTTTACTTTTATGCCTTTTCATTTTTGTCTTCTTTTTCTTCTTCATTAAATTAAGATATATCTAAAAATATATAAAAAATTAATTATTAAATACATGTATACACTATATCTTAATTTTTAAAAAATGGTTCTCATATCGTATCATACTTGTGTCCTATATCTGTAACTGTGCTTCTTAGCATGGAATCGATATGTATCGGTTTTGCAACTGAACGATACTACCGAAAATCTAATATTTTAAACCATGGATTTGGTTTGGATCATTGACAAAATGTATCATAATGTTGAGATTTGATACTGTAAAGAAATCCAATGAGCCTAACTGACGTGGGACAATGACCTTAAGATCCGTGAATGTTTATGATATGATGATTTTGTCGAAATTAAATTAATTAATTAAGTACTCAATCAAAAATTAAAGCAATACCTTCGGGTTTCTCGGGATTCCACATAGGTGTCCATACTTTGGCTCACGTAGGGTCAAATCCGAGGTGCGAGATCCGTTAGGATGGCGGAAAAGGTGATCCGATAGATAGAATTCTCGCTTTGCCTAGATCGGGCCGTTTGTGCGTAGTTTGCGGTGGAATCAAAAGCTCATTGCTAGGACTTTTGAATTGAAGTTGTAAAAGGGCATAAATCGAGTAAGCTCGAGTCCAACAACGGTTATGGATCGAAGGGTTAGGATTGGATTTGATCCATAAGGATGGGCATCAAGGTTACTCTAGATCTAGGGTTTAGGAGTTGAGAAAATCAATCAAAAAGGGAAAAATTTGGATGCAAGAGATTAAGGGGAAAATAAAATGATTAAATAAGAGCAAAGAGTAAAGGAGAATATCAAAGTAACATGGACATCACACCCTTAGCCTCACACCAAACTATCACTGGGAAGAAGACTCACTCTTCAAAGCTTCTCTCAAGCCCAAAATGCAAAGCATCTTTTCATTCCAATTAACAAGTGCCAAAAATGGCTTACAAAAGTATGTTTTATACTAACTATAAAGGGAATAATCCCTAGAATGACAAAGTACGAAATTACCCTAAGTGGTAACTTACAATTAGACACAAAAAATAATAAAATCTGAATAAAAATGACAAAACACGTCACTTAAGTCGAAGGGCGGATATCTCCACGGACGTCTGTACTGGAGCTCAATGACGTCCGTCGCCCATCCACGGACGTCTGTAATGCGCACGGACGTTCGTCTCACAAAAAACAGTGAGACCGTCAAATCAGGACGTTAGTTGCCAGATGCCTTTGGTACTTCATGGGCCTATCCTCGATGGTCCTTGACGCTCATTGGCCATTCCGTTGCTTATTCCTTTGTTGGTACACCTTTTACGGCCTAAATCCTAAGTCCTTGGTGTCGGCGTTCCCCGTCACTAACTCAACCTCACAAAACCGACTTGTTAGGTGAGGATTGCCCAAGTATATATAGCCCAAGGCCATTGACCCAAGTAATGTGGGACTATCGTTCACGCCCTCTCACGTATCTCTGTAAATCTCTATGATTACCTGCTTTGATACCATGTAAAATCCCACGAGCCTAACTCAACCTAACAAAATCAACTTGTAAGGTGAAGATTGCACAAGTTTATATGTAGCCCAAGGCCATTGACCCAGGTGACGTGGGACGGTTGTTAACTTCTCCGTGTCATCTCATGTCACAATAATAAGCCAAAGAGGTATGACACCAATCAAAATTAACGCTTCCTCCTTAATGGCTCGATTTTGTATAGGCATGTGAGAGTGAACGGGTCATTGATTTTATACATGAGGCCATCACATAAATCTGATTTTGCCTCATGTTATACACAAAAAAAAAAAAATAATAAAATAAAATGAAATCATTTTAGTATTTGATTAAGAGGTTATAAACCTCATAAAATTAGCCGAGTTAAAATAAATTTGAACTATCTCATGGTTGCCACTCATGCGGTGGCATTTTTGCCAGAGTGTAGATAGCTTTCCTTACAATCTTAGGTTGCATCTGAACTTAATCACAGTTTAGATAGTTTTACAGTCGTAGCCTCATAGTCGTAGGATAAATCTTCTCCATATGATCCCTCATACACCATATGACACAACATAGCTCCAAAATGGTGCTACATTTTTTGAATCAATGACTCCTTCACTTTCAGGAGTCAATGAAAATGTCATTTCACTAACCAAATCTTAGTGGCCCCTACGCTATTAACGAATTTGCTCAATCATTCACCAACCACGATTGATCTAAATTGTTTTCTATGTAGCTTTGAAAAATATATCTTAATACCCTTGGTTAATTACTTATTTTAAAAAATAGAAAAGTGAAAATCATCCTATTCCTAGCAAATCATCGGATTCTCTTGGAACTAAGAAGCACATGTGCCAACTTTAAACTGTTTGAAAATAGAATTAGAGCTGGTAATGGGTGGTTTAGTCAGCCTATTACCAGACCTGATTATTGAACTGGTTCAGGGACATAAACTTGATCTATCAGGTCATGAATGAACCATCTGACCTAACTCAAAAAGTCCAGTTGGGTCGGTTTGACCCATCGAGTAGGGTTGGGGTCTACTACAGTCGTGCCCCGTCCGATCAGGTCAGTAAAATACCCTTAAGACATTAGCTAGTCAAAATTTTGGTCTGACCTAGCTCAACAGTCAACACATCGACATCCCCAGATTGATCTAATGTATTGAAAAAATTTAAAAAAAATGTAAAAGAAGTGTAGCAATGGGTCTCTCTCCTTACCAACTTTTAGTGACTACTGTTAGTGCTTTACCATACGGCACATTGTCATGAGAAGCAATCGTTTTAGGCCATGTGGCATATATTTTTTGACGTGGACAACTTAATGACAAGCACCCATTTTAGCACACTGCTCAGCCTGAAAATCATGCATTTCATAGTATAGAAATCATATTCATCACCTAATTTTTGAGTTCACCCTCTTGAAAACTCGTTAACTGTTTTGAATAAGGATCATTTTGCGACTTAATGTTTTACACGATGGATCTTAAGAACATGGCATACATACCATCAGACGATCAAAACATCCTATAAAATTGACTTAACATCAGGTGGAACTCATCACACTCAAACCTTATTTTAAGGTTAATATTTTGGAATGTATGTCACAAAATATAAAAAATGACCGTTTGATTGTACGCACATGATCTCAAAATCCATTGTGTGAAAGATTGGAACAAAACCGATCTCCATCGTTTGACTAAGAGCAGTCAATGGTTTTCAATGTGGGTGAACTCAAAGATTCGGTGGGTGAGTTTAAAGGTACTGAAAAATGTTTCCCTCTTGTAGTTCCAATGGAAACATGCATGATATACTAGTAATTTTCATTCATATGGAACACCTAATATATATATATATATATATATATATATATATATATATATATATATATATATATATTGTGTGTGTGTGTGTGTGTGGAGCTGGTTTCGTCTTTCATGGGAGGACGGTCACCATCCTCCAAGGTTCACATAACACCCAAAATATTGTTTGGGTGCCACTTGGTGTGTGTTGGGAGCTGGTTTCGTCCTTCATGACCGTCCTCCAAGGTCCATGTAACACCCAAAGCATTGTTTGGGTGCCACCTGGAGCACAAGTGGATGGTTTAGATCAATTTTAACAAAGAAAATTTTAAAAAATACTTTTCAAAAATATAAGTCAAAGTTTGATAAGTTTCAATGATCCACATTTCACGGTTCAAAAGATACACGGTTGAGATAAATTTTTTATTTTTTATTTTAAAAAGGTGATCTAAGCAATGCACCCAAACTCCATGTGACATCAAAACAATATTTTAGGTGCCTCATGGAACTCCACATGAAACCTTGGAGGACGGTGACCGTCCTCCCATAGAGGACGAACACCTTTTTCATATATATGTGTGTGTGTGTGCGTACGTGCTTGTTGGGAGGGGGGAGCTGGTTCCATCCTCCATGGGAGGACCGTCATCGTCCTCAATGTCCACGTGGAGGTTCACATGGCAAACTCTATTTGGGTGCCACATAGAGCACGGGGAATGGCTTAGATCAACTGTTTTAAAAAAAAAAATTCTGAAAAATACTTTTTAAAAGCACGAGCAAAAAATTGACTAGTTTCGATGGCTCACATTTCATGGCTCAAAAAACTTGAGGTCGATACTTTTAAAGATGATCTAAGCGATGCGAGCTCCATGTGATATTGAAACAGTGTTTTGGGTTCGGATTCCACATGGAGCTCCACATGAAATCTTAGAGGACGGTCCGTCCTCCCATGGAATTTTAGATCAATGGGCATCAAATCACACTTTTCAAAGGCCATGTGTCCCAAAAAGTAACCCACGGCCGTTGGCAGTCCCCTACCAAAAACCAAAAAGTACTAGTGGGTGGTACATCGAATGCACGTTTATAGAAAGGAAACCAAATATTTTCCTGACCTTGTGGAAGGTAGTTGACCCATGTAAATTTTCTCCTTTTCGAAGAAAATATATTTAGGATTTCATACTTACTAGCATTAATAAATCATTGCTAAATAAATTTGACATTAATTCATACACTTTAGATTTTTAAAGTTTAAGAGCCTTTTTTATCTTTCAATAAAAATAAAATTAATTATAATATATAAATGATAGTCTCACATTGCTTGTGGGCTAGAAGCTTTTGAGTTATATATAACCTTTACCTTACAAGCGCTGATTTTATGAGGTTGGTTAGGCCCATAAAATTCTACAATATCATCATACCGCCTGTCTGTTATTATAAAACCTACCAAAGATGGTAAAAGACAACAACACAACTCATATATGAAGAAGAGGTATCAACACACTTAGAAGTTCTGAGTTTTGAAATGGTACACTTTTTAAGAAACACTATAAAACATCATATTTTGAAATAGGTTATGGCATACTTCTCAGCAAGCCCTTTTGTCTCATAGTAGTTAAGAAAATCTTTCACCAGGGTTTCCCTATATATTGGGGGATTTTCATCTGATAACAACTCCTTGATAGGGCCATAGAGCCTCGTGGTATGTGGATTGAAAAAACATGCCACCGATATTCTTGGGCCCACACGATTCGCCAACACTCTGTGCTCAACGCTTTTCAATTTATCGTTTGAAATAAGCTGGCATAATTACACAAAGAAATTAAAACAATAAAACATATTAGATTTGGAAAAAATAATTCGTAACTGAGGAATATTTCGATCAATTAGTTTGCGTAATTGATGGCGCAACCGAGGTTGCAATAGAAAAATGGTGTTTAAAAGATCTTAGACCATTATTTTAGCGTTTTGATCTTACACCATTAAAGTGTGGTATCCTATTAGGCCATGTTGCCCACATGTATGAACAATCCAAATTGTCCAAATGACATCCCATAATATGGCCTATAGCAAGGAGATTTTCGAGATAGAATTCATAGCAATCAAGCATGGTATTCTAATGGCGCGAAATATGAAAATTACGAATTTGATAATCTGGTAGCTTTCCAATGTATTCCAGATAAATACAAAAAATCGTGGCGTTTTGCCGACGACTGTTGTAGTCTACGCCGTCGGCGTAGGTCTTGTAGTGTCATACATATCGAGAAACTAACAGGTGTGCTGACCTACTGGCTAAGACTGGAATGAGTCTCAACGACACTTTTCAATGGTTCTCGGATGAAGATTGCCCTTTTATTCTTTACTCTCTCATTAGAGATTATTTATTTTTATCGTACACCCGTTTGTAATCATCTCATTTTATTTTTCTTTAATAAGAAAGGGTGAGGACCCTATAACCTCAAGCTTAACTACCAAAATAAAACTTGCGATTATTGGGCATATGATCTAGCATGGGCCACGCTGTTTGAGTCAATTTTATCATATCACATAGCACATAGCATATGGTCCGTAGAGCCACGCGTCATGTGACTCAGCATATCAAGTAAGAAAATTATAAACGGTGGACAGGTTTTGATAGACAATTTTATAGGCAGCTTATGTGACTGGCTGCAGTGTTTAGGCCCCGCTATGTGTGCGGCCACTCACATTGCGCCACATAAGCAGTCTTGAAAATTGTCCACTGTATAATAATGTCATCGGCTAAAAAAGTGTTGTGCAAATTAAGTTGGTGCACGTGTTATCTAGATTAGTGCGCATGAAGGCATTAAAAGCGTACCTGTAGGAGTTCACCAATGTTAACTACTAGAGCTCCTGGTAGAGGGGGGACGTCAACCCATTGATTCTTATGAAGAACTTGGAGGGCACTAATATGATCTTGTAGGAGGATAGTGAGGAAATACGGATCACAATGCTTGGTGATACCAAGGGTGAGCTCCGGCTCTGGGCATGCTGGATAGTAGTGTGACAGAAACACATGTCCTTTGCCACAATCCATGTCTTTCAAGTGATTAGGATTCAGCCCCAAACCCTCCGATAGTAACTCCAATACAGTGTTTCCCAATCTCCTCATATGGTTTGAATATTCCATCGTTATGTCCCTTCAAATTAACCACAACAACGCGTTAATTAGATATGAAAAACTAACCTAATTATAATTAATGCTGCTATTTTTCTTCCACATTCATTTCAAAATTCATTAAAAATGCAACTCTAGCATAGCTCACCTTTTTCCAAAACTATTAACTGCCTTTGAATCACAGGATAGTGATCATTTTAATTCGTCCAAATCTGTCATAGTGGATTTTGAGAGGGAAAATTATAAACGATGGACAGATTTTGATAAACAATTTTACTGAGAGCTTATGTGGCACCTTGTTGTTGGCTGCAGTGCTTGAGTACCACTAGCGTGC
This sequence comes from Chloranthus sessilifolius, assembly GCA_021018995.1. Taxonomy (NCBI): domain Eukaryota; kingdom Viridiplantae; phylum Streptophyta; class Magnoliopsida; order Chloranthales; family Chloranthaceae; genus Chloranthus; species Chloranthus sessilifolius. The sequence goes on from CM037587.1 coordinate 137,943,975, forward strand.
TGCCAATCACGCCATGCCACATAAGTTGTCTGATTTGAAAGCTATGTTATAAAGATCTTTAAGACAAATGATTAGCACGAAAATGGTCTATATCATTGGATTCAACATAGTTAAAGCCCATCATCTGATGCATCGGTTGACTGTTTTGAATTATATGACAGAAATCATGTTTTATTATCAATGTTTTGCACTAAAGATCTTTACAACATTGCCTTCAAAACAAACGGTTTAGATGGTGTTTTCTTGAGTCCCAAAAACATCAACTCTTTGTCAAATAAGGTGCAAGAGCTCAATATTTAGGTGCAAGAAGTCGTTTCAGAGCAGCTACCTAAGGCAGCGCCTATCAACTCATTTTTTATTTTTAATTAGTCGATACTAGTATAATGAGTTGATGCCGACTCATTACATTAAAGAGTCGATATCGATTCTTTAAATAAATAATTTTTTTTAAGAGGTGATATTGATTTTTTTTTTATGTCAATCTTTGGCACCATCGATCTTTATATTATGACTTTCAATTCATATGACATAGATGTTGCTTCACATCGCGTAAATAGGTAAATTTTTTTTTTTTTTTTAAAGAGGTAATATCACATTGTTTTTTGTGTCAATCTTTACCACCATCAATTTTTATATCATGGCCTGCAAATCAGATGGCATAAATGCGACTTCACATTACGTAAATATAAAAAAGTGTAAATTTTTAAATTTTAAAATTATGTAGAATGATAAAAAGCATAGGAAAGGGTATTTGAGACTTTTTGTGCCAACTGAAATTGGCTTGACTAAAAGTTGGTCGGTTTGAATATATAGATAAAAATATAGGATCTCTCGCGAAAAAGTGTATCTGACAGGATCGATCAAAAATAAAGCATCAATGAATTATGTGAGCAATGAGAACCGCTCTAATTACTTTAGTCACTTTTTTTTTTGGAATATATGGAGATATAATGTGTGCCGTCTACCATTTGATAGGTGTGTGACGTGTGTCTTAATATGAACATCATGTGTGAAATAGATTACCTTAAAATATTAAGTCCATAGTAACAGTTAAAAGTAGGCCCGGCTGCAAGAGAGGAGCCCCGAGCTGAGTTGAGTTGTCGCCTCGGCTCTGCTTGGCCTGAAAATGAGAGCTTTTGCTCTCTTAAACTCGCTCGAAAGTCAGAAGCGAACTTTTAATTTAAAGCTTGGTTGAAATAGAGCCAAACTATTTCAACCGAGCTAGAGCTGAGGTGATAAAGCTCCGCCCAGTCCGACCCGGCTTGATTTAATTAATAATATATAATAAATTATATTGTATATAAGTTTAATTTTCTATTACTTTTTTCCCTTATAATAATTTTCATCTAATGATTACTTTATAATAGATAAATATATAATAAATATATAATTTTTATGATCTTCTATTGAAGTTTGCTCTCTCTCTCTCTCTCTCTCTCTCATTCTCTCACTTTTCGTAGCCATTAAAACTCTTCCTCGCTTGTCTCAATGAATAATTACTAGCACGATAATTGACCAACCAATCAATATCGGTGGCCACCACTTATTCTCTTAATCAATATTTAGTATATTAAATTTAAATACCTTCTTCTCCAATTAATCCGTTAAGTCCAAAAGGACTAAAGGATTAAAAGATATAAGGGTTTTCATTTATTAATTTTTATTAAAGTTTTTCTCTATTAAAAAATGAGATAATGTTTAAAATAATATTAAGAAAAAAAAAATATAATAAAACTTATTTAGCTCGAAGTTTGGCTCCGCCTGACTCGAGCTCGATAGAGCCGAGCTAGAACTCAGCTCAGCTCGCATAAGGTAGAGCCGAGCATTCAAGCACGGGCTCGGCCCGGCTCCGTTGCAGTCCTGGTTAAAAGGACAAAACCCTACGTAAAATTAACAGTATATATGTTGGATTATGTACATCAGGGCAGTGACCTGGGTAAACACCGAATAAAAAAGAGTACATATACTACCTGCAAACTAGAGGCAGATCTTCAGGGTTTAGATCAGGGGCCATGGAAGAGAACAAGGTGTCTCTCCAATTCGCCGCACGTGACTGGTACAAGTCAAAATTGCTAGTGTACTTGACGTTTTTCTCAGGGTCACGTGAGTACAACTCCATCTTCACCTCGTTGGGTTGCTCGTTGAACCTCTTTACTCCTTCAATCATCTCCTCAAGAACACTCACAGGGATCCCATGATTCACCACCTGAAAGAAACCCCACTTCTCTGATGCATCTCTGATTTCCTCGACGATCTCATTACGCCGACCGTAATTTTCGATATCTCCGAGATCTATGACCGGAATCTGGAGGTGTGTAAGACCGGAATCTGATCTGTGGTCAAGCTCTTCTGGTGGTCTGATGAACATTCGAGGTATCTTTGCCATGCCGGCGTCGACGAGTCCCTTGACTCCGGCTTTTGAATCATCAAACTCCTTTAATTCTTGATTTCGGTCGTAGTCTGATGCATTTCCGACTGAAAGTTCACCGGTGCTGCTGGGCATCTCCATATTTTGTTTGTGGAATCTAAAGCTACACCGCCAAGGCCCTCAAATGGTCCGAGAAAAGATGGGAGGGATAAACCTGCTGTATTTAACCTGTTTGATGGATTACAGAAGAGTCATTTGTTGGTAAGCTTTCCTGCCATATTACAAATGCTTCCAACTATATAAGCAGTTAAAGCACAATCAAATCTAAAATGGGTTTCCTTCCATATTAGATGTTAATAGATAATATTTAGGATTGACAAAAAGATACACATCAGATATTCTCTATTTGAAGTCATACTTTCTTCATTTGCCATCTTTAGGTTTGCATGGTCGTTACTTTCTATGTAAAAAGTGCCCCGTACAAGATTTAAATCTATGCGGGTACCTGCGTCTATGGGTGCACTTTCCGTTAAAATCGAACAAAGTTCAGTTCTCGGTTCGGTTAGTTTGGTTAAATTACGGAAATTTGAAAACGAAATCCACATAGTTGGAGCCAGTTCATTTGGGTTCAACTTGGACCTCGATTTTTTCTAATTTTTATTCAGTTTTTTGTTCTTGCAATTTTTTGGTTTTGGATCAATTTTTTTATTTTTGATTTCGGCCACCCAAACCGAAATTGAACTGATTGGGAATCAGTTCGGTTAATTTTTTGTGTTATTTCAGTTTCAGTGCAGTTTCAGTCGGATTCAATTTGATGGGCCGGTTTTTCAAATTTTCGGTGCAAAACTTGCACCCCTACCTGCGACTGGAAACAAACTGGCACTCAATGTTAGTTTTCAGACCTACTTTACTTAGCATTACTCTATAGAGGGGATATGACAGCTCATATTTGCGACAGTTTACCGAGGTGTGCTACTGATTATAAAAAAGGGTAAAATCTTTTTCCATTTTACTAATCAGGGTGAAATAAATCACTATTTACCTATCAAGGTGCACAAACAAGTTTGTTCGCTTTGTCACAGAAAATGACTAAAAGCATGTGCTCATTTGTTTTTCAGGGAGACCGCTCGCTGGTGTGTTTCATACAATTGTTTTTTTTAAATGAGATCGACCAGTCTTGTAGGAGACCAATGGATCTTACGGAAAAATAAATTCTTATGAGACTAGTCTCATATGAATGACCCATTTAATCTCACTTAAAAATAAATGTGCAAATGTAAATGTATTTTTAGTTAAAAAGCATTTTCGTCTATTAAAAGTGGATAGAATGCATATTCATACTTACAAAAAAGAATTTAAGGACCCTCTTCGGCAAGAAGAAACAGGTGGTAACCCTATCACATAAATATGTTAAAGATTGGGACTTTCCCATGTAAGAAATTCTTTTATCAATCTAAGTGGCCCAACTTGGAGTCTTTCATTAGTACGTCTCAATCTGAGAATCACTTCTTTGAGATATTGCAACATTTGATCTGGTACTATAATATGGACAAGTAAAATAATATAGGCAAAACCATAGTTTAGTTGAGACATTGTGCTAATCAAGTTTAGGGTGCATAATAAAAATAGTGAAACTTAACAGGTAATGGGTATGAGTATTAGTGGGTGCACCTACCTTATCAGTGGGGTGCCACCGACCCGATTTAAGATTCTCGGCCAACACACTTTAGATATTAGGGGAGGAAACATTTCAAAAATTAGAAAAAATAGTGAAACTTAACGGGTAATGGTTATAAGTATTAGTGGGTGCGCCTACCTTTTCAAGGAGTGCAAATACTGGAATTCAAAATCATATCTCTTATTCATCTTTGAAGTGAAATGATATCTGACTCAAGTATAAATAAATGTTCATAACTATATTATAGATTTAGTTATCTTTATTTATTGCAAGAGATTGTATTGTAGATTTGGTTATTTTTATTTACTGCCAGAGATTTAGGAGTGCAAAAGGTCGACTTTGGGACAGGTTATGGTTAAACTGAACCCGACTTATAAACCGCTTCCCAGCTTCCTGCGGACCTTCGAAGTGCTGATGTCTTATTTGAATGGGATTCTAGAAATTCGATTAACAATGTTAATCCATGCAGATGGAAGGATTTTATGAAGTTGACCCTTTTTTTTATCAGAAGAAAAGCAGTCTTGCAGCAAGGTTGCTCGATTTGTTGCTTTCTTGGAAGGGCATTGGAGCTTGATACAGTTGTGGGGTCGGTCGTCACCATTGCAAGAAACAGACAATGATCAATTAGAAGTTTTTATTTTGGTGGTCGTTATTATGGTCAATCCGTTGACCAGTGAATGGTGTAAGATTAATTTTGAGATGTAATAGTTGTTAATTCGGTGAATTTGAAGAGAATAAGCAACTAATAATTAAGTCTTTTAGTTAGGGTATGATTGTAATTTTCAATCACACACTACAAAAAATAAGACTATTAGTGGCAGCCAAAAACTGCTACTATAAACAAAAAAACTGCCACTAATACCTTTGCCGTTAATAATGTTAATAGCTTTTTGGTTAATAGCGGCAATTTTTTGGCTGTAAAAAACTGTCGCTAATAGTCTTATTTTTTGTAGTGACAATGTAATTAGTAATTTAAGTCTTTAAAGGGAAAAGACTCATTGGCTATAAATATAAGAGATGTTTGGTCATAACAATTGTTTGACACACTTCAACCATCCTTATTAGTAAAAGCATCCCCACTATGCTAGGAGGTATTGAGAGCGTGGAAATGTTGAAACTTTAAGCGGCAACCGATCTTTCATAGCTCACACTTAAGGTGAGTTATAGATATTTTAATTTATGAATTGTTGATTTATTGTTTTGATTGATCATGCGCCTAGATCCTAAGGAAAATATTTGAATAGTTAGATCGATAGATCCATCAATTAGTATTAAACCCTTGATTGGTGTTTGATCGGTCAAAGTATTAATATATGAGTTTTATCTTGTGTGATCGGTCAAAGCATTAATACTTGTTCGCTTGTTTTGCCAAGAGTTCGTCTAAAACCTGTGCTTGATTATGTTTCCTATATGTGAGATGGGAATAGTCACCTGCCATGACGTGCGGTTTTAAACATCATATATATAGAAATTTTATAAGTGTTCTACAAGTGAATCTTCAGTTTTGAGGATTTTTCTTTGTAAAGAGTGAGGCCCTTTTGTTAAAGAGATCTTTGTATATAGCTTTGGAGAAAAAGATTTCAATTTGCACTAGATTACTAGTAGTACAAATTTCAATCAAGTCAGGCTTTCACTACAAAAAACAAGACTATTAGCGGCAGTCAAAAACTGCCGCTATTAACAAAAAATTGTCGCTAATACCCTTGCCGCTAATAGTCTTTAATAGTTTTTTGTTAATAGTAGTAGTTTTTGCCGCTAATAATCTATTTTTTTGTAGTCTCTCTCTCTCTCTCTCTCTCTCTCTCTCTTTTGTTAGTCGGTCTCAGTCTAAAGCCCTAAACTTCGCAGCTCGTAGTTGCATCCTAAGATTATCAATGTTCTTAAGCGTTTTTTACTCGTTGAATCTTAGCAAAGAGAAGCACCATCCTTAATGGTTTTCTATTTGAAGAAGACACTGCAACCTAGGAAGGTTGTTTGGTGACCCCATTGCGTCTCCTTTTCTTCCACGAGGGGTCATATAGGCCCCTACTCTGACCCGGCCCATGATATTAACTCATGACCTAATCTAGCCCACGGTCTAGTCCATCCCATTCCCGGCCCATGATTCATGACCTGATTTGGCCCTTTAGACGTGATCTGTTTGTCCTTAAGGCCCAATTGTGATTCATATTATTCCTTATTCTTTTCGGGTCATTTCTGAGCTATTTGTAAGTTAAATTTTCAGACATTATATATGAATTCTGACTTTCTCAGACATTCTGGATTTATTTTTAACAAGGAGCTCTTTGTTATAATATTTTCATGACCTGATGTCCTTTTAACAATTTTTAATGAGATAATTATTGTATATTTGAGTTAGGGTTGGGTATTGGAGATTGTGCTCTAGCACCAAGGCTGATACTTACATAATATTACTCATGATTATTATTAATTTTTGGCACTTAGCCACAACTCGAGTTAGATTTGGCTACTTGCATCTCTTAAGTGGCTTATTTATTTTATTTTCTTTTATTATTTAATCACTTTTATGACCATATAAAATATTATAAAACTTAAATAAAAAAATAACTTGAAAAGATTCTTCTGTCCAACTATGATGATCTTTCCTAGTGTTGTGGTTTTCATGGTGAAGTTTATTTTTTGTCAAAGACCGTATTACAAATTCAGTGAAGGTGTGTAGTAAATATTGACATCACAACTTAAAGGATTACTTTTGCCCAACAGTGATGAATCATTTAATGCTGTGTGATTGTTGTATTTTACTATTCATTATTTTGCATGTGGGTACTATTAGCGTGTTGTGACTGGGTCCAACGGAGGGTCATAACGATACAATTAGTACCACAATCATTAATGTAGATTGAGGAAGCAGCTAATGTGTTATGACTCGACTCAATGGAGAGTTATAATGATGCAAATTGCTTCTCAATAAAATCATATTGATTTTAATTTTTATTATATTCCTTAACATAATTTAACTCTCGCGTCAAATATTATAAATATAACCTTATGGAATTGATAGTTACTACAATTTTATGTGGTCATAATAAAGCTCTTAATTATTGTTCAACATTAAACCCGCCTTCTATCATTAATATGATTGGTGAAATTGAATCTTTGAGTGGCTCAAACTATGACAAATGGAAGGAACAAATTCAAATTATTCTAGGTTGTATGGATCTTGACTATACTATACGATTTGATAAACTCAAGGTGCTCACTGTAGATGCCTCAATTGAAGATATGAAAATGACCAATAAAAAATTTGAAAAGTGGGATAGATCAAATCGTATGAGCCTTATGATCATAAAGAATTCTATTACTGATGCGATCCGAGGAGGTATTCCTAACTCGCACAATGTAAAGGAATACATGCAAATAATCCAAGAATAATTTCAGGCAACTTCTAAGGCCCTTGCTAGTAATCTTATTGTTAAAATGAGAGCTATGAAATATGATGATCATAGTGGCGTACGGGAGCACATTTTGAGAATGAGTGATATGACGATTCAATTGAAAGAAGTGGACATGAATTTTTTTGAGAGTTATCTTGTTCACTTCATTATGATTTCTCTTCCTGCACAATTTGGTCCGTTCAAGATTAATTATAATACGTAGAAAGATAAATAAAAGACGAACGAGCTAATCGCTCACTGCATCCAAGAAGAAGAAGGGACACATCAAGAAGAATTATCAGAAATACAGAAATTGGCTAGTTAAGAAAGATAATGTCCTAGTCTTTGTGTGTTTTGAATCACCTTATGTTAATGCTCCACGTAATACTTGGTGGATAGATTTTGATGCAACTATTCAATATAGAGATTTCAATCTAACAAGAAGCTAAGTAAATGAGAATAAACTATCAAGCTCAGAAATGGAGTAGCAGCAGGGGCGGAGGCCATTGGGACTCTCCGTCTTATTTTAGATAGTGATTTCATTTTGGATTTAGTTGATACTATTTACGTTCTAAGTATCACTAGAAACCTTATATCTGTTTCTAAATTGGATTCATTGGATTTTGAATTTAAATTTGGATGTAATATTTTTACTCTATTATTTGATTTCAATATCGTGGGTGTGGCTCACTAGTGGGCAATCTTTATAAATTGAACTTAGATTCATCTTACGCCCAATCTTTAGTTCTATGCATGTTGATGATAAAGTTAGTAAGAAACGAAAACAAGCAATCGACAATTCCTTCATTTTATGGCATAAAAGTTGAAGCCATAGATCTAAAGATAGAATGAAGAGGTTAATTAAAGATGATATAACCGATGAACTCAATTTCTCTTATTTCAATACTTGTGTAGATTGCGTTAAAGAAAAACTCACGAAGACTAATAAGAAATGAGCTATTAGGAGCACGAGTTTGCTAGAAATTGTCCACACTAATATTTGTGGATCGTTTCCAACTTCTGCTATTGGTGGTCAAAAGTATTTTATTACCTTCACTGATGATTATTTTTATTTCGGTTATATATTTCTTATTTATGAGAAATCTGAGGCCTTGAATATGTTTAAAATCAATTAAGACGAAGTTGAGTTATAACTCAACTCGAAGATTAAAATTGTGAGATATGATAGAGGCAGAGAGTAATATGATAAATACTCTAAAATAGGTCGTAATCTAAGACCAGTCGCCTTTTATATACAAGAGCATGACATTGTTGCTCAATACACCATATCGGGAACACTTGAATAGAACGATGTAGCTGAGTGACGAAATCGTACTCTTATGGATATGGTAAAAAGCATATTATGCAACTCTAAGTCACCTATGTTCTTATTGGGAGAAGCGCTAAAAACAACGGTACATATCCTAAATTGAGTTGCTAGTAAAGATGTTTCCAAAACTCCTTATGAGCTATGGGTAGGAAGAAAATCGACTTTAGGATATTTACATAGTTGGGGTTGTTTAGCTGCAGCAAAGGTGTATAATCCATAATTAGAAAAATTGGATCCTAAAATTATAAGTTATCATTTCATTGGTTACCCTGATAGGTTGAAAAAGCTACAGATTTTATTGCCTCACTCATAGTACTCGGATTGTTGAAACTAGATATGAAAAATTCTTTGAGGACTGTGAGAACAGTGGGAGTGTTGAGCTTATGAAAATCATTTTGAGGAGAATCGAGTTATAATTCCTATCCCTTTTATCCAAGAAAAGGTGACACTTACACTAATTATTCAAGAAAGTATTGATGCACCTTAGGCTATACCTATTGAAACACCCCACATTGAGGATACTCTTGCTCCTATGGTGACCGCTAATGGTCAATCATTGCGTAGATCGGAGAGAGCAAAGAAGCTAGTCATTGCTGATGATTATATCGCCTACTTCAATGAGAGAGTATGATTTTGGAAAGGAAACAAATTATGTTTCTTTTAACCAAGCTATGATGAGTGACAAATCAACTCAATGGCTCAAAGCTATGAAGGATGAGTTGGAATCAATGAAATATAATTCGATTTAGGATCTGTGCGAGTTACTCGAAGGAGTTAAACCTGTAGGCTGTAAATGGGTATATAAAATCAAGCGAGACTCTAAAGGTAATGTAGAAAGATACAAGGTCAGGTTAGACATTAAAGGGTTCACTCCAAAAGGAGGGAATAGACTAGAACGAGACTTTTTCTTTATTTCTAGAAATAAATCTTTCAGGATAGTCATGACATTGGTAGCTCATTTTGACTTAGAATTACATCAAATGGATGTAAAAACTGTTTTTCTGAATGGTGACTTATATAAAAATATCTTTATGACACAACCTGAAGATTTTTAAATTGAAGGGAAGAATCATTTAGTTTGAAAACTCAAAAGGTCTATATATGGTTTAAAGTAGGCATCTCGATAATGGTATTTAAAATTTTACGAAGTTATTTCAAACTTTGTCAAAATTAAATTATATATATTGAAAAGATCAATACGACACTCATGTTGGTTGTCCCTCTCACTAAAGGCTTACCTCCTAAGCTCTTTTCAGAGCAGGTTGCGCGCATGAGATTAAATAATAGTTTTGATATCCTTTGAGAGTTGATGGATAAGAGTGAATACATTTATTTAATTGATTTGAAAATAAAGATTATTTATTTGCCTTTTCATTTTTATGCAAATAAAATTTTAGAATATATGGTGCCAATAGATGGCAACAAAGTAGGACAAATAATAGATTTAGTTTACATGTAATCACCATTCAGTTTGTAAACTTGCAATCTATGTGAAATCATACTAGTTGGAATCCATGTCGGTGATGAATTCTATTACGATAACTAATGACCAGTCATGTGTTGATGACATAATGCATTAAATACATTAATTCTCTGTTAGTATTCTCACTGAATCGGACTGATTATAAAGACTTTGATTGAGATTGATTAGGATTTATTTTTAAAAGAAAGTTAGCTAACATTTGGTAATAAGAGTTTATTGACTTAGTGTGACCAAGTGAGAAACTGTTAGAAGTTTCTATTTTGGTAGCCATCATTATGATTAATCCGTTGACCGGTGAATGGTATGAGATCAATCTTGAGATGTAATAGTTGCTACTTCGGTGAATTTGTAGAGAATAAACAACTAAAAAGTAAGTATTTTAGTTAGGGTGTGATTGTGATTTTCAATCACAATATAATTAGTAATTTAAGTCCTCAATGGAAAAGGACTCATTGGCTATAAATATATGGGATGCTTAGTCTCAACGATTGCTCGACACACTTCAACACTCCTTATTAGCAAAAGTATCCCCATTGTGCTAGGAGGTATTCAGAGCGAGGAGATCGTTGAAGATCCAAGTGGTAACTCATCTTTCATGGCTCACACCCAAAGTGAGTTATAGATATTTTAATTAATGGATTGTTGATTTATTATTTTGATTGGTTATGCGTCTAGATCTTAGGGCAAATGTTTAGATGGTCAGATCGATAGATCCATCATAATCTTCAACTTCAACTTCGAATGGATAATCGTAGTGTATGGGTGATGGATGCTTAAGAAGATGTCTACTTTCTTTTTTGTATTTTTTCCCATTTTTCTACTCTCCATTTTTAGTAAAATTAATTTTACTCATAAAGATAAAAATTTGCACCCAACCTGAGCATGACTTGCTAGTGTAATTTAATTGCATTTTCAAGTTTGGATCTAACTTATTGACCCCTTTCGGGCCTGACTTGGACTTGTTAAATTATAATGTATTTATATCGTATACTATAGATGTACTGGGTTGAGTTCGGATTGGGTTTGGGGCTAACCTGACCCTTTTCATTGCTTGAATAATCATTTTAAGAGGATTCATTTGAGATTGTAAGAGCTATCCTATTATTATTAGAATGTTCAAAACAAAGAATTTTTTAATTTTATTTCAAGACATTAACAAAAATAAAAACCTTGACATTTATCATTTAAATACTCTTGGCTCAAAAGATTCTCAAATTGAACCAAGCTAGGTTGATTTTCTCATCTTTGAACTGATATAACGTAAAGATGGTACTCATTCCTTAGCCTATAACTGGCCCTTTCATTTTAGCCTCACTAAATAGTCTCATCCATAAAATTTTCATATCATGGTCGGAAACCATGTTCCAAAGATCTTCACCTTGGAGATAGAATCATGCATATCCTCCAACTCTTGTAGTTGGATTTAGTCAACATTTCAAGACCAAGATTACTACACCTTTCGCTCGAATCATCTTCAGAGAAGGGGAAACCTTATCTTTATTCTTAAGGATTTTGGTAGACACTAACTGTAATATCCCGAAAATTACACGTTAAACAGTGACCTCGGGATCCGTGCCCGACTGGTCATAGGTTTGACCATGTAAGAATTCACGAGTTGATGTAGGTAAAGATGAGTGGATGAGATGAGAGAATTTAAGTGAATGCATGGAATGTGACGAAATCTGGAGTCACATACACCTACTTCTGGTGTATGTGCTCAACACACGGGTTGGAGGGGAGATAAAAGGGTTTAATAGCCCTAGTTCTCTTTTGTTTGGTTGTTGAGAGAGTAAAGAAGAGAGAGAGAGAAGGAGAGCATAGTTAATGCAAGGAGTTATTGTGGGTGATTGGAAAGGGGATTCAAACATTTAAAAGGCCGATTCGACACGAAGGATCCGTTCAAGCCAAAGCTGGAACCCTAGCCTTTCCAACCACTAGATCCAATCAATTTGAGATTGATTGAAGGTAAAATTTTGTAAATTAAATGCATAGGTTATAGAGGTTTAAATTCAGTCAAGAATGTTTAAAATGATAGATTAAGTACTTAGAAAAATGAAGGAAAAAGAGTAGGAAAGGATTTGGAAGATCAACCCAGAAGGGGGTTGAATCTGGCTAAATCGATTAATCGAAATTGGGTTTCGATTAATCAATTTTCGCCAAGAAGTTGAAAAGTCAAAATAGCCCGAATTCAATTAATTGAACTGAGTTTCGATTAATCGACTTTAGATTTCAATTAATCGATTTTGGTGTCGATTAATCGACTGAGAGCCTCCAGTGAACTCCAGTGGCTGGAGGAAAGTGACCTGGGGAAATCGACTAGTCGAAATGGGATTTTGATTAATCAATTTCGAATTTCGATTAATTGATTTGGGATCGATTAATTGATTTTGGGAATCGATTAATCGATTTTGAATTTCGATTAATCGATTTTGGGAATCAATTAATCGACCTTGGAGTTCGATTAATCGACTGACTTAAATTTTGTTGACTTTTTAGTTTGCCTTCAAGATTCTCGGGGGGGGGGGGGGGGGTCTTGTACCTTCCTTGTTACATCCTTAATGATGTGTTGCATGTGTTATATTGTACCCTAGGTGGTACGTGTGAACTTGGGCACAAGGAGCCACGTGGGACCTTGATGCATGATTTATCAGAGATTTGAGGTAGGGAACGCCTTGAACATGTACTTTAATTTGCAAGAGCATGTATGTAGTGATATAGGATCAAATTGAAAACTATTTTATTGCTTAAAGTTTTGTGAAAAGTATGTATGAGTGACATAAAAAAGAGCATCTAATAATGAGCCATCCCCAGGAGATGAGAAAATGAAGTAATGAGAGCATTAGGTGTGATGTAAGTGAATAGATACATCCCAGGGATGTATCTAGGATTGAATAATATTTGATAGGGCCTAACTGATATAAGATACCACACTTACACAATGAATAACTATATGTAAAGCACCTGATATTTTTGTTATTTAAGGTTTGATAGGATACCCCACCGACGTGGCGGGATACCCACGACTGACGCGGTAGGATATCCGTGACCGATGCGACGGCGAAACCGTAAGCGCCATGAGGCTTATCCTGAGATAAGTTGAAACCCCGCCACCGATCCCTAGGGAAAAGGGGCTTGGGTACTATTTATATTCCTAGGGAATACGTTTAAAACTGTCTATATAGATGACGATGAAGGGTATCTCATCGGGGTTCGATGCTATATTACTCGGGGATTACTTAAGCTGAAAGGTTAAATTTTGCTTTAGGCCTATTTCAGTGTCATTCATGATTAACTAAAAGACATGTATAAACCATCAGTAAAAAAAAATGTGATTCCTTTTCAACTGTTTTCTCAGTAACTGAATAGACACATCATGCATAAGCATATCATGGAATATATGTGAGTTTTAATTTATATGTTCACTGTGTTTTGTTCCCTATTGAGCTAGGATGTAGCTCACTCCTTTAGACTATATGTCGCACGTCCACTATTAGCAGCTGCTGAGGCTTCAAGGGACGTTGACCCTGGTGTGTCGGACCTTGCGCCTGGTGATGAGTTGGAGCCGCCTCCTGAGAACTTCTTCTAGAGGACTTCGTTGTGCATCTTTGAGAGTTTTTGTGAGCTTATTTGGTACGGCTTGGTATGTCAAGCCTTGATTTCTATTAAATAATGTAATTAAATGTTGGGATTATTCTTTTGGGCGAACCATCCTTGATGATCAGCTATCATCGATGGTTCGGACCGGTTCTCCATTTATGCAGAGGCATGAAGGTAGAACTGTCTTTTGAGTAATATTTAAATGGTGATTTATTTCACAGTTTTATTTATTGTTCTTTTTATTAGTGTTGCTTGATATATCAGTATTCCGTGCTTAGTTAAGGGGCACAGTCAAGATGATCGTGCTGATGGCACAGGTTTCGGAGTGTCGAAAATCGGGCTGTCACACTAACAGCCTCAAATCCTGAGAAGCTTCGATGCCATCTAGAGAAACATGATAATCCGAGTTCCTATATGAAGATATCGGAAATTCAATCAATTTGTCAAATCGTAGCAGAAACTACGAGTCCAAAATTATTGAGGTAAAAAGAAACAAAGATAGAAGATTCAAAGAAAAAAGGTAAATTCCAAAAAAAACCTGAACTTTGATCTCGATATCTCTAAAATACTTAAACTATTGTTCTTGTCAAACGAACACCTGAAGATTCCATAAGTTCATCAACTAAACCCCTACCGTCAACTCCGTTAATATGCGAACGAAAAACTCTGAGTTGGCATTCAAATTAGCACTCAAAGAAATCATAAGTTCATCAACTAGATCCCTGTCGTCAACTCCCGTCAGTGTTTCCTGTTCGCATATAAACGGGGTTTGATGGTTGGGGTTTAGTTGATGAACTTATGGAATTTCCGGGTGCTCATTTGACAGGGGCAATAGTTAAGGTGTGTTAGAGATGTCAAGGTCAAAGTTCAGGAGTTTATTTGAAATTTTCTAAAAAAAAATAAGAACTTATATAATTTCATAAAAGTTACCCTTGATAGTATCACAACTCAAATCTACAAGATATGATAATCACTGACAGGATCATCTTTGCATTAGCTTATATGGATAATGCTCTACCTACCCTTAAAGAGGCATGCAAATCCAATACATATCTAAGGCTTCAATGCATAGAAAATGAAAAGTGTAAATATGCTATTCTAATAAGATGAGAAGAGTACAAATGCATAGAAAAAAGATTAGAAATAAATGCATGCAATTACCAACTATCTCTACACAATATATAACTAATTACTATACCATCCTTATTATACATATATAAATTATCCTCACTACATTCTCTCAAATATAAAAATAAAAAGGATTTTTGCATTTACCCCCTTACGACTTATCGTATTTACACTCCAGCCCCTAATTTTCACCTATTTACATTGTGGTCCCTACTTTTTGTATTTCCTTTGCATATTTTACCCCCTTCTGTGATAAATCTATCGTTGCCTATTATAAAACAAAACTTTGACTGCTTGGAATCAGATGATGAGATCATTTTTCACCATAATTTTCTACCCAATGAATCTTGAGATCATGAGTCTACCATCAAACGATCAAATTTGACTTACATGGAACATATTGAAAAAGTGATCCAAGATCATGATCACTTTTTGTATTATCTGCCACATGAAATCAAAATCTGGCAGCCTTATGATAGCCTCCTAATCTAAAGATTCATTGGGTAGCATATTATAGTGAAAAATGGACTTCATCATCTTATTCAAAGTAGTCAAAGTTTAGTTTTTTAATAGTCAACGATTGCTTCGTCGCTGTAGGGGGTAATATGTCAGGGAACACAAAAACAGGGACCGCAGTGTAAATAGGTGAAACCCAGGCGGCGGCCGCGAGTATAAATATGACATATCTTCCCAAATAAAAATAAAAACATCGCAAGATACATTATATAAACCAATATTGAGACATACATAGATCTTGAAGAGCATGTAAATTTGTACGCGTCTTTTGAATCCATGCAACATAGTGCCCATTTTATACAAGAATCCCCTCATTCTAGAACAAATCTTTCTTAGCTAATCAGAATTTTTGTTGGTACATGTGGCCATGAGACCTCAACAAAGGAGATTAAATTTTCATTGAGTATTTGTTGGTTACAATATTATAATTTATTATGATTAAATCATTGACCATTACATAAATAAAGAGGGTCGTTTCTCCTTGAGCATTAATGGCTATATCCGAGCAGTCTATATATATGAGCTTAACATCTCATTAGTAACCATGTAAGATGCAATGTGTGGTGGTAATACTACAAGAGATCCAAGGACAGTAAAGCCAAGGATCAAATAATAGATGCTCGTGGGAAATCCACAATAAATCAAGGCGATCACTAGCTTAGTGGCGCTTCTCTCTCTGCGATCATGTGACGGTAGGCGATTGATCAATGGTTCAGATTTCACAATACCTAACAGTGGTATCAAAGCTTATGTTACGTCGTTACCGTACCATGATTGACGTTGGTATATGCCAATTGTTGTCGATACCATTACTATTGATCAGATTATATATGGTGGTATCCTGATCGTCCAATCATTGTCAAGCAGATCATGGATCACAAGCATTGCCTGATTGAATGTGAAGCTACCACGCTATCCATTCAACGATCAAATAGGTCTCAACATCAGATATGAAAATAAAAGGCTTCAACACATAAATCGGTAAACTTGAAGCAAAAGCGGTATGTTTTTTTTTCAAACCTTAATCTCACAAATTTGTTAGTAGATATCATGAAATGTCAAGAACAATGGGAGCATAGCAATATTAGATAATTGGTTTATCATACGATATTCGATTTATTTTTTGGAAACGTCCAAATGAACTTATGCAATTGGGTATTGGACATGTTTATGATGGGAAAATCCGCTTTACGTGTAAAACCTCATGACATATGAGATTTAATATGACATGATTAATATAATGGGTAAATAGCCCCATAGTCTATATATTTATGTCTTGTTATAATCGTTTGATTTTCATGATATCTCAATCGTTGGATTTCCAAAGTCGGATTTGGACCGTTAGATGTATAACCCACAAATTAATTGTGAGACCAAAGATCATCTATAAATTGAAAAGGTCCAGTGAGGATACATATCTATTTATAAGCGACTTTAACAAAAGCTGAGACTATAAAATCAAGCTAAGTCCAAGCCTATAATACTAGGTAGAAGATACTTTTGAAAGGAAAGATTCAGATTCAAATATATGTCATTAGAGACGCGTGAATAAGTGGAGTACCCATAGAGAAGTGGGAGTGCCTATAAAAAGATGGGAGTATTATCAAATAGTGAGAGTTTATAATTAGAAAACTAGCTTGTTTTGATGAACTATAGTCATTTATTTTGATTGGGCTAAATGATCATTATTTTAGCATGATTGAAAAAATACAATAGTGAAAATCTCATTGCTTATTTACCAATTTAAGTTATTATCATATTGACAATGTCAATAAGGATATGAAAAAAAATATAAAAAATGACATCAGATTATGTTCACCTATTTGGAGTTGTTGGGATTTTGTTTACCCAAATACTCATATTGAGTAAGAAAAATGTTACGTAATGCAGATGTTTTGGGTCGTCTGAATAAAACACTTCATAAAAACTTGAAGTTAACATAACCGACGAGCCTGTGTGCATACTTTGCAAATAGTGTGATTAAAGTTTAATCGATCGATTGTAGAAATGATGATACTACATCTCGAATGTAGTTTAGAAAGGTGAAGTGACAATGTGTCATATACCTTCTATTAACTATTGATCCTTTTGTTAAGTGGTGTAAGTGTGGAATTGTGTTCAAGCATGATAGCTTGATGGGACTTGCGGATGCCTAACTCGATTAATTCCAAGAAACTGAATTTTATTATAGATGATTAAATATGCTTTTAGTGTGTAAATACCTATGATTTAAGAGTTTTTTATTTAAAAATAATGTACATATTTATAAATTGGTGAAAGATAGTGTACATGAATGGTTCTATGGTACACAAAATACATAGTAATTTAGTATATAAAATCCCATGATACGAAAACTTTGTCATAATAGGTAAATCTGCTTTGGCGTGCAAAACCTCATGACTCGAATAATTTTTATCGTGATGGGCAAATCCGCTTTGACGTACAAAACCTCACGGTTGAGATAGGTTTTATCATGATGGGTAAATTCACTTTGGCATGTAAAACCTCATGACCTGGATATGTTTTGTTGTGATGGGTAAATCTATTTTGGCATATAAAATCTCATAACCAAGATATGTTTATAATGGACAAATCCTGAAATAATAAAACCTTATGACATATTGATTTGGCCCTCATGGCCAAGTGGGAGAAATTGGTATGTCGCCATGAGACTTCATCGAAGGAGATTAAATTTTCATTGAATATTTGTCGGTTACAGTATTGTAATTTATTATGATTAAATCAACGACCGTTACATGATTAAAGATGGTCATTTCTCCTTGAGCATTGATGCCTATATCTGAGCATTCGATATATATGGGCTTAACATTCCATTTGTAACAATGTGAGATGCAATGTATGGTGATAATACTACAAGAGATCCAAGGATAATACGACCAAGGATCAGATAATAGATGCTTGTGGGAAATCCACAATAAATCAAGGTGATCACCAGCCTAGTGGTGCTTCTCTCTCTGCGATCATGTGACAATAGACGATTGATCAATGATCCAGATTTCACGGGACCTAACAATTTTATAGTATTATCAAAACCATAGAATTTAAACTGACTAAACTAGCATGTCGAAAGTGTAAAAGTAGAATAGTAATGGTTTGTCAATATGCTGAACAAATTCCTATACAACAACACAACTTAGATCTCAAATCACAATACAACTGTAAGTATTTCTCACATGATAAACAAGTTGTAAATAACAATACAACAATCAAATTATAAACACTAAGTGAACAACTCTATAACTATCAAACACAAAACATTATATTTTGAAATAGGTTAGGGCAGAGTTCCCATCAAGTCCTTTTGAATTGTAGTGGTTAGTAAAATCTTTAACTAGGATTTCCCTATATATAGTGGGATTCTCATCAGATAACGTCTCCTTGATAGGGCCATAGAGCCTTGTTGACAAGTAAAAATTTGGAGTGAAAAAGCACGCCACCAATATTCATGGATCCACACAGTTCACCAACACTCTGTGCTCAACGCTTTTAAGTTTGTCATTAGAAATGAGCTAAAAAAATCACACATATATGTATAAGGAAAAACAATATAACTAATAAGATCTAGAAAAATAAAAAATAAAATAAAATAAAATAAAAAACCTATGGAGGAACAATTTCAACAATTAGGGTAATTTATCTTTTAAAAAATACAATTTGTTTGCATAATTATTCTCTACTAAGTACCAATATCAATTGGTGTACATGCACATCAATCCTGACTATCCAATCGATGTTGCAGGGTATAACAATCAATTATTGGCCCTGCACAATAATAAGGTTTTATTTTATTTTATTTTTGTTGCAAACAAGCAAAAATCTATGTATTGTTGAGAGCTTGACTGTTGTGCAACCAATGAGTTCACTTAGACTAAAGAGACGATTTTATAAGACGGTAGTTAGACCTGTGATAATATTATGGCGCAAAATGTTGGAGCGATAATGAGATAGAGGACATGTTGCTGAGATGCGTAAGTTAAGATGGATATAACCTCAAGGGGTTAGGCGAGCTGGCCAGGTACCTGCTTCCAAAAGCAAGAGACCTGAGTTCGAATACCCTCCACCCTAAGGCCACCCTAGGGATTTATATCCCGTGCTGACCCAACATGTGCTGAATTTAGGGTGCGCATATGCCCCTAGGATTAGGCGGGTGCTCTATGAGGCCCAGATACCCAGGTTATCAAAAAAAGAAAAAAGTTAAGATGGATATGTGGAGTCACAAGAAAGGATAAAATATGATATATGTGCATAAGAGGAACTTTGAGAGTGACACCAATAAACAAAGAAATTAAGTACTATCACTTTAGATAGCCTGAACATGTTCATCAGAGGCTAGAAACATATCTTGTACAAAAGGTTGAGATGCTACAAGCAGAAGGAAGTAGGAGAAGAGGAAAAGTAATGAAGGCCTGAAGGAAAGCAACAATGAGAAGGCACAGTAAGGATTGTAAAGTTGCAGAGAGCTTAGCAAAAGAAGCGAGTTAGAAAATAGGACTAGCAAAGCCGTTCTCAAATAGATGGGATAAGATTGAGATGATGACGAGAATGATCAATAGGGTTTGTGTTGATTTTTGTTTTCCTGTATTTTTATGTGGTTATACCATTTTTAAGACTATTTTCTTGACACTTGTAATCAAAGCAATTGCTTAAGACTTTTGATAGTGAAGGCTTTTCCAAATTAAAGTTTCTTTTTGTGAAGCTTTACCTTCTAGAGTTGGGGCATTATTAGAGGAATAATTGTATAAGTTTTTATTTATTTATTTATTTTTATAATTAATGAATAATTGTATAAGTTCACCTAATAAGTTGATTGATGGTAGGCAATGCTTTTAAAATAAATCCGCAATCAAACCAGTAATGACAAGCTTGGTCCAAACTGGTAGGATCCTGAAAACCATGAAAACCATAACAAATAAAAGAAAAGAAAGGTAAACTATCCCTTAGAATTGGCTTGTTTGAATGGGCCTGTAGTTTTGGAACCTAATGCATCCAATTGGATTGCAGTCTCACTGTTGACTCGGTCTTCTAATATTATTGATTGATCATGAATCTTAATAGTATAAATGTAGATTTTGATATTATCATTAGTATTCGTTATAAAAGAATTTCAAAGATAGACTAGTCAAGAACTCTTTGAAGATACCCTAATAAGAAGAAGAAAAGTTGAGAGAGAATTATGTAGCACCAACACAATCAAAATCGAAATCAAAAGGGTGTAAGAAAGAAAAATATTAGGGTTCAAAAATACAAATCATGTGATGAAATAGTGCAGATTCCAAACGGTGAACCATGATATATATATATATATATATTTTTTTTTTTTGAAAATTAGCTGAGATATATTAAAAGTAGGAAAAAAGGCAAAGAACAAGGGGGAAGGGAGCAAGGAACTTCTACCTCCCAGCTGTTGCGCGAAGGCCACAAACTAACCAACGCTGTCATGGTGAACAATCAAATAAGAATGTAAAATAGAAGAAAATCAACCACAAACACACAAGAGACAATATTTATGTGGTTCGACAATATGCCTATGTCCACGGATAGCGATAATCCACTACATTGATGATCTCATAAGAATACAAGAACACTCAAGTCTCACCAAAACTCTCCACAAAACCCTAGATGGGGTTTTCCAAAGATTTACAATGGTATCTCTAACTCTCTATTTTGGCCAAATGCTTTCCCTTTATATAGAAGACACAAATCCTACGTCTAATATAAGAGAAACTAGCCTTATATAGAGTCTGAACGTAATTGGGCCATTGCCAATTAGAGTCAAACTATAATTCAACCTCGAAGTTAGAGCCAACCTCCAAGTTAGAGTCCAACTACAATTCAAACTCTCCAAGTTAGAGTTCAACTACAATTCAAACTCAAAGTTAGAGTCAAACAACAATTCTCCACCTGGATCTAAGCTTTACCATGTACTCTTTCTTCCGATCATCGTTATTCTCATATCACTGCTGCCACCAGTGCCTCGAGGGCACTCAAACCTTGTGTACCACTGTGTTGAACTTAACCCTATACTATTTTTCGAAGACACAATTCTCACAAAAGTCAACCTTGCCAGCCTTTACACCTTTCAACAACCCCTGCTTGCTCAACTTTGTCATCCCTCTTTCTGATATGTGCCCCAGGCACATGTGCCATAACTGTGTAGAGGACAAATCACTATCATCTGACGTAGATACAACTGCTCCATGTTCACTGTACTCCATGATAGAAAGTAATGGTTCCTAACCTTTTTCGCTTTCATCACAACTAGAGATCCCTTTGTCACCTTCAAAACTCTACCTTGAGCTGCAAACTTGAGCCCATTAGAGTTTAGTATACCAAGCAATATGAGGTTTTTTATGACAACCCAAAATTTCCAAACCTTAACACGCCCCATACTTGTTAAGTGGATTCCAGATCTCACTTTGACCTTTGGATGTAAACTAGTGCATTGATTTCAGTGTATAAGCCTTACACCGGAGCAAAAAACCCACTTATATAAATAAGTGAAACTTCTTGGTGAAGTTTCATTTGCTTCAACCGTGGAGAGAAAGAGAAGGGGAGGAAGAAAGGCATCGCCTCGTTTGCCCTCTGAGATCCGATGTACTGTCGATCTCTCGCTCAAATCTCTTCCTCTTCGACGGGTTGCCGCAAGGAAGAATCGCTTGTGACGCGGCTACGGTCGACGAGAGCATGAGAGAAACCCTCCATTCCAAACCCTCTTCTTGGATTTTCTTGAAACCCTCTTCCTTAATTTCTCGGAGGATCTGATCCTAGCGTTAGTATAGGGTGTTTTAACACACCGCGAGGGGGTGCGTGGTGTTGGAAGATTAATCGGAGAGAACATCTCTGTCGTGGTTGTAAGTGAGTGGGTTTTGAAACCCATTGTGCGTAGGAAGTGAAGACTTCGATCCTCGCTCAAATCATACGTGGATTTTACTAGCTTAGAAGGCAAGAAATCGACTCCAAAGAGGTTAAATTTATAGAATAAGATGCTCTTAATGTGTTGTGAAAAGTGTGGGTGAAAATGGCGAAGAAATTGTGAGAAGATCGAGTTGGAAAAACTCAGATTTGAAGAGTTTATGAAACTCGCTCATGCGAGCTATGTTCCTCCCGTGCGTGAGGAGTCTTCAGATAAACTTGATCGTGACTCGCTCGACTGAGAAAAGAGGCTCCAGTGAGCCTCTGATACTCGCCCGCGCGAGAGGAGAGGTGCCATTGGACTCGCTTACGCAACCCCTGTTTCTCATGAGCATGAGATCCAATGTATGAAATTTTGAAATATGTATTTTGTCATTTCGGTTTATGAATATATGCAAATTTTGTTTTGATAGGAAATTTGTCTTTTGAAACTTTGTCATGAATATCTGCACTGAAATGATGAGATGTGAAATTGTACTTGATTTTCTCCTACTGAGCTTAGACTGTTAGCTCATCCCGACTATATGTCAAAGTGTAGATTTTGATCATGATCTTGGCTTTGAGGAAGATCCAAACTAAGTATCGAAAGAAGAGAAGCTTTCGCCTGAGGATTTGTACCATAGTTCAGGGATCGTATATTTTAGTATATTGTGAATTTTGGTAAGTTTGAGCTTGGTACATTTGTACTATTATACACATATTGGACTCTACTGTTTGCTAATGGTCGGCCATTACCGGTGGTTTGTTTTAGTTTACTATTTCTGTTAAATATTAGAACTTAAGATTTTAATTATGTCACATGTATTATATGCTTGAATTTGTGCATATGTGTGTGAATGTATCAAGTATTTTGTATCAGATTATAATCTACGATCTGACGGTCCAGATTTTTTATTTGGATTAAAGTGTAAAAAAAAATGTGTATGGGGAAAATTCGAGTTGTCACATTTTTCTTCAGTTTCGAAACATGACGTATATCAGTCAATGTTCTCACAACCCCATCGTGCATATTTATTCTGTTACTCTCCTTTTCAATTATTTTATGTCATATTATTGCCCATTAAAATCGTTCCACTATCAACCTCTTTATAAGACGTGAACCAGTTCCTACTTGGACATATGTGGTAGGAGCACATTGAATCAAGTATCCATGCATTCTACCAGTATTTATTTGAAATCATTGACAATATGTTTCCATCATCATCCGAAGCCTGTTCAGCTATACTGGCCTCATCAACGACCCCTTTTTGTTTTTTATCCTGATCATCGTCCTTCTTAGTTTGTAATTGTGGATAATGCCTTATGATGTGACCCTTTTCGTGACACTTATAGCATTTTACTATATTTTTATTTTTAGATTTAGATTTGAACTTTGATTTACCCCTTTCGAATTTACAGTCCTCTGCTCTCCCCTAACCAACAAGCCATTTGCTTGTGTATCACTATCTGAACCTTTCTTCCTCATGTCGTTACAAAGCAGTGTCGCTGTGACCGACTCCAGTTCAATAGTATCATTCCCATAGAGTAGCGTAGTAACCAGGTGCTCATAGGAATCGAGGAGGGAAGACAAAAGTAACAGTATTTTGTCTTCATCCTTAACCTCTTCTCCAACATTTAATAATTTAGATATTATTCTATTGAATTCATTAAAATGTTCGTTGAGAGAAGTACATGCCTTCATGTACAACTTGTATAGTTGCTTATCGAGATATAGACGACTTGTCAAAGATTTTGTCATGTAGAGACTCTCTAATTTGGCCTACAACGAGGCCGCCGAGTTCTCCCACATCATATTATACGTAATCTCCTTCGCTAGTCATAACCGAATCGTACTATATGCTTGAAATTCGATTTCTTTTCAATCACTATCGGATATATCCACTGGCTTACTCGAAAACCCTTTGAATGCCTTGTGCAACCATTATTGAATCAAAATATCCCGAACTTGTATCTGTCACAAGCCGAAATTAATCTTCTCGTCAAATTTCTCAACCTCGAGCCTCGCGTTTAAAACCTTTGCTGATTTCGATGCCATCTCTGATTGTAGAACAAAAACCTCTCTCTTATACCAATTTATTGTGCAAAATAGAAGAAAATAAGACAATGGTCAAATAAGAACGTAAAATAGAAGAAAATCAACTACAAACACATAAGTGACAATATTTACGTGGTTTGGCAATATGCCTACATTTACGGGCAACGATAATCCACTATATTGATGATCACACAAGAATACAAGAACACTCAAGTCTCACCAAACCTCTCTCAAAACCCTAAATTCAGGATGTTATAAGTGTACTCTAATTTTTATCCTAAAAAAAAATCAAATAATCATAAATAAGATAGTATCCGCTATCTTAATGAATAAGATAGTATCCACTGATAGCGGCATGTTAGCGAAAGATAGCGGCCTGTGACGGGGCCAATACTCGAGCTTGCGGCATGGTGCGTGTGGCACGACATGTCGTGCCAGGAGGGCACGCGACATGGGGCCATGTTGGCCTTGCGACGTGGTCGCGCTGCGAGGACGCGACACGGTCGCATGGGCGTAGGACGCGGAGCGTCACGGTCGCGACACAGACGCGACATAGCCAAGGTGGGCTAGCGATGCATGAGGCGTTGCGGTATGTCAAACCAATAGGTTTGAGGTTCTCCTGTCATTTTGGCTGAATGACTGTTTTACCCTTATATAGGGGAAGGGAGCTAGAGAGCTATTCCCCCGCACACGGGGCCTTGCGTTGCCAGAGGGGGTGCAAGTGTCTCCTAGGCCTGAAAGGGTGGGCCTAGGACGTAGACGCAGCGATGCCGTGTGGAACCCGAGGGAGGTTGATGTATGGCTCCGGACTACGCTGGCATGCATGCATCCGGGCAACCTCGCGTGAGAACACCAAGGCGTCTGCGTGGGACTCGATTGAGCTGAGCACGACATGTGGGCTAAAGATGAGCGTGTGTGCTAGTACTTGAACGCACACGAAGGCAAGTCACGTGGGACTCGGGTTGGGCATGCGGCGCGAGGCACAAGGTCATGGGCTTGGTTTGGCGGTGAGCGAGGTACTAGTGCAAGGCATGTGGTGAAGCTTGAGCAAGTTAGCGCAGAAGCAGTTGGCGTGTCGTAAGGGACACGATGAGCAGAATGGTAGGCCGTGAAAAAGAGGCAACCATGTTGGGAGGAGTTCCCGTCCTCTAGGCGGGTGGTATCAGAGCTGATGTGCAAAAAGGGTTGGCTTCGTTGCATGCGGTAGCGAAGCACCGCGCGGGTTGAAAGCGCATCGAAGGACGCCCTCGCGACGATTGTTATCAGAAGTAGGCTGACCTAGCGAAGCGTGCGTTAGGTGCCGCACGGGACTGAGGTTGCGGAAGTGCGACCCCGTGACAGGCCGCTATCTTAAGATGGCGGACAAGATTATGACAATTGGTTTAGATAAGTAACGTGCTACCGCCAACTTAAGATAATGGCAAGATAGCGGCTAGCTAACCGCTATCTTAAGATAGCATCCCACAATTGTATTCTCACGGGAAAGTGTATAAATAAGATTATAAATATAATCGTGAATGATTACAATTGGTTTAGATAAATAAGATTATAACAATTGGTTTAGATAACTGACGTGAGGTAGTTATCAAATAAAGTGTACTTTGATTTAAATAAGTGAAAATCAAATAATCATAAATAAGATAGCGGCAAGATAGCGGCCCGCTATCTTAAGATAGCGTCTCAGAATTGTAAGACAACGATCGCTATCTTACAATAGTGCACGCTATCTTACAATTTTTTATGTCCTGTGTTTTATTTATGTTTGCTATGAAGGATTTTAAGTTATCAGTGCTCGATTGTCATTCACTGGGATACCTACTATAGTCGTAACTAAAAAAAAAGATGACAAAAAAAATGATATATATATATATATATATATATATATATATATATATATATATTAGTAAAAAGGCACGTGCAAATGCACGTGAACATTAGGACCTTTAAATGATTGAACTTGATTTTTAAACGTTTATCGGGTGATTTGAACATAAAAAAAATATAGTATTTCAAGTGTTCGTTACTATGTTTTATGATTTATTAAAGACAAAATTTTTTTAAAAAAAATACTTATTACTATGTTTCATACGTCTTCATTATGTATAATTTAAAATTATAAATTTTTTAAATAAAAAATATAAAAAATATAACTTATATTGTCAACTATAGAACATGAAAAAAAAATTAAAACTAACAAATAAGTATAATATAAAAATTTTAATTAAATCGAAAATTGGTATTTATTCATTCTCGACTTTAACTTTCTTGAAGATTTTATCTTTATCATCCGTAGTCTCGTATTTAATGCTTTGACATATGTACGACCTTGTAAGATAATTTTGGTAAATCGTATCTTACACTTTGACTTAAAAGAAATACTTATTTTTGAGATATTTCTTCATGTGAATTTGAAATTGTTTATTTCTATCCTACATATAATGAAACATAATTAGTCATAATTTTTTTGATAAGAAAATATAATAAAATAAAAAATATTACCTTCAATTTTAAAAGCATAAGATATTTTGAGGAAGAATTTTTAAAAACATAAGAATTTTTACTTCATTTTGAAATAATGTGAGCCATATTTTCCCACTATCATCACCAATTTATAAGCGCAGTGCATAACTACAATGTATATATATTGATAATTAGTTCTGGACTTAAATTACAAACTTAAATAGAATTGATAAGCTTATTTATAATAAAGTTATTACCGTAACGTGTATTCTATATTCTGATTTTTGCACTTTTTGCATTCAGTTTGTTTTTCTTTAAAGTAACTCTTGTTTTGCATGTATTGCATGCAGGATACCAAGGATCCTTATCTTGATGCATGCTTCTATTTGAAGCTTTAGAATAATAGTATAAAATCTAAATATATAAAAATAAATATTATTTAAAAATAAAATAAAGGATAAAATAATTATTTTAAAGAAAAAATTTATAACTTATAGTTAAGGTTAATACCTCAGATAGTGGCGAGAGTTTCCAGTTGAATATTTCGTTAAGTGAAACTTGCTCCACATTCATAAAAGTATTATTTGAATTTAATTCAAATAAACTTTTTCTTTTAAGATTTAGACATGTATTGCGTCTGTTTATTTTGAAATATAAGAATTATTAAGACTTAAAAAAAAAATTAAGGAAAAACAATTATAACATTATATTACCATTTTTTTGTATCTTCAACTTTGGGTATGCTTGGATTAATTTAGATTACGGTTGCTGGTGTTGTAGTAAGAGAAATAATTCCTAATTAATAAAAGATAAATGAATATAGATTAATAATATTTTCATATAAATTGATAGATGAATTAATATGCGCACCTCAAAATTCATTGGTAGTCAATGAAGTAGCTACAATGATTGACCATTTGATTGGGCGTTTTACCTTCATTTTTTGCCTACTCTCCACATAACGTAAGTTTAATTTGAATGAAACTATTAAGATACATAAAAATGACATAATGCATACAATAAATAAACATAAAATAGAAGAATTGATATTTGGCATAGGTGCCCTCTCTCTCTCTCTCTCTCTCTCTCTCTATATATATATATATATATATATATATATATATATATATATATATATTGGACATTTGAAATTACTTTTATTTGGCAATATTATTCGTATGTTATGGACAACAAATTCATTTTCAAGTTATATAATCTCAAATGATGAGGTCAGAGTTTTATTGATGGTAAATAATGGCACCCACTAAAATCATGTTTGAGAGTGATGTAGGTCATATGATTTTAGAGTCACTTTTTGGGTGGTGTGCCAAGTGAAATAAAACTTTTACTGTCTGATAATACAACTAGGATGCAAGATCAACTATATACAAGATTGAGACAAAAAACAATCTCCATCGTATGATTCAAAGCGATCAATATATTCGGACTAAAAGAATATATAGGGGCAGATTGGGTTGGTTAAGAGGAAACTTATTTGAAACTGATTGAAAACTACTTTATTTCCTCAAATATAATCTCATGTTCCATATTGATGTGCAAGAAGCCAACTTCAGGCTCTGCTTGGTTCAATTGATTTAACAAAATTTCATTCATATGGCCTAAAGAGAGAATAAAAACTTCAATTTTTAGTTTGGAAAAAGCTAGAGGAAAAGTCGGTAGCATTAGGGAATTAAACAACTTTAATTCACTTATACAGCAAGCGTGAGTGGAATCTAGTCTAAGGAAGCAACGACATTACTCGATTCTGGCTCATATGGGCTTCCCAAATATTTGGATTCCATTGTAGATTTTTCTAAATTCTAAGCAGAGAACTCATTCTTTGTTTTCCAAAAAACTCATTCCCAAATGCTCGAACTCATCTCTATTAAAGCAGTTGCATATTTAACATGTAAATTTCAAAACACTTTAAATGAAAAAACACATCATTCTTTGTTTTCTAAAGGTACATTGAACAAATTCCTTCAATTCAATGTTTTATTTTAGTTTCCCGATGGTGGAAATGTGAGCTTTGACCCGGCTAGATTCCAAATTTGATTTTTGATTTGAAACATTAAGGATTCAACGAAATTTATATTCATCATTCTAAACATTGGACTTCTATATTTAGTTTTTAGTTCATATTTGTCTTCAATAAGACTTCTATGGATTGATGGATTTATATATATAAATTTTAGTGTATTTTAATTTATAATAAGAGATATGAAAGTTTATACATTTAACAACAGTACAATGATCATCAAAAAAATAAAAACAACAGTACAACGCAGGTTTGAGGTAGATGATGACTCACTGAGTTCTCCCGCCTAGTTCAGTTTGGCTTAGAGTTTTTAGGCTAGACAGGGTTGAACAGTGGAAGTCATCACATGCAGTGTTGTCAAATCGAGTCAATTTACGATTCAAATCATAAATGGCACAAATCATATGATCTGATTGGATCTCGCAAATCACTGTGAATCAGTGACTCAACAACTTGCTAGGCATTTTAATTTATTTAACAAAAATGCACCTACAACAATTTATTAAGTTTTTAGGGTTTTATTTTAAGATTAAAAGAGTTCTTTACTTGTTTTGAAGAGAGTTAAAGGTTATTTGGTTTTTTTTTTTTTGTGTTGAGGTTTTACAACACAAACCAAAAACATTTAACATCGTTCAACATAATCGAATTCCGCTTGTTATATTTGTCTCCTACACTTGAATAGGAGCATGTGGATATACAAAAAATGTCAGGTAGGTCTCTCTTCCTCCCTCCCTCTTGTCTCTCCCTCTTCAATTCCTACCCATCTACCAATACCAATCTTGTAACCTCTAACCCTAATCACTAAAACTTGCTTGGTATCAAAGCATGCTTACTGTTGTAAGTGAGCTCCTCAAATTGAGGGAAATGTTGGAGATAATCCTTACTACTATATAAAAGCACGAATGATACTTCCTATTTCTATTAATTTTGGTGTTTTCATACTTTTAAAAACAAAATACCCATGGAACAAAATACCCTTGAGCTTTTCTAGCTACCCTCATGTTCTTCCTTATCTATCCTTATATTTTCTATTTTTTTATAATTAGACTTTTAATAAAAATTGACTCGTGCAAGATTAGGCGTAGGCAATCCCAACTCGTCTCCCTTTTGCATATCTCTAATATTTTAGAAGCTTCTAAAACTTTGCCTTCCCTGCAAAGAGCAGAAATCCTAGAATTAAAGGTAACCACATTGGTGAAAGACTATAATTTCTCATCCTCTCCACTAGTTTCTCAGCCTCATCAATCCTACCCTCCCTACAAAAGCAAGAAATTAAAGTATTGAAAATCACCTGATTAGGAACACATCCGAAAGCCCTCACATCTCATCTAAAATCTCCAAAGCCCGTAAACTAAGCCCAGATCTACAATACCCATGAACCAAAATCCCGAAACTGAACTCATTCGGTTGGCAACCTTTCTGAGGCATTTTGTCAAACAGGTCACGGGGCGTCCTCCAAACTCCCCGAAGAGCATAAGGAAGATATCAAAAGGTTAAAGATGTACGTATCTGGAGAAATTTTGGCTAGGATCATGTCTTTATACAACATTGGTATGAACTCGGGATGGTTTTCTTTGAGGGCTCATTGATCCTATAGACGTGGCACGGTTTTTGGTGTCATCATGTGATTCACAGTCCGTTATCACATGGCATGGTTAAGATTGCGTTTAAATTGAATAAATCCTTACTATTGTATAAAAGTAAAAATAGTTTCTCTCTTTTTTTTATGCCTAAATTGCCCTTAAATCATATCTCATATATAGAAGTCCCAAAAACAGAGTTCTATTTATCTTAAAAACAAAAAAGAAAAAAAACAGAAAATAGAATTCTAATGAGAAACAAGAGACGAATAAGTCGGGTGCAATAATATGAAAAGTGAACAGGGAAGACCGTATCCCAATTCACGAGGCGTTATGCAAAATACAATTTTCATTTATTTATTTATTACTTTTCATGATTCCGAGATCACGTACTTAGTAGCATGCAGCATGCAACATGATCATGATCCATCAGATCCACAGTCTACTTGCACCCTACAAGCCCATGATTACACATTGTGATGACCATTTCGTCCTTTCTATTTTACCCACTTCAAACATCAAACTTCTAAATAAAAGATGCTACGAGTACACCACTTCTTTTCCCGCATACATCATTTAAACACAAAAATGGTGTTTAAATAAGCTTACACCATCCATGGTTTAAGATGAACGTGATCACAGATTGAAGTGAAACAGGCCTAAAATTAGTCTTTTAGGGAGATTTGAAGCATCCGATATGTAAACTATAATATCAACTATTATTTTTAGTTTAAAGGGTTAAAATTCATCAATCGGATGGGTCAAATCCAATTATTTGGATATAAACAAACTTTTCCTAATCTTGTGATTCTTTTGATTTGGGCCGACTCTCCTAGCCGTCATTTAAACACTAAAATTGTGTTTAAATAATTTTATACCATCAACGGTTTAAGATGTGGGTGATCCGTACAGTCAAAGTGGTAGATCATAGATTGACACACCATTGGCTCAAAATTAGTGTTTTAAAGAGATTTAAACCATCCGATCTGTGAACTTTAATATCAACAGTTGTTTTTAACCTTAATGTCATTATTAGAATTCATCAATTGGATGGTGTTTTAAAGAGATTTAAATCATCCAATCTGTGGACTTTAATATCAACAGTTGTTTTTAATTTTGTTTCATCGGGTTAAAACATAATCAAATGATTGATTGCCACTTGGACAATTTAGATTGATCGCAGATGTTCACCATATGGCCTAATGATAATCACACTTCAATGGTTCAAGAGTAAAAGTCTTAACCTTTAATCAACTAATACAAAGAGTTGTTTTTTGACATAGGTGCTCTCTAAGATTCTGTGGGTGTTAATAAAGCTATCCCAATAATAATTTACTGGAAAATTGAAACCCTTTGAATCACATGCGCAATGCACATACATTTTTATAAGCTTTATAATTAATGATTTTAAGTTTTTAACTATATAATCAATAAATCGGTTGAATATCAAATGACATGAGGTAGTTTGTCAATTACATGAACCAAATTTTGGAACATGTTCCAAAAATTAGTAAGCTACGTAGCTCTTTGCCCTTTTGATGGTATGTCCATGATCATGTTTAAGTATGTCGTGTGCCACATGATTTTCAATAGTTTTTTGGGATTGAAGATTAAAATGAAAATCGAATTGTTCTATTTATAGTGACTGAATTTTAAATGGTATTATAACCGAAAACCATTGACTATTGTGAGAGAAAGAGATACTGCAACCAGGTATGTAAATACCAATTTACCTTATTAAATTTTTTATCTTACAACTAAATTAAAAGCAACAGTTGGTATAGATATATTGGGCAAAAGATTGACACAAAAATCGATCTCTAACATAATTTTCACCACAGTCAACTATTGGTACCATAAAAGATCATGTTTGGTGCTTCAAATCAGACGCCTTGAGTTAGATGGTGTGTTTACTCCCAAAATACTGTATCTTTTTTTCAAAATATGTAAAGGGCCAACTTGGTGAAAAAATAATTAAAAAAAAGTCGAATAAAATATATAGGCATTGAGAAATTATGTGAAAAAATGTATGAAGGAATCATGTAAGTTACTTCAAATATGGAGGTCTTTGTGAAAAATAATTAAAAAAATTTTAATAAAATAATTTCAGAAATTACCAAAAAAAAAAAAAAAAAAGTTAAAAATGAATCATGTTACTCTATAGTTGGAGGTCTTATATTCAACCAAGCTATACATAACCAAGATTTAAGGGTACTCCATGGTCTTCTATGCCAATAACCCTTTCAATTGCATTAGGCCTTTGCATCTCTGACCCTTCACTGTGTCCACCACCTCCATCAGCAACTGTCGGTTGATTTGAATTAGAGATGATGAAGAAGAGAAGGAGAAATATAGCAGTTCTCCACTTCCCCTAAATTTAATTATGGTCAAAATGAGAAGAGTTCTAGAAACTATAGTCATCATTTCTAAAATGCAGACGTGGGATATGATCCTTATCCGTTGAAAACTAATATGTCTTGACTTTCGAGCTAAAATTTGGCATTGCTCTTACTAATGGCATGGTGCTAGAAGCTTAATCTAAGACTACACACATCGGTGCATCAATCTATCTGCACTATACGATTCCGTCAATGTAATTTTTCATGTACCAATTGACAGTCGATCGGATGACTATATATTCTCCACCGTCTAGATGATATGTTCTCAAATCAGATGGTCAATATTTAACCTAACTTTATATTTTTTATAGAAAAAAATTGATTTGTTGATAAACAAAAAACTGACAAAGATAAAAAGATAGCAGAGACAATAAAAATCAAGTTCTTCATTTTAAGCGTCCTAATGTCCACGTGCATGTGCACATTCCCTTTACTAATATATTTAAGTATAGGGTGGTGTGCTAGTGGCATAAATGTCGAGTGTTGTAGGCAATACATTAGTATTATGCTTTAGTCGAAGAATGGATTTGTATCTAGTTTTCTCTCTAAACAAAAGGGCCCATCACATATAACTTAATAATTTCACCATCAATAATGTAGCCCTTAAAAGCTTTGACTTTCTTGTGTTCTCTTTTACTCTCTCTCTCTCTTCTTCCATTAAAGTTTGACTTTAATTATCAATCATGTAGTTACTAATAATCTTATGATCAATAATGTAGCCCTTAAATGATCTTTTACCATTAAAGTTACTTTTAATCTCACACGTGTTATTGTTATTATGCCATGTGGTGAACATATTTGATCAGTCTTAATAGTCCAATTGGCAATCTATTATTAGAACATATCTCGGTTCAAAGAAACATGTCTATAAGTGAATGTGAACTATCCAATTGATGAACTTTAATATCAATCATTAAAACTGAAAACAACGATTGATTTTAAAATTCATGGTTGGATGGCTTAACTAAAACACTATTTTTAGGGTTGTTGCATGTCAATTTGTGATTTATGACTTTGACGGTATGGATCACCCACATTTTAAACTATTGATGGTGTAAGATTATTTAAGACCCATTTTGGTGTGTAAATGATGGTCAGGAGAGTTGGGCCCATTAATAAATGGATAGCTCTATTCATTATCTAACGAATTACTGAGGACACCTATGCTGGAAACTATTAACTGTTTTGAATCAAACGAAGATTAAGTTTTTTTCCAATCTTCCACACCATGGATCTTAGACCACGGTGTAGCATCAAAAGGTCTGTTTTTTATTCCATGTGCCACACATCTTGAAAATCATGTGACACACATGCACAAAGATAATTTTCAAGTCACTTTTTGGGATGTGTGTCACGTGGAATAACAAATTGATTATCTGATGGTATGCTTATGATCACAAGATCCATCGTCTCGAAGATTGAGATGAAAAACGATCTCATCTCCATCGTCGGATTCAATTAGTCAATGATTTTTAGCGTAGGTGCACTCAGTAATTCGGTAGGTGTGAATCAAGCTACCTTTAATAAAATTTAGAGACGGAAGATTTGGTCATCATAGCGTTCAATCGTTAAAACCGGTGACTGACTTGAATTAGGCGATGGAGATCATTTTTTGTCCCAATCTTTCAGGCAGTAGATCTCGAGACTATGGCCCACATATCAGACGGTCAGATGTCCATTGCGTGTGACACACATCCCCAAAATGATCATGATCATGGGGTACTATTATAAGAGTTCTCCGGTCACTTTTGGAGATGTATCCATGTGGAATCAATATCTGACCGTCTAATAGGTGAGCCATGGTCTCAAGATCTATTGTTAAAAGATTGGAGGGAAAAATGATTTCAACCATCTGATTCACAACAGTCAACACTGTTAGCAATTAGTTGTGGAGACCGAGTCATCACACCCGTATCCTAAAATTTAAGGGCTCCTACCCAACTGGGCTGGATTTCAATCCTCTTTGTTAGAATTAAGCTTACAAATAAAACCTACACGTCCATAAACAGGAATCGAAGCTAAAATTTTCTATTAAAAAATAAATAATAAATAGAATAAAAATTACAGAACTACAACGTTGCTATAAATGGCGACTCTACCACCAAAAGCAGACTTGCAGAGACCCAATTAATCCGAGAGAGACGACCATAATCAGAGCCAATAAGGCGTAATGAGCGTGTTATCTTTATCAAAAACCACACCTCTAAAACCCTACTTGGCTAGCTCCGCCCAATCCACCGACGACCAGATTGTTGTCTTTGGCCACCACCGCTGTGGAGCTGACGATGCAGGCGGAGTTGAACTTCTGGCTGATTGGTGGTGGTGGTTTTATTGGTGGTGAGAGAAGAGTTGCATGTATAACTTGCAGGTATATATATATAAAGTTAAGTTAATGCTAATTCGATTTGGCTTGGAGTTGATCTATTTTGCATAATTTTAAATTATAAACTTGTAGGACTGAAAATTTAAATTTTCCTAAAAAAAATATTATAGCATCCAAACGGGCCTAAATAAATTGAAGCACTTGATTAGAGTAAAACTCCCCAAATAAAGAGAAGTTATAGTTGGATTAGAATTTGGAAGATGAAACAGCGATCCTGTGGGCCATCACTGTCCGATTTGCTAATTTATAAAGATGCCCCAGTTTCCTACTTTCCTAAAAAATTGTAAGGTCTCTCTTATTCAACGAAAAAGTAAATAAAAAAGTAGGGCTAGGAAGGTATACCCTTTCCTCTTCTCACAATCTCTCATAGTAATAAGAGTTGTTTTCGTCTTCTATCAAAAAAAAAAGAAAAAAAGAATTGTTTTCGTGGTGGGCTATATGGCCGAATGCGGTGAACTTCCGATGGATCTGCTAGAGTCAATTTTTGATCGCCTAACCTTATTTTCTGATATGGTTAGTTTTGGTGCTGTTTGCAAGTCATGGTGGTCCGTCTACGCCAAAAGCACACATCATGTGGCTCTCCAACTTCCAGGACTCTTCATACCAGGTGATGGAAGCTTATTTACCCTCAGTGATTCTAAGATTACAATGTGGAATAAGATACCTGAAGAGGAGCATGTTGTTGTAGGAGCTTTTGAGGGCTGGCTTATAGTCGTAAACAAGCTCTTGGATTGTTATCTCTTAAATCCTTTTTCCTCCAATTTTAAAATTAGGCTTCCTTCTTTTACTACTCTCCCAGATATATTGGATTATTTTAGACAACAATCAGAGCCTCTTGTTTATACTTTAGACGAATTGTTTTACGTCAAAAAGGTTGTTTTATCGTCAAATCCTGTTTACTCTGATTTCAAAGCTATGGGTATAGTAGGCCAAACATCAGATTTAGCATTTTATAAATCAGGAGACTTGATATGGACTCGAGTAGAAACTTACAACGCTTATGATGACGTCATATATTATCAAGACAAGTTTTATGCCCTAACGTGCTATGGTGAAGTTGTAATTTGTGATATCGGACCTCCACTGTTGGTGACTAAACTTGAATTGCCTTTGATTGGATTAGACATAGCAGATTGGGCAGAGTTGTATTTGGTGGAATCTAATGGTGAACTCTTATTGGTTGCAAGACATTTAGATGAAGGTGAGGAACCTTATGTACCTGACGGATTCAAAATTTTTACACTTAGTGGACAATCATGGTCATGTGTAAACAATTTGGGTGATCGAATGTTGTTTTTAGGCCAAAATTGCTCTTTATCAGCTCGTGATTTCTCCGGATGCAAAGCAAATCACATCTATTTTACTGATGATCACGAAATTTACTATGAAGCATGGGAAGGACATGATCTTGGTGTCTTCAATGTTGAAGATGGAACCTTTCAACCTCATTTTCCGATTGATTCTCAGAAAATCTGGCCGCGACCCATTTGGATTACACACATTCCATCTAAGAAAAGTGTTACTAATTAGTCCCTTTATTTTTATTTATTTTTTCTTTTCTTTACTATTTATTTTATTGTCTTGATAACTACAATCGTCTACCTAAAATGATTTAGGTGCATATTTACATGTAGTAACGTTTGATAATCTCTGATATTAAGAAAATAAAATCTTGTTGAATTTGATCATGTGGCTTTGGAGTGTATATATTATTCACAAGAGTTGGTATTGGTTTTCCGACTTGTTCAATCCCAAGCATAAACAGGTCAATCTCCTTTTCTAAAACGGTCAAAGCTGTACTTTGACTTACTTTCATGCTCATGAATCGGTATGTACTTGTAAAAGTTTGATGATTTTTAGCATAATAATGAGATTTACCTGTTCACAATGAGAGCAAACAGGTCGGTTCCATTTACCCATTCGGATATGATCTACAGGTTTAGACTCTGTTTGGTTTGGCTTCACATCTATATTTCTGTATTGTAAATCTCAAGTGAAGTATATTACTCCTTCACCTTTCTATTTCTGAATTGTGAGTCTCAAGTTAAGCATATTCCTGTGTCCTTGGATAGGAGGAGTTTATGTAGCAAGCATAGCTAGGGATTGTAACACAAACGGCTTACCATTAGCATTGGCATTTCCTACAACCAAGAATGACAGATTATTTTCAGCTTTCATTAGTTAGCGCATCCTGTAAGATACAACCTGCAAGCAATGAGTGAAGCATCAATTTAGCAAAGATCGAAGTAGCAAGCGAGCAATATATTTCATGATTTTGATTGCAATAATAGTCTGTAGTTTGGCCTGTGCAAACATCCAGTGTCAATTGTTGAAGGCCATTTCATCAACTGAAAAATATTGTTGACGGCCTTTCATTGTTGCTGCTACGATAGATTGTTGGTGACAGCGGGCAGTGAACTGATAATATGGAGCATGAAATAATTGCCCAGATTCATCCTACATTGTCTTAAAACAGAGGAGAAACCTGTGATTGGTTACATCCAGAGATTGAATATCTTGCCAAAGGTGATGCTATGATTTTTATATTAATCTTCATTATGTGAAATTGTTACTTATTGGTAGTTGACAATATGATTAATGCAGGCTATAGGTTTCTACTGTAAAATATGTGTAGTTTACAACTATACACAAATGATGGTGGAAGTAAAAACCACGCATTTATTAATCCCAAATTTGCAATATATAAATTATCTTCATAGCTGCCTGAATATCTCAGTCTAAGCCTGCAACTGTTTGCGTATATTATGGAAATGCAACTAAGAGTGTTGAGATCCGCACAGAAAATAAAGTAAGGCAGGATAGATCTCCAACTTATGGGTGTAGAGATAAGGATTTCTTAAGCTAAAACTGAAAATTTATAAAAATAGTCCCAACGGTGAGGGGGAGGGGTTCCCGCATGGGATCACCCAAAATATAGTTTTTAAATGAAATCAAGCACTTAATTGTACTAAACGTTACAATAAAGAGGGCTTCTTGTGAGTAGCCTATCAACTAGATTCTTAAATTAAACAGATAATCTATCCAATCTACACCTCCTATAGAGATTAAAATAGGGAATACCGTGTTGGTAACTGCTTATCCTTGGTTTTGATCTTCTTCCACGTGATGTTTGCTAGTAATGAATGTGTGCATGATTACTCCTGGTTTGAAGGAACTCACCTCCGTTGAGTTATTTTTCTTTTGTTGGTTATGAAATTGTCTTCATTTAAGTGTCACAGTTCAGCTTTGATACCCACACACTTTCATGCGTTGGTCATCTTTCCATTGCACATTTGCTTGCACATTTGCACTACTAATTGATGTCATCCACTGTACCCTTGCACACATATTTCACTTCACTTCAAGAATTGATTTCATCTTTCTATTTTGTAGAGGTTAAGGGCCCAACCGGGTGCTCCACTGTTCTCTGTTATATTATTTAGGTGATTCATAGAGATGGGAGGTGTTAACACAAGTGCCATGTCGAGCTACTTGGGAAGCTCCACACAATTTACTTTATTCTCTGTCCTTATATTACACATGCCTAGGTAACAGATTGTGAAGTCTATAATAACCATTGCCACCATAGTTTTGTTGTTCATTTGGAAGTGATATGTGCTGCTATACTGTAGACATGTCCTCCAATGGATCTTATAGAAAAACAAATTCCTATGAGACTGATTGGTCTCATATAAGATCAATCACCCGGTCGATCAATCTCACTTAAAAACAAATGCTCAAATGTGGATGTACTTTTAGTTAAAGAGCATTTTCGCCTATTAAAAGTAGATAAAACGCATATGCATACTTAAAAAAAGAATTTGAGGACCCTCATTGGTAATAAGAGATAGGTGAGAACCCTATCATGTAAATATGCTAAAGATTGGGACTTTTCCATGTAAAAAATTATTTTACCAATCTAAGTGGCCCAACTTGGAGTTTATTATTAGTACGTCTCAATCCGAGAATCACCTCTTTGAGACGATTGCAACATTTGATCTCACACTATAATATGGACGGGTGAAAAAATATATGCAAAATCATAGTTTAATTGAGACAGTGTGCTAATCAAGTTTAGGGTGCATAATAAAATATGTCAGTGGGGTGCCACCGACCAGACACACTTTAGAGATTACGGGTGGAAATGTTTGAAAAATTGGAAAAATAGTGAAACTTAACGGGTAATGTGTATAAGTATTAGTGGGTGTGCCTACCTTTTCAAGGAGTGCAAATACTGGAATTCAAAATCATATCCCTACCTTTTCAAGGAGTGCAAATACTGGAATTCAAAATCATATCACTTATTCATCTCAAAAGGTGAAATGATATCTGACCCAACTATAAATAAATGTTCATAACTGCATTATAGATTTGGTTATTTTTATTCATTGCAAGAGATTGCATTGTAGAGTTGGTTATTTTTATTTACTGCTAGAGATTTAGGAGTGCAAAAGGTCGATTTTGGGACAGGTTATGGTTAAACTGAACCTGACTGGTGTTTCTCAAGGGCATACGGACCGACTAACGCAGGGAGGAGAGAAGATTTTTGGTTCGAACACTCCGCGATTATGGCTAGATGGGATGCTCCGATCTGTTTTAGTGGCGATTTCAATGTCATAAGCTGGCCGTCGGAAAATTCGGGGGGGGGGGGGGGGGGGTCGATTTTCCTATGCTAGGGGTGCGATTTATGTGGTCAAATTTGCAATAAGAGGTTACTCTTAGCCGTATTGATCGGTTCCTGTGTTTACGGAATGCCTGAATATCTTTCCAAATGCAGTCCTCCACGAATGCTCTAGGGCTGTATCCGATCATCGGTTGATCCTTCTAGACAGTACCTTGGTTGGCAAAGGTCTCTCTCCTTTCAGATTTGAGAATATGTGGTTGCGCAACGAACAATTTCGGGTGCTAGTTCCGGGCTGGTGGAGGGAGATCTCTCCGATTGGGTCGGCTGATTTTAGAATTATATCTAAGCTGGGGTACCTAAAAATTAAAATTAAAATTAAAAGTTGGAATAGAGATGCGTTTGGGTGGCATATGCCTCCAAGCTGATTTTGCTGTATAGGTTGAAGAAAATTGATGAGCTCAAAGAGGTTAGGGGCCTGTCGGAGACAGAAATAGAGGAGAGGATGAATGACGTCAATGACAAATGCTTGGAAGAGGAGATCAATTGGAAGTAGAAAGCTAAGGTGCATTGGTTGAAGGCGAGGGTCAATAATACCAAGTTTTTTCATTCAGTGGCTAATGCGAGGGGGAAGAGAAAGATTCTCAGGGAGATCTCAATTGAAGGGACTGTGTACACGGACCAAGAGCAAAACAGACAACAGGTTGTAGACTTTTATATGAACTTGTACGTTTATGAGGGTCGGCCTTGCCTGCAACTGGACAATATTGATATCTTGAGTATTTCCTCGACTCAAGGAATGGGGGTGGAAAGATGTTTCAAGGAACGAGAGATCTAAGAGGTTATTAAGTTCAGTGGGAGGGATAAGTCCCTAAGACCAGATGGATTTACTATGAAATTTTTCAAGACATTTTGGGATGTGCTTAAAGAGGACTTGGTTAGCTTTTTTCCCGAATTTCATGCTAAAGGGTATTTGGGTCGAAGTCTCAACTCAACTTTTATCTCTCTCATCCCGAAATCAGAAGGCGATGTAGACATTAGGGACTTCAAGCCAATTAGCCTTTTGAACTGTCTCTATAAAATTTTGGCTAAAGTATTGGCTAACAAGTTGAAGCCTCTCTTAGGGGAGATCATCTCTGCTAACCAGGGAGCTTTTGTGCAAGGTCGTAATCTGATGAATATAGTCGTGGTGGCGCACGAGGTGGTTCATGATGCTCATTGCAATAGGTTTCTAGCGGTGGTTTGAAAAGTTGACATGGAAAAGGCGTATGACAAGGTCAGCTGGGATTGTTTGGACTATATGTTGCTTCGATTCGAGTTCGGGTAGACTTGGAGGGGATGGATTAGGACATGTGTCTCATCACTGTGTTTCTTGGTTTCCGTCAATGGTTCTCCGGCAGGATACTTCAGAAGCACGAGGGGTTTGAGGCAGGGGGATTCCCTCTCGCCATTGCTATTTACGGTCGTAGGGGAATCGTTAGGGGGGCTTCTTTCTCAAGCCCAAAGGCAAAACTTGATTTCAGGGATTCTGGTGGGAGGTCAGGGGCAGACTATTACGCATCTTCAATATGCAGACGATAAGGTTATGTTCTGAAAGCCTGACCCGGTAGAGATGCAGACGATGGCTGATGTGATCCTTATTTTTGAAGCGGTCTCAGGGTAAAGGGTCAACCTCCTTAAGTCTTCGGTAGCTGGGATTGGGGTGGACTCGTTGTTATTGTCTCATTTAGCGGAGTTGGTCGATTGTACTCCCCAACAGTTGCCTATCATTTATCTTGGGCTTCCGCTTGGTGTAGGTAATCCTTCGGTTGCGGAATGGGATCTGGTGATCAAGAGGTGTGAAGCAAGGCTAGCCTCTTGGAAGGGTAAGCTTCTGAGTAGTGGTGGTCGGCTGACTCTTGTTAATTCGATGCTGGCGAGTCTTCCAATTTTTTTTCTTTCTATATTCAAATGTCTGGTAGCAGTGATTGATAAATTCGAACAAATTCAGCGACATTTTCTCTAGGAAGGATCGGGGCTTGATAGGAGATACCATTTGGTGAGGTGAGAGGTTTGTCAGCTGCCTAAAGAGGCTAGGGGCTGGGTATCTGTAAGCTTCGGAAAGTTAATAAAGCCTTGCTAGGCAAATGGCTGTAGAGAGCGGGTTTGGATGAGCAAAAGGACAGCTTGTGGGTTCGAGTGTTGTCCTAGAAATATGGTTGGGCTAGTGGGGAATGGGGGGTTCGAGTAAATGGGATCATAAATCCTTCAGCTTGGTGGAAGGGAGTCTGCTCAGTTTTGCCAGATTTTGGCAGATGGACCCAATTTAGCTGGAGTGATGACACACAAATAAGATTTTGGTTAGACCCGTGGTTACTTTTTACCCTTTTGTGTGTCATCTTCCCTAGCATCTTCAAGATTACTGCAACCCTTAGGTGCCTCATAAATGAGGTGTCATTTGAGAATGGGGAAAGGATGGTATGGAATATTCTTATTCGGAGGCTCCTAAGGGATGAAGAGCTTCATCTGTTTCCCGACATTCACAATGTGCTGAATTCGGATATGCGGTAATCGGCTGCGGTGCGATATTAGATGGTGGCTCCCGAATAGTAAAGGGACTTTTTCGGTCCGTTCCTTCTACATAATGTTAACTCTTAGACCACTTATTATAGTGGGGTGGGCGGATCTATGGAGTGCTTTGGTGCATCTCAAAGTCAGGTTTTTTGCGTGGACGTTGATAAGGGGTAGTCTTGACGATTGACCAGTTGATTGTACGGGAAAAATCTATGACAAATAGATGTGTTATGTGTTTGCAGGAGTAAGAGTCGGCGTCTCACCTTTTCCTTCAGTGTTGGATAGCGGCGGAGATCTGAGCAGTTATTCTCAAGTCTTTCAACATGTCGTGGGTGATATTCGGGGAAATTCCCTGATCGATTTTAAATTGTACCCTTGCAAGTGCACAAGATCTATCGTAGCACGGTGAAATCAAGGGTGTCGAACCCACAGGGAAGCGTAAAATTTAATTAATTTCTAGAAGCGTTAAACGAACCTAAGAAAGTACCAAAGGCGAGATCTTTGTCACGATAAAAATTAACTATACAAACATAAAAATAAAAAAATCTAAACAAAGTTTAAACAAGAAAAATAATGAAAAATCAAACAACAATAAAAAGATGATCAAGGAGTCCGCTAACCCTAGATTTATAACTTTTCTACCATTAAACTCACAATTTCATAGCACGTCAATCACACCATCATTTATCTAGAAGAAAAATGAATCGTAAAAAAATGTGATTATCGATCCGACATACCTTATCTAAAAATTATGACTTAGCCTATCATTGCAGTATGAATCATGTAAAAATCATAGCGTATCTCAAAATTTTAAATCACGACAATGAGAAAATAATCACTCTGCAGCCTAGATGGGCCTGCAGGTACAGATCTAGATGGAATGACCGTCTATGGTCGTTGATAACCTAGGTCAACAGCCATAATTGAGCATTCAAAAGATATTCAATTAAACACACTTTTTAGCAGAATGATTCCATGATGAAGCTAAGAAATTGTGGAGTTAATAATAAAGGCGTTACTTATCTGGGGATCGCATCCTCCTTGAATGAAAGGTATTAGCCGTTCATCTCCGATTCACACGCAAGGCACAGATCCAAAACCATCAAACACGTTCTTTAATTTATCAAATGTTCGGATCTTTTAGGAAAAGATCCGGAACCTTACAAAGCTTTGATTCTTACTTTCAAACTAATTATCATAAATCAAAACTAAGTACTAAAAACAATAAAGAAAAACCTAAGAAAAAGACTAAAAAAGTTGCTAAGAAGACCACTAAAAGAAGCATTCCCAAACCCTAAATACTGCTCTGCTTATATAGGGCTCGGATGGAAGAGTTTCCATATATAGGTTAATCGATTGAATTCCAAGATTCAATCGATTGACTTCAAATTTTGAATTGTGGCAGACTTATTTGAATTTAAATCTCAATCGATTGAGTTCAAATTCGAATTTATGAGGGAAACAGTTGTCATCCAACTCAATCGATTGATTTCTAGATTTCAATCAATTGAGCCTAACATGTGGCATATCCATTCTCTTGCTTGTGGCTGGACCAATCAATTTTTTTTACGGATTTCAGTATTTATATTGGCCCTTTGGTCTAATGCTCCCATATTATCTTTAATTATGCTCTTTTATACCTTTGCAAGATCCAACGTTCACGAACACCTGAAACCACTAAAACTGCATAACAACCATCAAAATGCCTTCATCGGATAGTCAAATGTTGGTATTAGGGTACGAAATATAATCACATTTCAGTACCGATCACACCCCCAAACCTAAACTTTGCTAATCCTCGAGCAAAGAGAATGATAAATATGTCAAAGCAAATAAAACTAACATCCTAAAAAATTAAATGCCACTTTCATAGGAAGCACGATTGCATTTAACGTATGCAATAAGCCTTTAAACCCTAATCCCTAGTGGAGGAGTTGTGTCTCCTAAGGGTTTCCAGTGAAGATACCCATAAACTTTCAAAAACAGTTTTCAAAATCATCGATAAAAGAGTTTTCAAAAATTGGTTTATATAATATATATACCTTTAAAATAAAAAACCAATAATCATTTCAGTATGCAAATGTTTATTCTCAAATACCGATGGTATAATAAGTTCACTGTTGCTTATTCCAATTAACCCAATGCTCTAATCTTTAGACCAATTTTTTCATTCATGCCTAGAGTGTCATGTGTGCATGTGTCAATGCTTAAATCGTTCTATTGCCGGAATAATCCAACCGAGGAATCATCGGATCCAAAGTTTCAACTCAATCCTCACCTTAGGTATACACTCAAAA
This sequence comes from Chloranthus sessilifolius, assembly GCA_021018995.1. Lineage (NCBI taxonomy): Eukaryota > Viridiplantae > Streptophyta > Magnoliopsida > Chloranthales > Chloranthaceae > Chloranthus > Chloranthus sessilifolius. Next base: position 137,988,769 of record CM037587.1, read on the forward strand.
CAGAACTGCTCCGATGAATGGTTCACTTTTTGCACGCATGTGAGATAGAGTTACTACACGAATTAGAAAAATCTCATATGATATAAGAAAGACGGTGCATCAAAGAATTTTAAAAGTAATCTCATAAGGAATGATATTTGTATCCTAAGTATGTTATACCAAGTACACCACCTTCTATTTTTCACATATTTCTCATTTCTCTACCTCTTGCATAAAGATATTTTTTTCTTTTTCTCTCCCCTTTTATTCACATATTTTTCTGCCATATGCTCCTTACAAGTATTATTGCCATAACTCTCTACTTTCTCTCTTGTTCTCATCCCTCTTTCTCAATTTCTCAGAGATTGAAGGATGAAGTTTTGTATATATATATATATATTATTTTTTTCAAATTGGTGTGAGGTATGGTTAATATAGTTTAACAAGGAAGATTTAGGGCAAAATTTTTTAATCAAGACTCAAAGGGGGTGCAAAAAGATAAATCAATATAAGGTGAGGTATTTTGAGCATAAACAAGCCAATGATGGCTTTTGATCATTTCTTTTCACAATGGTAATGATGTTTGCTTATCTTGAGTTTAAACACAATGAGTTCTAGCGCAATGATATAAAGCATGCGAAATAAACAAGCTGAAATAAAATGTATGAGATTTCAACATTAAGCACGAATTTCAAAGATACTTCGAATTTATTTTAGCACTCTTCAAGAATGAGGAAAAAGTTCTAAAGCTTACGGGTTTAATCTTTCTTAGGATCCTAGAATTCCAGATTTGAACTAATCTTTTGATTTTCGGACCTAAGCATAACGAAGGTGCAATTTTTTGCTAAGCATAAATTTCAAACTAATCTTTAAATGTTCACAATGCAGTTAATTATTCTAAACAACAGCAGTTTTACCATGACATGATTATTTAAAATTAAAAATTTTACATGCATCAGTGACTAAAGTTTGAAAACTACGCCAAAATTAAATAGTGATGGGTTTTTTTTTTTTTTTTCAAAAAATGATATTGAAGGTGCATATAAAATGTGGTTACTGCAAAATTATGAATCACGCATGACACTGCAAAATTATGAAGCACACATTTGAGCACACAACCCTCAAACCTAGGTGGTGTTATGTCCTCATTGCACAAAACCATAAATATTAAAACAATAATAGGACAGTCAGAAAAATATGATTACAGATTGGCACAAGCACCAACAATGTTAGCTCAATGTCGCTTTCGAAGGAGGAGGGTGCGGAGGAGTTGAAAGAGCTAAGGTCACTCCCCCTTTCCCTTTTTTTATTTTATTATTATTTTATTATTTTTTATAAAATATAAAATGAAAATTTAGACAATTTACCTTCTCAATCGGTCGATAGAGGTTGGTAAATCGATCGATTGAACAAAGTCGGACTCGGTCAATCAATTGAAATAAATCAATCGATTGAAGTAAATCATTGAGAAAAATCTAACTCAACTTTTTGTTCCTTGGTCAATCGATTGAAATAGAGCAGAAGGCAGAGTTTAATAATTCAGACCAAAATTCAGAGTCCATCGATTGATTTTGTGAAATCAATCGATTGACTAACAAACAGTGTGTGGTTTCCAGAGTTCGAGAAGAAAAATACAACATTTTTTTTTAAACCATCAAATAAAATCCCTAAATTAATAATTTACAAGGGGCTTAAGTTGCCTCCCAAGAAGCGCTAAGTTTTTATTTTGTGGTCTTCAGCCGGACCACCCTCAAGCAACGAGAGAAACAAGAAATGGCCATTCATCTGACATGTTTTAGTTTCCCTTTCTATGAATTAAGGGTGAGGATTTTGGTGGATGGATTTTCAGCAAACCTATCCACCCTGTAAACCATGAAATATTTGGTTCTAGCGTGTGTTGGTAATTTGAGAGCACCAAATAAATCATTATTTACTATCAATCGACTTGAGGGTTCATCGAAGCATTGTAAAAATGGATCTTTTGGCACATAAGGTGTCTCATATGTAATGCTTGACTGCTCAATTAATGAAAAACAAGGACTTATGTCCTCATGCAATTGTTCTTTTGGTATTAGTGGAGTAACACAAATTGGGCCAACAACATTTTCCTTGTAATCTAACTCATGCCCGCCCCACAGGGTCACAGTCTCAACCTCAGGTTCATGGTGAGGGTAATTTCTTCTTCCCAAATCAGGTTTTGCGAGAAGTTTATAAGTTGGCTAGGCAAGATATTTTCTTTCCTAGCCATGACAGCAGTCAACAACCTTATTTGATGATCCAGTTCCTTAATAGACTGGTCATATAATCCTAAATAGTTGACCGATTGGGAGATCATAGTTAAAATACGGTCTTTTAAATCAGAACTCCATTGCTCTTGCGGAATATAATTTAAATAGTTATACGCAATATCGACCCACTGCCTCTTTAGATGATTAACTTTCACATGGGACTGGTTATATAATTTATAATAATTGGCCGATTTAGCGCAGAGTTCTATCACCTTAATTATCAAATTCTGCACTAAATTGGAAATCCATGGGGATTGTGAATATTGTGGGTCAAACTAAGGTTGGACTGAAAAAATTTGCATATAAGATTGATTTAATTTACAACCCTGATTTGATTCCCACCAATTAGGATCATTCCCTTCATATTTTTTCCATTTTTGGTATAGTCTCATAATTAGATTCATTAATAATTGGGGGCATCGAATTTGTAGGAAACTCCATATCGCATAAACAAAAACTAAAAATAAAAATACAACTACAAAAACTTAAAACTAAATTTAGAAGCAAAGGTGTGTACCTTGGCCTCTCGCGAAAGTCCCCTTCGAAGCTTTGGTAGACTCGGGCCTCGATCTCCAAATCTGACATTAAGTAAACTATAATTAACAAACTACTAATATAAATAATCTAAAATGACAATAAACTAAAAGAGAATCCCACAAATCCTAACAATCAAAATTTTGAATTTTAAAATCAAATCAAAATTCAAAATTCAAGTTTCAAATTCAAAATTCAAATTGAAAATCAAAAGTTGAAAATTAAAATCAAGATTTGAAATTCAAAATTCAAATTTTTTTTTTAATTTTTTAAATTTCAAATTTAATTTAATTAATTAATTAATTATTATTATTTTCAAATTTTAAAATTCAAATTCAAAATTCGAATTTTAAATTCAAATTCTAAAATTTAAATTAAAAAAAAAAATTCAAAATTCAAAATTTAAAATTCAAATTCAAAATTTAAAATTTCAAATTTAAATTCAAAATTCAAAATTCAAAATTCAAATTCAAATTTCAAATTCAAATTTAAAATTTAAATTTCAAATTTCAAAATTTAAAAGAAAACCTACAAATCCTCTAAATCCTAACAAAAATCCTATAAAAGAGAAGAAAGGAAAGAAATAAAATCCTAGCAATCCTATAAGTCCTAAAAGGTAATAACTAAAAGAAAATCCTACATATCCTAAAAATTTTAAAAATCCTAAAAGATCCTACAAATCCTAAAAATTTTAAAAGATCCTACCAAGGAAAAGAAAGGAAAAAAAATAAAATCCTACAAATCCTACCCAAGAAAAGAAGGAAAGAAAATAAAATCCTACTAATTCAAAATCAAAATCAAAATTTAAATTTCAAAATTCAAATTTCAAAATCAAAATTCTAAATTCAAATTCAAAATTAAAAATTCAAAAATTTAAAATTTAAAATTTAAAATTTCGAATTTCAAAATTCAAAATTCAAAATTTCGAATTTCAAAATTCAAAATCCAAAATTTTAAATTTCAAAATTCTAAATTTCGAATTCAAATTTCAAAATCTAAGAAAAAACTCCTACAAATCTAAAAAAAAATTATAAAAGTTTTTTTTTTTTTTAACAAAATTAAACACTCATAAAAATTAATAAAATTTTGATGCTTCCCCGGCAACGGTGCCAAAAATTTAATCGATTTTAAATTGTACCCTTACAAGTACACAAGATCTATCGTAGCACGGTGAAATCAAGAATGTCGAACCCACAGGGAAGCGTAAAATTTAATTAATTTCTAGAAGCGTTAAACGAACCTAAGGAAGTACCAAAGGCGAGATCTTTGTCACGATAAAAATTAACAACTACACACATAAAAATAAAAAGATCTAAACAAAGTTTAAACAAAAAAAAAAATGAAAAATCAAACAATAATAAAAAGATGATCAAGGAGTCCGCTAACCCTAGATTTATAACTTTTATATCATTAAACTCACAATTTCATAGCACGTCAATCACACCATCATTTATCTAGAAGAAAAATGAATCGTAAGAAAATATGATTATCGATCCGACATACCCTATCTAAAAACTATGACTCAGTCTATCATTACGGTATGAATCATGTAAAAAGCATAGCGTATCTCAAAATTTAAATCACAACAATGAGAAAATAATCACTCTGCAGCCTAGATGGGCCTGCAGGTATAGATCTAGATGGAATGACCCGTCTATGGTCGATAACCTAGGTCAACGGCTATAATTGAGCATTCAAAAGATATTCAATTAAACACACTTTTTAGCAGAATGATTCTATGATGAAGCTAAGAAATTGTAGAGTTAATAATAAAGGCGTTACTTATCTGGGGATCACATCCTCCTTGAATGAATGGTTTTAGCCGTTCATCTCTGATCCACACGCAAGGCACATATCCAAAACTATCAAATACATTTTTTAATTTATCAAATGTTCAGATCTTTTAGGAAAAGATCCGAAATCTTACAAAGCTTTGGTTCCTACTTACAAACTAATTATCATAAATTAAAACTAAGCACTAAAAATAATAAAGAAAAACCTAAGAAAAAGACTAAGAAAGTTGGCCAAGAAGGCCACTAAAAGAAGCATTCTTAAACCCTAAACACTGCTCTACTTATATAGGGCTCGGATGGAAGAGTTTCTATATATAGGTCAATCAATTGAATTCCAAGATTCAATCGATTGACTTCAAATTTTGAATTGTGGCAAACGTATTTGAATTTAAATCTCAATCGATTGAAATCTAAATCTCATTCGATTGAGTTCAAATTCGAATTTATGAGGGAAACAGTTGTCATCCAACCCAATCGATTGATTTGTAGATTTCAATCGATTGAGCCTGACATGTGGCATATCCATTCTCTTGATTGTGACTGGACCAATCAATTCTTTTCACGAATTTCAGTGTTTCTATTGGCCCTTTGGTCCAATGCTCCCATATTGTCCTTAATTATGCTCTTTTATGCCTTTGCAAGATCCAACATTCACAAACACCTGAAACCACTAAAACTGCATAACAACCATCAGAGTGCCTTCATCGAATAGTTAAATGTTGGTATTAGAGTGCGAAATATGGTCATATTTCAGTGCCAATCATTCCCTCCCTGTATGTGCCCTGATTTGGCGTTCAGTTGGAGGGCCATCTGCTGGAATTCTGAAAGGTGGGTTTCTTCGGGGTCCTTTGGAGTATTTGGCTCGAAAGGAATGAAAGGATATTCCGTAGGAGATGCCGCCCGATTGGTGTGATTTTAAAGGGTATTTTAGAGCTGATGTCCCTTTGGGTTAGGCTTGCTAAGCTGGGGACTGGGGACCGTCCGGAACAGTTTGAATTTGGTTAAGTCGTCAACCGGGTTTGGGGCGACGGTTTTGGGTATGGATTGTCCTATCTTTCTTGTTTTTCTCCTTTGTGTTTGTTTTCCTCTTGTCTTCTTTGGTCGGTTTTGGCAGTCCGCTATTTCCCAACTTCTCATTGGTTTTTTACTTATTTAATATAGATACCTTTATTGATAAAAAAACAAAAACTGAACTTGACTTATTAACCACTTCCCAACTTCCTGCGAACCTTTTTCGATAAAAAAACAAAACTGAACTTGACTTATTAACCACTTCCCAACTTCCTGCGAACCTTCATAGTGCTGATGTTTTATTTGAATGGGAATCTAAGGAGTGCGTGGATTCGATTAACAATGTTAATCCATGCAAATGGAAGGATTTTACCTTACTTGAGTAAATCCATCATAATTTGAGAAAAGCTCTCTTTTTTTATGAGAAGAAAAGCAGTCTCGCAACAAGGCTGCTCTGATGCTTTCTAGGAATGACATTGGAGCTTGATACAATTGTGTGGTCGTCACGATTGCAAGAAACAGACGATGATCTTCAACTTCAACTTCAAATGGATAATCGTTGTGTATGGGTTATGGATGCCGAAGCTTAAGAAGATGTATACGTTCTTTTCTGTATTTTTTCCCATTTTTCTACTCTTCTTTTTCAGTAAAATTAATTTTACTCATAAAGATGAAAAATTGCACTCAACCTGAACGTGTCTTGCTAGTGTAATGTAATTGCATTTTCAGGTTTGGATCTGACTTGTTGACCTGTTTCGAGCCTGACCTGAACCTGCTAAAATATAATGAATTTATATCCTACAGCAAACAAGTACCAGGTTGAGTTTGAGGCTAACCTGACCCTTTTCATTGCTTGAATATTCATTTTAAGAGGATTCATTTGAGATTGTAAGAGCTATCCTATTATTATTAGGATGTTCAAAACAGTGAATTTTTTATTTTTATTTTGGTAAATAAAAATATTAACAAAAATAAAAACCCTGACATTCATCATTTAAAGACTCTTGGCTCAGAAGATTCTCAAATTGAACCAAGCTAGGTTGATTTTCTCATCCTTGAACTGATATAACATAAAGATGGTACTCATTCCTTAGCCTATAACCTTTCATTCTAGCCTCACTAAATGGTCTCATCCATATACTTTTCATATCATGGTCGGAAACCATGTTCCAAAGATCTTCACCTTGGAGATAGAATTTCATGCATATCCACCAACTCTTGTAGTTGGATTGAGTCAACATCTCAATACCAAGATTACTATACCTTTCGCTCAAATTCATCTTGAGATAAGGGGATACCTAATCTTTATTCTTTAAGGATTTTGGTAGACACTAACAACCTCAAATACTGTGAAGCTCTGATACCATCTAGAGAAACAAGATAATCCTATCTGAAGATACCAACAATTCAATCAAGTTATCAAATCATAGTAGAAACTACGAGTCCAAAATTATTGAGGCAAAAAGAAATTCAAAGAAAAAATAAGAACTTAAAATTTCATAAAAGTTACCTTTAAAAGTATCACAACTCAAATCCACAAGATATGATAATCACTGTCAGGATAATCTTTTCATTAGCTTATATGGAAAAGGCTCTACCTACTCTTATATAGGCATGCAATTCCAATACATATCTAAGGTTTCAATGCATGAAAAATGATAAGTATAAATATGCTATTCTAATAAAATGAGAAGAGTACAAATGCATAGAAAAAAATTAGAAATAAATGCATGCAATTACCAACTATCTCTACACAATATCTAACTAATGACTATACTATCCTTATTATACATATATAAATTATCCTCACTACATTCTCTCAAATATAAAAATAGAAAGGGATATTTGCATTTACCCCCTTAGGATATGTCGTATTTACTATCCGCCCCCCAGTTTTCACCTATTTACATTGCAGTCCCTATTTTTGTGTTTCCTTTGCATTTTGCCCCCTACAGTGATAAATCAATCATTGCCTATTATAAAACAAAACTTTGACTACTTGGAATCAGATGATAAGATCATTTTTCACCATAGTTTTCTACCCAATAAATCTTGAGATCATGAGTCTACCATCAGATGGTCGGATTTTGACTTACATGGTACATATTGAAAAAGTGATCCAAGATCATGATCACTTTTTGTATTATTTGCCACATGAAATCAAAATCTGACAGCCTTATAGTAGCCTCCTAATCTCAAGATTCATTGGGTAGCATATTATAGTGAAAAATGATCTCCATCATCTTATTCAAAGTAGTCAAAGTTTACTTTTATAATAGTCAACGATTGTTTTGTCGCCGTAGGTGTAGGGGATAATATGTAAAGAAAACACAAAAACAGGGTAATAATAGTCAACGATTGTTTCGTCGCTATAGGTGAAACCCGGGGAGGAGGACGGGGGGGACGCAAGATACATTATATAAACCAGAATTGAGACATACATAGACTTTGAAGAACATGTAAATTTGTACGCGTCTTTTGAATCCATGCAACACAGTGCCCATTTTATACAAGAAGCCCCTCTCATTCTAGAAAAATTCATTCTTAGCTAATCAGAATTTCGTAGTATTATCGAAACCATAGAATTTAAACTGACTAAACTAGCATGCCGAAAGTGTAAAAGTAGTGTAGTAATGGTTTGTCAATATGCCAGACAAATTCCTATATAACAACACAACCTAGATCTCAAATCACAATCGACTGTAAGTAGTTCTCACATGATAAACAATTTGTAAACAACAATACAACAATCAAATGATAAACACCAAGTAAACAACACTATAACTATCAAACACAAAACATTATATTTTGAAATAAGTTAGGGCAGAGTTCCCATCAAGTCCTTTTGAATTGTAGTACTTAATAAAATCTTTTACTAGGATTTCCCTATATACAGCGGGATTCTCATCAGATAACGTCTCCTTGATTGGGCCATAGAGCCTCGTTGACGGGTAAAAATTTGGAGTGAAAAAGCACGCCACCGATATTCTTGGGCCCACACAGTTCGCCAATACTCTGTGCTCAACGCTTTTAAGTTTGTCATTAGAAATGAGCTGCAAAATCACACACACACACACATATATATATAAGGAAAAAAAATATAACTAATAAGATCTAGAAAAATTAAAAAATAAAATAAAAAACTTATGGAGGAACAATTTCAACAATTAGGGTAATTTATCTTTTAAAAAATCAATTTGATCGTATAATTATTCTCTACTAAGTACCAAGATCAACTGGTGTGTACATGCACATCAATCTTGACTATCCAATCGATGTTGCAGGATATCAATTATTAGCCCTGCCCAATAATAAGGTTTTATTTTATTTTATTTTTGTTGCAAACAAGTAAAAATCTCTGTATTGTTGAGAGCTTGACTGTTGTGCGACCCGTAAGTTTCACTTAGACTAAAGAGACGATTTTATAAGACAGTAGTTAGACCTGTCATAATATTATGGCACAAAATGTTGGAGCGATAATAAGATAGAGGACATGTTGCTGAGATGTGTAAGTTAAGATGGATATGTGGAGTGACAAGAAAGGATAAAATTTGATATAAGTGCATCAGAGGAACTTTGAGAGTGTCACCAATAAACAAAGAAATTAAGTACGATCGCTTTAGATAGCTTGAACATGTTCATCAGAGGCCAGGAACAGATATTGTACAAAAGGTTGAGATGCTACAAGCAGAAGGAAGTAGGAGAAGAGAAAGACCAATGAAGGCCTGAAGGAAAGCAACAATGAGAAGGCACAGTAAGCATTCTAAAGTTGCAGAGAGCTTAGCAAACGAAACGAGTTAGGAAATAGGATTAGCAAAGCCGGCCTCAAATAGATGGGATAAGACTGGTATGATGATGATGAGAATCATCAATAGGGTTTGTGTTGATTTTGTTTTCTAGTATTTTTATGTTGTTATACCATTTCTAGGACTATTTTCTTAACACTTGTAATCAAAGCAATTGTTTGAAACTTTTGACAGGGAAGGCCCCTTCCAAATTAAAGTTTCTTTCTGCGAAGCTTTACCATCTGAAGATGATTAGAGCTGGGGCATTATTTGAGGAATAATTGTATAAGTGCACCTTAATAAATTGATTGATGGTAGGATATGCTTTTAAATCAAATCCGCAATCGAACCAGTAATGTAACAGGCTTGGTCCAAACTGGTAGGATCCTGACAACCATGAAAATTAACCCTAACAAATAAAAGAAAAGAAAGGTAGACTATCCCTTAGAATTGGCTTGTTCGAATGGGCCTGTAGTTTTGGAACCTAATGCATCCAATTGGATTGCAGTCTCACTATTGACTCGGTCTTCTGATATTATTGATTGATCATGAATCTTAATAGTATAAATGTAAATTTTTGTATTATCATTAGTATTGTAAATGAATTTAAAAGATAGACTAGTCAAGGACTCTTTGAAGATATGCTAATAAGAAGAAGAATAGTTGAGATAGAATTATGTAGCACCAACACAATCAAGATCGAAATCAAAAGGGTGTGAGAAAGAAAAATATTATGGTTCAGAAATAGTGCAGATTCCAATCGGTGAGCCAAGAAATTGCTTTTTCTTTTGTTCTTTCGAAAAGTAACTGAGATATATTAAAAGCAGGAAAAAAAAGGCAATGAACAAGGAGGAAAGTGAGCAAGGAACTTGGTTAACCACCTACATATAGGACACAATAAAAACAGAACACCAGGATACAAAGACACAACTCCAAGACCTCCCCAGACTCAAACACAGAACAGGAGTCACCTGAAACACAGCTCCCCAATGTACCTCCCAGCACCACAACACAGATATTTCTAAATCTGGTTCCAATGTTATGCAAGTACCTAGATTAAGAAAAACCATTATATCCTTATATAAAGCTTCATGAGCCAAGTTTTGAGTTCCCAGAGATTTTTTGTAATTACTCTATTTCTACGTATTGACACTAACAAACATCTCCTAAAATAACTTTTTTCCCTTTAAGTAAAAAACACTCACCAAAAATTTATTGGGAAGACGGTATCAACTACCGAGTGTGACTTACCACCACATTTCTCATAAGTTCTAATACTTTCCATATGACACATGAACATTATTTGTATCCTTGCAAATGCATTCCACATAGCATTTAATAAGATGAATCATGATACACATATAAAATCATCTATATCAATTTCACATAAAATGTTGTTTGGAAGCATACCTGTAGAAGATCACCAATGTTAACAACTAGAGCTCCTTGTATCGGGGGGACATCAACCCATTGATTCTGATGAAAAACCTGGAGGGCAGTAATATGATCTTGCAGAAGGATAGTGAGGAAATCTGGATCAGAATGCTTGGTAATGCCAAGAGTCAGCTCTGGCTCTGGGCAGGCTGGGTAGTAGTGAGTTAGAAGGATATGTCCTATGGTACAATCCATGTCTTTCAAGTGATTAGAATTGAGCCCTAAAGCCTCTGATAATAACTCGAATATAGTGTTTGCCAATCTCGTCATATGATTTGAATACTCGATCATTATCTCTCTTCAAATTAATCACAACAACAAGAAGTTAGGGATAGCAGTAATACACTAATTATATATGATAGGAATTATTTGGCATTCATTTAAGAGTTCACTTTTTTTTTTTTTTTGGCAGTTGGGGGAAGAATTTGGAGGGACATTTGCGTTAGAACACAATAACAATGCTGCAATAAAGTGGACGTCAATTAACAAATTTCTCTTCAATAGAAAGGCTTATATTACATTAACGATGTTGCAACAAAGTGGGAGTGAATTATCACAATTTTTTTCAATAGAAAATGTAACTCTCATTTAACATTATTTTAATTGTTTTTGTTTAGATCTATTTTGTTACATCATAATTAGTATAGCCTAAATAAATTGTGCATCAATCACAACTGCAATGAAGCTGTCATATATTCTTATAATTGTTTTCATTCCAAGTGCTACTTGAAACGAAAGTTATCATAATTTAGGGTTAAGGGTAGTGCCTAGATTGGAGGAAAACAAGCCCAAAGGGTAGTGCCAAGATCGGCGGAAAACAAGTCGTAAGGGTAGTGCCAACTGTAAACAACATACTTTTTTATTTTAATCTCGCCACGAGACACCCGAGTACTCAAATTATTCATCTCGACGAGCACTAAGATATTGCAATCATGTAATGATAATCAACTGAATCCGATCACTAAGAAAAACTTACTACCATGGTGTCTGTAGCATATAGATGGGATACAAGTCTGATGATGATGATAAGGTCAAATTGTAATATAATCAATTGAATTTTTATTCTCGACATTCCTTAAGGCTTTGCTCTATGTTAGAAGACTAATATTCTCCTTAATTTCTGTGATTCGATTGCAAGGGCTTTCTGAATATGTAGTAGATCTCCAGGTATGCAAGGGTTTTCTGATTTTTTATTTCACAACTTTCTTAGTGATGTTCAGGCATTTGGAGCGTCATTTACTTGGAGTGGCTTCCAAGACAACCCCTGTCTCTCTAAGATAGATTCTTGGTTTCTCACAATTGGGACTCTATCCTGCCCGACTTCAAAGTGGAGGTGTTACCCAGGCCAACATCGGATCATTGCCCTCTTTTGCTCTCTCCCCGCCTAGCTATATCGAAACCGAGGCCATTTCGGTTTCAACTTATGTGGTTTGAAGATGCTAGCATGTTCCCCGTCATAAAGGATGCCTGGCTCTCAGTCTTCAGAGAAGGTTGGGCTGGGAATATCTTTATGCAAAAATTAAGGGCTACTAGGCGGGCTCTCGTCGAGTGGAACAACAAGTTGTTCGGGAATATCTTTAGCCTTAAGGGTGAGCTGCTTGCAAAAATTAAAGACCTCGACGTTAAAGAGGAATCTGCTCCTCTGTCTTCAGATGAGAAAGAAATCAGATCGCTTCTTAAGTTCAAGCTGCAAGACGTGCTAAGGAAGGAGGAGATTTACTGGCATCAAAATTCTAGGGATCGATGGGTTACTGTCGGGGATCGAAATTCAAGATATTTTCAGTCTTCGGCATCGAGCAAAAGGAGACGCAACTCTATTCCAAGCACTTCCAAGGACGGAGAGACCTTCAATGACCATGACGAGGTCGCAGATATTATGGTTGATCACTTTCAATGCAGGTTCAGCGTTGCGGAGTGGGTCAGGCCTAAGATGCAGGATGTGACTTTCCCATCGATCTCGGAAGCTAACCGTTTGGATCTTGAGAAAAGCTTCTTTGAAGAGGAAGTCAAAGCAGCTGCCTTTGATCTCAGCGGCGACAAAGCGCTGGGTCCGGATGTCTTCCCGATGCCTTTTTTCCATAGATGTTGGAAAATCATCAAGGAAGATCGATGTGATGAAGGTGCTAGCTGAATTTCACTCTAGGGGCATTGTGAGCCGCGATATGAACGCCAGCTTCATTGCCCTGATTCAAAAAAAAGAAGATGCGAGTGAGGGGCAAGATTTTAGACCGATAAGCCTTCTCAATGGCCGCTACAAAATCTTGGCTAAAACGCTGGCCAACCGACTAAAATTGGTGCTTCCTGAGGTCATCTCTAATTCTCAGTCTGCCTTCCTCAAGGACCGACAAATTACGAATGGGATCCTAATTGCACATGAGCTTATTGATACATTTCATAAAAAGAAAACCCAAGGTTTTCTGCTTAAAGTTGATTTTGAGCAGGCTTTCAACAAGGTGGACTGTGATTTCTTAGACCATCTCATGGAGAGGATGGGATTTGGCTGCACTTGAGGAAGATGGATTAAAGGTTGCATTTCTTCTATGTGGCTTTCAATCCTCGTCAATGGCGTCGTCAAAGGTTTTTTTAGAACCGAGCAGAGGCTTAGATAGGGAGATCCTATTTCCCCTTTTCTTTACCTTATTGTGGAGGAAGGGTTGTCGGTGCTTATTACTAAGGCTGCTGATATAGGTTTCTTCAACGGCTTTAAAGCTTCCAGAGGGGGCAGCGAGGTTACCCATCTACAATACGCAGATGACACAATCATATTCATTGAAGGGAAAGATGAGGCCAAGCTCAAAGGTGTGAGGTCTACCTTAAGCTGCTTTGAGACTGCGTCTGGGCTTAAAATCAATCTGAATAAGTCCAGCCTAATCGGTGTGGCCATTCCGGATTCTGAGGTCACTAGATTAGCACAAGTATTTGGTTGCGACACGGATCGTCTTCCATTTTCCTACCTTGGCCTTCCTCTTGGTCCGGGTTGCAAAAATCTGTGGTTCGAAATTATTGAAAGAGCAGAGAAAAGATTAGAAGGATGGAAGGGCAATTATCTGTTTGTCGCAGATAAAATCACTCTCATCAAGTTCGTTTTGTCGGCCCTGCCGGTCTACTTCATGTTGCTATTCAGGTGTCCTTCGTGGGTTATTCTAAGACTAGAAAAAATTCAAAGGGACTCCTTTGGGCTGGGCAAAATGATAAGTCTAGAATTCATACGGTGGACTGGAGATTACTGCATAGAAACAAATGCGATGGTGGGATGGGGATCATTGGGCTTAGACCCTTCAACAATGCTCTTTTGGGAAAATGGCTATGGCGCATTGAGCTGGAAAAATAGAGTTTGTGGTGAAGTACATTGATGGTCAAGTATGGCTCGAGAGGAAGCTTATGGGATATTGCCTTCCCTTCATGAAACAGTTCTGGTTTTTGGAGCTCGGTTTTAAAAGTCCCCTTCTCTTTCAAGCATAGAACGAGAATTCGGATTGGAGATGGTCGTACCTCCTTGTGGCATGATGCTTGAATCGCTTTGGCTCCGTTATGCACGCTTTTCCCTAAAAAATTTCTGGTCTGTCTTCATCAGGAAGCAGTGGTAGCAGAGCTGGCAGATTTCAACAATGTTGGCGGTATTGTGTGGAAAATTGAGATCTCCAAGAGGCTCTATGACTCGGAGATGAGGGAAGTTATTGACTTGCTCAATCTGTTACCTTCTTTTGCGGGTTTCAAGCATCACACCCCTGACTCGCCCTATTGAATGGAGGATCCGAGTGGAACCTTTAAGGCGAACTCATTTTATAAGAGCCTCGCAGGTGCTATAACTCCTTTCCCCTGGCTGTGGATTTGGAAGGAAAAAATTCCAAATCGGGTTCTTTGTTTTGTTTGGCAAACGGTGATGGACAAAATTTTGACTGTTGATAACTTGAAAAGTAGAGGTTTCTCACAGGCAGAAGACGCGGCTCATTTGTTCATCCACGGCTCTTTCTCCTTAGTAATGTGGAATCTTTTGCTTCAATGGTTCAACACCCCCTGGGTCATGTCGTACTCCTGCCACGCTCTCTTCGGGATGTGGAAGTATGCCTGTTGGGGCAAATATAAAGTGCTTTTGTGGAATTTGATTCCCTTTGTAATCTTCTGGGCAGTATGGAAGGAGAGGAATAATCGTATCTTTGAATGAGTGGAGGTAGACGCTATGAAGCTAGCTGAGCGCATTCAGATTCGATGCCTCCAATGGGCCAAGAGCTTCAAATTAATTCACTCATTTTCCATTCAGGACCTTATGTGTCATTTGGAGGCCATTGAGTATGGTTGTGAGAGAGATAGTTTCTTTCCCTCTAGTCTGCTTGTTCTGTTGTCGTGCTGTCTTAGCAGGTCTTCGTTGGTGGGCCTTGCATCAGTTGAGCATCTTGCTCTCTGTGTCCCTTCTATGGTGTCGGTGGTTGTTTGCCTTGGGTTGGGGGTGATGGGATTGCCGTCTCTCCCATCGTCGAGGCCCTTTTGTTGTTTGTTCTTTGCTTTTAATGGTAGGGTGAGGTCCCTATAACCTCAAGCGTTATTCATCAACAAAATATTAAAAAATGATGTGATTCGTTTCTATCACTAGTTATTCAATACTCTCCTTAATTTCAAGGGCTTTGTTCTATCGAAAAACCAGTCGGCCAAACGAAGCCGAAACCGGCACCAAAATGATCTAAAATTGAAAAAATAAAAACTGATTCCAAATCAGTTTGGTTTTGTTTTGGTGGCTGAAATATATAAAACGAATAAGTTTTCGATTAATCGAAAACTTAGGCTTAGAAAACCGACTCAACACCGAAAAACACCGAAAAAAAAACGAAAAAAAATATATAAAAAACTGAACGGAAACCAAACCAAAATCGAGAAAACAATAAAAAATTTAAAAAATGATTCGGTTTCAATTTCCGTAACCCGTTCTGATATTTTGAAATATCGGTTAATGGAAACCAATTGGATTTGGCTTCGCCCAAAAATTAGATTCTGTTACCAATTGGCATCCTTACTTTGCTGCGGCATTTTTATTATATTTTAATAGATCATACCTTCAAAAACAGTCCATAAATGACCCAACACCAAAAAAGTTTTAGTAGTGCTCTCTGCCAAGTGCCAACCAAAGAAAGCCAATTTTGAGCGCCAAACCAGTAAAAGGTTAAGAGTGTACTTTCACTTTGTTTACAATAAATAGCTTAGGATACCAATATTTACAACTAGGGATGTTTTCTTTAAAATAACACATCAAATGTGTGAAAACCGTTGACTGTTTGAATAAAATGATGGAGATTCTTTTTCTTCCCAATATTTCACACAATATCTTGAGATTATGAGTATATCATCAAACGGTCAAATGTTAATTCAATATGGCACACATCCCAAAAAGCAATTCAAGAATCACATTAAGAATCACATTTGATGGTAGTTATTTTATGGGATGTGATGTGGCATCAACATCTAACTGTCTTATAGTAAGCCTATGATTTTATGATCTCGATATTTGTTGTGTGGAAAATTGGGACAAACAATAATCTCTATTGTCTAATTCAAAGTTGAAGTTTTTATCAAATATAACACATGGTTGGAAAGAATGAATCTTTGAATGGAAAATTACAAACAGAGGGCAAAGTGCAGGCGGCTGACATGGTGCGATGCAATTGACTACACCGACTTGCATTAATTGAGCTCTCACTGCAGTTGCACTCATGGCACAACAGCCGCCTACACTTTATCTGCCTAAAATTTTTCCTCCATATAACACTGTCCAATCCTTGGATTCACATAACATTACCCAATAGCTTATAGCTATGCAACTCCGGAGGTTTGACTAATTTGGGAGAAGGAGATACCAATTCAAGTTCAGAGTGTGTTCCAAATTCCAAACAGTTGAGCACGATAAGATCAAGGGTAAGGCTCTCAATAGGGCCGGGTTAAGGCTGGGTTGACCAGTCAGTCAGCCTAACCTGGCTACAGGGCTAGGGCCCAATATTAATATCAAAGGGCTGTGTTAGGGGGCCTTAAAATTGGAAACCCCTATCTTTTAGGGCCGGGCTAAGGCCTTAAAGTTGCATTAGTTCAGCCTGGCCCGTACATTTACTATATAATTTTATAAGTATATATAAGTTATTTTTTATTTTATGAAAATATGTATATATAAGTTACAATCTATATTCCTATCAAAAAAAAAAAGTTACATTCTATACAAATTAACTTTAGAAAATTAGTTAATATATATTTTTTATACAGACAGCGTCGAGCGGGAAATAGCGTAGAGGACGAAAATCAAACCGACGACCTATTCCCTCACATTGGAGGGAGTGTACCAACTAGGCTAATGCCTCTTTAGTAGAAAATTAGTTAATAGTAATTACTCTATTTATTAATTTACCGCTGAATTCCTTAACTAGCCCTCAATGTTTCCCTTAGATGCATCTAAATAGATATTTTTTAGGGTAGTTTAGGAATTAAAGATTATTTTTTTTAAGGCAAGATGTGAAAGTCATGCCCTCCTATTTACGCGAGTATTATATTTGGTATAAATATATTATTTAACATTAGTTTAAGAATTTTACAGTATAAATTACAGCAAAATTATTTCAATATAATTTCTTTTATATATATTTTTGAAAAAATTATTAGCAAACTACAGGGTCCAAAGCCCAGCCCAAGCCCGCCCTGACCCGACTAGTGTAAGGCTAGGTTGGGTAAATCAAAGCCCGCCTAAGTCAGAGCTAGGATCGGTCCTGGGGCAAGGCCTATCAGGCAGACGCCCCGGGCACGAGAAATTTTGGGGGGCCCCTATTCTTGCAAGTCTTTAAGGGCTATTGGTTAATATAATTTTTAATGTACCAAAATTGTAAATCAAGTTAATGAGTTTGTTGGTTAAGCTACTAGTGTTGTTTTACTTTTTATCCAATGGGTTATGGGTTCAACTCTTCCCAAGCCTCATCTTTGCATTTTTTTATGGGTCGGATCAGGTCGATGCAAGTCATGGATCGGGTCAATTGCCTCACTGGGCTAGGCCAGCCTTATGTATTGATCAGTAGATTCTCTCGCCCCATTTTGGCCGCTCTGAATTTGTTTGACCGGATCATATATATATATCTCAATTTTTCGCAACTTACCTATCAACTTGGATACACTTGACGAGAGCTATCCAATAAACCTATTTATGGAACATTTTAAGAATGATAAAGTGCTAAAAAATGGCATGAAAATTCAATGGCAGTTAAAGTGCTAAAAAATGCCACCATGTTATTAGTTGGGTTACTCGATCCATGGGTACATTCTACTATTTAGCTTTTATCTTTTTTTATTTTTACTTTCCTTTAATATATATTTTTGTTAACTTATTAGTTGCATTTTCAAATTATAAACAGTAGAATGAATATGTAAATATTCGTAATCTAAGAGCAATTATGGTGATAATTTTAAATTTCAGCAAGCTTTCGGTATTTTGGGAAAATTTTGAAAAGTTTCGAAAAAATTTCGAGTACAAAAAATATTATATATAAATTATATTTAATATTTATAAAAAAATTATTTATTATGCAAAATCAACTAAAATTAAAAGAAACTTCATTAAATTTGACAAAATTTTGTTGGCAATTTCAGAGAAATCATAGAAATTTTGCTGAAAGTTATGTCCAACTTCTGTTTGGTAAATTTCTGCAAAATGTTGAAAAATATCGGAGAAATTTGTCACAATGGGAGAAATGAATATTAATTTATTTGTTAAAAATAATAATTTGTGGCGATTTTTTTTTGGATTAATATGAATGGGAGCCCCATTTTAGAAAAACTCGCCTTGGGCCCCCAAAATCTCAGTGTCAGCCCTAGTTAGGGCCTAACCTTAGAAAATAGGGTAAGGCTAGGTTTTTTGGGGGCCGGCCGGGTTGACAGCCTTAGCTGGGGTAGCCCGTCTAATCGCTTATCCTGGCCCTAAAATTTTCGAGCTAGGACTTTAAAATTGGGTAAGAGGGCCGGGCATGGTACTAGAAGCGAAAGCCTGCCATTAGATGAGTGGGGTAAGGGCTTAACAAGTTAAAGCCCACACATCTCTTTTAATTATATAAATATATTAATATAAGAATATAAAATATAATTATACTTATTTACAGTTAAATTATCAAAATAACCCCTACTATTACCACTAGATTCATTAAAGGAATAATTGTACGAATATTTTGATAATTTGAATATCCGCAAAGAGAGGTCTTACAGTTTTCTTTTCCATCATCCAAAATTTTTCTCTATATTTTAAAAATAATAATATAAAAATAAAATAAAATAATAAATAAACAATAAACAATAAAGCTTGATGCCTGACCCCGACCCGAGCCCACCCTGACCGCCCTAAGTTATGGCTAGGCCTGAGCATATGAAGGACCCCCGCTAAGTTAGTGCGAGAATAGGACTAGGGGTGAAATGGGTTGAGCTTGGGTGTCAGGCTAGGATTAAACCAAGTCCAGCACGACGGATTCAAACGTAGCCCAAATTCAGCCGGAGCCTGTGGTGGGGTTATGATCACAAGCCCATGCCTGGCTCAATTAGGGCGTAGGCTCGGCCTATAGATAAGTTTTATTTAGTTACGTGGGTCTCTGTTTTTTTCAAAATTCAGAACGGAGAGCCTCAATGGAGAAAGATTGTTGCTAAATGATAAATAAAATTTGTCTAATTTGGAGGACTGATCAGCTGCTAAGCGTAAACACAGAACAGAAAAAGGTATACCTGCAAGGGAGAGGCAATTCTTGAGGGTTAAGGGGATCAGGCGCCATGACACAGAACAAGGTGTCTCGCCAATTCGCTGCACGTGACCGGTACAGATCAAAATTACTGTTGTACTTGACCTTTCTGTCTGGGTCACGTGAGTGGAACTCCATCTTCACCTCATTTGGAGACTCAAAAAACCTCTTTACCCCTTCAATCATCTCATCAAGAACACTGACAGGGACTCCATGATTCAGCACCTGAAAGAAACCCCACTTCTCTGACGCATCTCTGATTCCGTCTACGATCTTGTTACGCTGACCGTCCCCTTTTTCGATGCCTCTGAGATCCACGATCGGAATCTGGAGGTGACAGTAATCTGATCTGTCATCGACGAGATCTTCAGGTGGTCGGATGAATATTCGAGGGATCTTTTCCACGCCATCATCGACGAGTCCTTTGACACCGGCTTTTGAATCATCGAACTCCTTTAATTCTTTATAACGGTCGTATTCTGATGCTATTTCCATAGAGATTTCTCCGGCCCCTGGGTTATCCATATTTTGCATTTTTTTTTTTTTCTGTTTGCAGTAGTGAGATACTAATTACAGCAACCAGAGCCAGTCAGTTTATCGACTATATCTCTCAAGTCAACTGAAGTAAACGGCAAGATGTTTGGGTTCGCCGATTCTGTCAAAAGTAGACTTTTGCACATTTTGGACGCACTGACTACAAGGAAGCCCGACTCTCTTGACCGTCATTTAAAGTAATCGATAGATTGAACTGCAACGGGCTCGAAACGGGAAAGCATCAAAATTTTGGCCGAAAAGAACGAATTTTCGGTCCAAAATTTTGGTTTCTGTTCCCACCGAAACAAAATCTTATATTTTCAGTAATTTTCAGCTCCTTTGAAGATTTCAACCGAAATTTCGGTTTCGGTCCCCACCAAAATCGAAATGAAATCCGAGATTTTGGTCCTTAATTTTAACCATCATATCTCTGGATATTACTATCAACAGTTGTTTGGGTAGCTCTATTCGCGCCCACACGTTCTGTGAAAGCGCCAACCTCCTAGACCTCTTGAAAACTGCTGATTGATTTGGATCAAAGGGGTCTAAGACGTTGGTGCATCAATCTCAAAATCAATTGGCAATGATTGGAGGGGCCTAGAATATTGTGGGAGGGAGAAAAAAAGGTTATAATTTACCCAATGTGGGACTAAACTTCAACGAAGCTAACCCTTTCTCAAGCCATTTGAAAAGGTTTTAGGCTATTATACTGGAAAAAAAGTTTTAGGTAAAAAGCGTTTTGCGGAATTTTGAAGTTCTAAGAGATGTGAGATCGAAAATATGTGGAATATGTGAGTAGGTTTTGTTCTTAGGAAAAGCTTAAACTATCCTTTCAAGTAGTCTTCCCCAGGCCCACGGATTAAGGGATACCTGATAGCTCCATCGCTCAGGCGAAAATTTCGCGTTTGAAGGTTTTAAAGAATTGATTTTGGAGAGAATAAAGATTAAAATAATCTGAAACAACTCTCTCTCTCTTCTCATTTTATGCCTCTTTCTCTCTCTTCTCTTTCGCCAGCATGTTATCACGTAACTTGTATAATTAATAACAAAATTAAATATAAGAGTCATTTTAAAATCGATGTATATCTTTTATACATGATTACATTATATGTTCTTTTTTCTTAAAGAAGCATGAGATAAGAATCTAAGTAAACCCTATCTCGTGAGGTTGAATGGGTTCTTAACCTCTATTAAATAAGAAAAAGGTAGAAATTACAAAAGACCACCAGTACAAAACACTCATTAAACAACCAAGAAGGATTAAAGCTAGTTATATAGGGATGTTACCTCACAACCAAGAAGGATTAAAGCTAGTTATACAGGGATGTTACCTCGAAGATTTGCGTACTTAAAAATCCGAAGGTCTTTTCAGATTTCTTATTTGTTCATGTTCTTCGAAGAAAGTGGTTCGAGGGGTCACATCAACAAGATCAAATGCTTGCCCAGGGTGAAAATGTCTGGATCGTTACATATACAGAAAAAAAACTACCAAGTGTTAATGCCACCAGGTCTCAACCCTTCTGTGAGTCTATATGTATATATTGCCATATTGCCTGCTATTTGAAAATACCCGACTAGTATTTCCAATATGGTAATACGAAGACCTGCAATGATAGAAACAAGGAGGCAAGGATCAAATTTTGGTTGAAATGATCGAAATTTCGGTCTAAATTATCGGTTTCGGTCCTCATCGAATGATAATTTGGACTCCAAATTTTCGGTCATATTTTGTATGGGCAATGGCGGAGCTACATTGTTCAATGGGGGGCCTCAGGATCTTATGTGAATTTTAATTATAATGTTTTACTCGCAAGTGCACGAATCGGATTATATATAGTGGGTGCGGAGTACGAGATCATGCCCACGAGGACTAATTTTGAAAGATCTAAAAAGATAAGACAGTAATTCAAGAAATTCACTAAGATCTAACAGTATTCTACCAGTCTTATGATTTAATTTTGTGAGATGACAATTACTGATTACAAACTAAAACTTAACTGATAATTCAAAAGTAAAGATAAAGATAAAGATACTAAATCCTCCCATCTTTGGTCCGTTCTTCCCGTAATACAAATCTACGGATTAAATTATGAGATATACCATTAAAAACAAACATATTTTATGGAAGATAAATTATCAAAACCCTAATAGGTTCCACGTTGCATCCCTGCAATCAGGACTTAACTTCAGAGATGATTTTTATATATAGATCTGGGATCAAGGGCATAGCTCGACTCACATGATCTCAAGTTCAAATAAAAATTATCCCCAAAGTGGGTAAAAATTCCAACAAGAATACCACCATAGATCTGAAATCAAGGGCATGGCTCGGCACACTCGATTTCATATTATGGAGTAATTAAGATAAAATTATCATTACAGATCCAAGATCCAGGGCATGGCTCAGCACACTCGATCCCAGATCATAATCGTAATTAGATTCACACGATGAAAGCAAAAAGACCATATAACAATGATTGGGTAAAATTACCGTCACAGATCTGAGATCCCGGGCATGGCTCGGCACACGCGATCCCAGTTAGTGGCGGGGATTTCATCCGTTCTTGATAGCACAACGACCATAAAAATAAGATCTCATATTTTAATTCTAAATTTATATTATTAAAAGTACATCCCTCGGATAGGAATCATTAGATCCCCAAGATCCCTATCCCTATGAATTTAGCCACACATATTGTAATTAAATGATATAAATAAATAAAGAAGGGAAAATAACATTAATTTAATGAATTAAAATTACTTCAAACTTCAAAAGAAATTACTTTGATCCAAAAGTACGATGATCTTCAGAAACGAAATTAATGCAGGAATAAACTTGAATAAAAATAATAATAAACTGAAGGGATGAATACTAGAAAATTTTAGGAACAAAGCTCTCAAAAAGGAATAATAAAAACTCTCTAAAACTAATCCTATTTCCCTAAAAATTAATTCTCTCATTCGAAGTGTTTGAGTCGGCTTTAAATAGATGCACGTCGCGTAGGTTTCCCAACCGCAATAGTGTCCCAGCCGCAAAAGTTGGGGTCGATTAATCGACCCAATAGGGTCGATGCATCGACCCTGCAAACGAGGCTAAAAGTCAGCTTTAAAGTGTTAGTTCCGTGTCTGACACTCTTTTCTCTTCGATTAATCGACCAAAAGGGTCGATGCATCGACTCCCAGAAATTCGTGAATTCCAGCACACTTTTTGTATCAGACACTGCTTCGGTATTTTGGTCATAACCTTTTGTCCTGAACTCAGATTGAAGTGATTCTTACTCCATTAGGAAGCTGACGAAAAGATCTACAATGTTTGTGTTTTGACAATTTCATAATTCGACTGTCTTGAAGGTCCAAATTGAGCCGCAAGTCATACCAAGTTCTCGATGACCCAAAGTTGCAGTGTCTTGGCATTATTTTCAGAATTATTGGGTTGTTTTCTATACTTGGCTTGTATTTACCTGAAACATTTTAAATCTAATAATTCTCATCAGATAGCCTTCATCGGATAGCTAAATGTAGGTATTTAGGGGTGAAATATCATCATATTTCACTACTCATCAGGATCCCCCATCTCAAGTTTTTTTTCTTTAAAGTCTCTTAAGTTTCATATTTTTAGAGGCAATATTTTTTAATAAGGATCCCCCAAACCCCAAAACTTCTTAAATATTTTAAAAACTTACTTTTTTATCAACAAGTTTTTTAATATGAATAAACTCCCAAAATTCTCTCTTTCTCTTTCTCTCTTTTCAAATATTACTCCCAAAATCCTCTCTCTCTCTCTCTCTCTCTCAAGAGTCTCTCTCCCCTCACAAATTTTTTAATATAAATAAACTCCCAAAATTCTCTTTTTCTTTCTCTCTCTCTCTCTCTCTCTCTTTTCAAACATTACTATCAAAATTCTCTCTCTCCCCCCACTCTCAAGTCCCAACATCTCTCTATCTTCTCTCTCCTCTCTCTCTCTCTCTCTTAAATCTTAGCCACCCATCTCTTTCTATGACATCTCATTCACTCTTCGAACACCAACGCCAAGATCTCTGATTGTCATCAATTTTTCCCTGAAGTCAAAAGTATGCTATAATTATTAATTTTTAATAAAAAATAAGAGCTCTAATTTAATTTTTTTTAGTGAGAATTACTTCTTTTTTAGAGTTGTTTAATTATTATTATTATTATTTATTTTGTGTTTACGATTTGATAAAAGCGAGTGTGACAAAATTATTATTATCTTACAACTATAAGGGATCCCCCATTAGAAAAATCTTGGCTCCGCCACTATGTATGAGACTCAAAATTTTGGCCAAATAATTTATTTTCAGCCGAAATTTCGGTTCAAATTTTCGATTTCAGTCATACCCGAAGCCAAAATTTTACGCGATATTTTTGATCCTTGAAACTTTGTGAGCATTGATAAGCAACTTCAACAAGGTTTTTAAGTGGACATTGAGAATTTGTTAATAATTCCTCACTATTAGTATTAACTGCTGGATATTTAAACTTTTAAATAGTGGGGGATTGTTAGATATTTAAAAGTTTATTAAACTTGTCTTTTCCCAAGAGGTGTGTCTGTTCAATTGAGGTGTCTTTTCAAAGTGGTGTGTCTTTTCAAAATGAAGGGTCTTTCTAAAGTGGTGTGTCTTTTTCGAAGGGATGCGTGTTGCACCTTTTCATATGAAAATAGTGCATTAACACACAACTTAATTTCTATTTAAGGAATCTAAAATCATTGTTTTATATACCATAATAGAGTCTCCTTTCTTATCTCTTGTTTTATCTTTAAAGGTTTTGATCAGAGTGTTCTTGCAATATTTAGTGTTTGGATAGCGTGAATGGATTCGCCAAATCCTTCACAAGAATATTGGTGGGGACAAATATTGGTTTAAAAACAATGATATTTCTCATGCCTCGGACTGATTTCCTGTATTATTTCAGATCAACATTTCAATTTTTTAAACCAATATTATGCTTAACATCAACTTCTTGTGACGGAAAGGGAAAGAATCAAGGGACAAGAAGTGGGAGGCGCAGGGATGGTCGATTTTGCTTCTCCTTTGGATAGTGGAAGTGTTCTTATCCTTAAAGATTGCCGAACATAGTCTCGAAATTTGTTTGAGGAAAGTGAGATCTTTGGCAATCAAGACTCATGTCAATTCAGAATCCAATTTGACAAAACCGTGAAGAAGTTTGGCACTTTTGTGAAAGATGTTATCATCAATTTTTCTAAAAGCGCTTATCAGAGAAAGTTCTATCTTTGGATCTAAGAACATGCTTCTCTTTATACGACAACTGTCAACAACGCGTCAATGCTTGAGGAACTATATTTCCTTTTCCAAGTAAGTCTATTATTATTATTTTATTAGAATGAAAAATATTTAAAAAGGAAGGAAAGTAAAGGTTAGATTCATCATCGTAATCCTGATGTCAGTATCTTCTCAATCTAGGAGATATTCACTTTTTTGAATACGAATGGCATATATGGGCTTTCCAACCATTTAGTTTTATATGTGCTTTACAACCATTTAGTTTGATGATATATAAATTGGCGCACCAGTAACCTCTTGTAGCGGTTATTCAGTTATTGGTGTCTCCTCTATCCAAGGAGGGTCTTGGATTTATATTATGCCATGCTTGTTTTTTTATATTAAAAAAAAGTAGTTTTATTTTTAGTGTTGCATTAGAAAGTCAAGTAATGGCTAATGTTACTCTTAAGCATTTTAATGTGAATGAGAAATGTTTCAGTGTTTGCACACTTTTGTGGGTTTTATGTGAGTCACATATGTGAAATATAATATATTTGCATGTGATGTATGCACATAAAAATTTATATGCTTGTGCATTTAAATAAGCATGGATGTGTCCATTATTGATCGATTGATTAGGACTCATTCATATGGTCATTGAGTGGCCTTGATCAAGTGGGCATTACTTAGAATTATTAGCAATGATCAAATGCTCATAATCTTATGACAATTTGAAGTTGTCATTATAAGATTGGTAAGACCATTGGAGATGGTTAAATAATTTTGATTGAATTATCTTAGAAAAGATATTAGATTTAGATTTGAAAATCAATTGGATTTAGATTTGAAAACTTTAAATCAGATGATGCTCATCTAATAAAGGTGTCATAATCTCGCAAGATATTTTAAAAGGCAACTATAAACCCCATCAAGTGTGTTGCTTGTATGGTCTCACAAGAAATGTTAATGAGCAATTATAAACCTCATTGAGTGTGTTGCTTGTATGATTAGAATCTGGTAAGAGATTCAAGAAACAACTATGTATCTCAATGAGTGTGTGACTTGAATGGAAATAGGTAGAGAAATGAAGTAATTTAAGGGTCTATTGGTAGACGTACCAATAAAGATTAAATTAAAACTTTTAAATTCTCTATGGAACTTGTTTCCTTGTCAATGAACAAGATAACAAATGATTTCTAATTTTAGACAAAAATGTCTGAAGAAATACTATATGTGTTGATAATTGCAATAATGAGCAATTATCAAAAGTATTAGTCTAAAAGAAGAATTGGGATGAGTTTAAAGTCATTTACCCAAACAGTTACTTAGGATGGGAACCCTACCTAATATTTTTTTGATCAATGTTTAGGTTCAAAGGGAAGAATAGGTCATAAATCTGTGGCGGACAAACGGGCACTACATTGATGAGAATTAAATTCTCATAAACATTCCAGGAAGGGTAGTGTTTTATTTGTAATGGATAGAGGGAGGTTGAACATTGCTCTTAATAGACGTTATAAGACAATGTGTTGAGATATTAAAGTTACAGGGGCATCTCATATAGATCTACCTATATAAGTGTAAGGGTGGAACCGCCTTCAATGAGACATGACTTTATCTCATAAACACTTATGAAAATCAGGGTACTAGCATATGACCTAAATGTGCTAACCAATTTATTAAATACTAAATATATGAAATATGTGTGTGGAATAATTCCAATTTTTTGTATAAGATTGTTAGTTCAAGACTTAGTTTCACTAAAAATCTTGACAAACTTTGAGTTATTTCCACTAAAGTGAAAATTCAAGTCTGTAAGACATTTTCATTTATGCATATATTTCAGGCTTTGCTCTGATTTTAAAATTTTAAATAGTGGGGGATTGTTGGATATTTAAACTTTTAAATAGTGGGGGATTGTTAGATATTTAAAAATTTATTAAACTTGTCTTTTCCCAATAGGTGTGTCTTTTCAATTGTGGTGTCTTTTCAAAGTGGTGTGTCTTTTCAAAATGAACAGTCTTTCTAAAGTGGTGTGTCTTTTCAAAATGAAGGGTCTTTCTAAAGTGGTCTGTCTTTTCTGAAGGGATGCGTGTTGCACCTTTTCATATAAAAATAGTGCATTAACCACTACAAAAATAATGCGTATTAGCAGCGGCATGTGCTCAATGACGGTTATTATGGGCCGCCACTATAGATCAAGTATTTCATGGTGTTATCTAAAGAAAGCTTGCTGGCAAACTCAACTTCAATTGGGCCCTATATAAATGCAACCTTCCCATCAGAATCACAGCCCCGACTCTCCCTCGTTCCATCTGATCTCCCAAATGGTGAAACCCAACCAGGCGAAACGAAAACCGAAACCCTTTCTCCTTCGATCTCTCTGATCTCTAAAATTGTGAAATCCTTTCTCCTTCATTCTCTTTAATCTCTGAAAATCTCTAGCTCTATATAATCTCTCAAAAAATTGCTCAAATGACAACTAATTGAAGGCTACATCGATTTTCTTAAATTGAAGGCTCCGTCCGATTGAAAGATCTAAAATTTTATCATTACAAAAGGTTAGATCTCTTGTTTTGATGTGTGAATCTCACATTCTGATCGGTGATTCTGATTTTGAATATGTTTATAGATTTGAGATCTGACTTTTTTAGAGATTTGTTTCGATTTGTCGGCAGCTCTCCGATAGAAATGAAACACTAGAGAGGTGATTCGATATGTTTACAAGTCTCAAACTCGTGATTCAAGCTGTGGTTCAATATCGATTCAAGTTGCATTCCAAAGTCTCAAAGTTTGATTCAATATCCATTCATGTTGCAGATCAAATTTGATTTCGATTCCAGTTGCAGATCGATTTTGATTTTGATCTTTGGATGATTGATTTTGATATGTTGATTTCAGGGCTCTAAAGTTTTGTGCATGCACGGCTGAAAGTGCATTTCAGGTATATATATATATATGCCTCAAAGAAATTTCTTCTATTGAATATTTTTATTTAGATCTATAATTGTCTATTTGGACTAGAACTCTCATGGCTGAGGGGTTTAGATCTATAATTGCTCTTTAACATGTTTTAGCTATGCAAAATTGAAAATTGAAGTGCTGTTGTCTCAACACAGAATCTATGTTTAGGGTTTCAGGATTAAAAAAACAAAATTGAAAACAGTGGACAGCGACACACTTCAAGTGATTTCTCAGCCAAATGGAAAGAAATAAGATAAAATACTGCAAGTTGAAAATCAAATTTAAACTTTCAGTGCCTAAAATTTAAAGAGCACACCAATTAAGGTCACAAGCTTCATTGGTGGTAATTTCTTGTTTTAAAAGCTTGATGATTGAAGCAAGATATTTTTTTATGTTGTATTTAATTTTGGACATTTTGTTTCTACTGATGATGTATTGTGTAACTTCCAAAAGACGTTATGATTGCATTAAAAGACCATGGCCCCTTGACAGATATGATCATTGGAGAAATTTTTAAGTTGTTTTTTTCTTTTCCCCATTCTCTATGGGTATGTTCTTGTTCTAACCATTAGCATAGATCTTTACATTTACCTTACATCTTTACCTAATCTAAGATACTGCAGGGAGGTGATAGGAAAGATGTATTTTTCTATCAAGCTGATGACCATCACTACATACCCCGAGCTCTGCTGATAGATTTGTAGCCCAGAGTTATTAATGGTATTCAAAATAGTGAATATCGGAATCTCTACAACCATGAGAATATTTTTGTTTCAGATCATGGAGGCGGTGCTGGAAATAATTGGGCTAGTGGTTATCACCAGGTTTGTTTTCTGGTGTTATCAAAATTTTATTTTTTACTTAAAGAAATGTTCTTTTATCCCCCCCAATGAATTTTGTGACTCTTCCATGATGAAGACTTTATCGCAACTTGGTTCATAAGCATTATGGTGCAGTAGAAGTTTGGAACTTCTCTGTTTATTTACCAATGTTATTCTCTCTTTATGCACCTGGTGTCTTATATATGCAATTCCTGAATGTTACATGATTAATGTTGTCATGCAAACAGTTTTTTCCATCAAATATTGAAATTAAAAATAGCTCAAGAAGAACGTGAAAGTAAGAAGTTTAGAGATGTACTTGTTTTCTTATTAAGATTCTATAAAATAATAACCCAAGTCTGGAATAGCAGCCCTAAATAATGTTTAGATTTTAGAATTTTAATAAGAGAACAAGGAAAGAGAGGTGTTATATTACCTGCTTCCTTTAAAACACTTGGGGTGAATACCCTCCTTGTAGTGGGATGAGCTTTTCCATTTCCATGTAACTACTAAATTTATTTTTAATCATTTGATGAAAAATTTGAGAACATTGTAGGAACTTCATCTTTGTTTTCTTTATAAAAAGGAAATTTAAGTCACATGTTAGTCATATGTAATTGAAAGAAAGCATCAGCTACAAAAATTAGAGGCCGTTGGGGTAGCCCTCCAGACATGAATGTGAGCAAATTAAAATTTTCTTAAAATCACCTATTCAATCTAGTAGGACAAATATTTTTATGATGCCTTGCAAGTTCACAAGCTTCATATTGAAAGTTAAAATACTTAAAACAGCTAGAAAGATGAAATTATGGCATGAAGACCAATCATAGATGAGTGATCCAAATGATAGTACCATGAATAGGGCTGCCAACGGGCTGGGTAGGGAAATTTTGGTGCCCAAGAAGAAAACTGCAAATGCCCGACCTGACCCGATGGTGCACTAAAGCCTACCCGACCCGAAAACCCTACCCACCTGATGCCCGACTCGGTAAAAAGAACCTATTTTGTTTGTTTTACATATAAAATATCTAGCCGGCTCGACCTGGAAAATACCCAACCCGATCTGACAAACCTTTTGGTCAAGACACCCGACCCGACCTGAATGTCGGGTTGGATGTCTCATGCCCGACACGACTCAATAGCTCAACATTATGTACCCAACCCAGTAAAATGACGGGCCAGGTATGGAACTGACCCGACCCGTTGACAGCCCAAACAATGGACTGTTTCTTTACTTGTTTTTTTTAACAGTAGCAGTGATCTTCAGATATTGAAGAAGCTAAACGTGTCAATTTCATGATCTCTACCAATCACATTCTTGTGTGTAAATCCTAGAATGCACCATTTGCTAGAAGAAATGTCATGCTATAATTTGGTGTTCTGGAAAGAAATTTCTTTAAATGATAAAAGACTCATGGAAAAATCGGGAAGAGGTAAAATTCTAGTGAAGTTGAAACATGCATGATCCTTACTATCAAGCAATTTTTATGCTTACAGTTAAAACAATTTGTTTCCCTCAAAAAAAAAAAAAAAAAAAAAACAATTTGTACTAGTTAATGAACATAGCTCATTTGAGGATTTGGCATTTGAAGAAATAGGCAACCTATTGTAGCATTGTCAATTGTTTGTTCTGTCTTGCTATTGACCAAGTTGTTAAATTTGATCATTAGTGTTTTACTCTTGTTTGACTACTCAGGATTTGTTCTGCACCCTCTGATGGAGATCTTGGATTGCATACTTCTAATTTCTAACATCTTTTTAATTGGGTAGGTTAATGAGAGTTTTCCATATCCAATTGTTGTGTTCTGGAAAGGCTCTGCTTCTGATGCACTGAATGGATGAACAGATCACCAGCAGAGCAGTATTATTTTTCCAAGGGGAAATCCCATGCCCAGTGTTCGGGCTGCAACATTCTATAGATCTCACACATTTATGATGGATTTAATGGATGGTTAGGTATGGATGGGGTGGATGTGAGAGGAAAATTGGGCATGGCCCCGGTAGGTGATGGGATATGGGAGGGGTTAAAGGAATGGGGTGGAGCATTGGTGAAGGGGGATGGGTTGGAGATGTTTAAAGATGATGGAGGGTAAAGGGTGGGTGCTTGGAAAAAATTGGGCATGACCTCGGTAAAAACGGGCATGACCTGTGTGGATGGGGGGATTTGTGGGGGATTGGTTAGGGCGGAGGTGGCATAGGTGAATGAGGGTGGATCGGGTCCATGGGAATTGGGGCATGGATGTGGATTGGGAGAATGGGTTAGGATTTTACATGGTTTGGGCAAAAGATGGAGAATGAGGGGTTGGATTTTGGATATTTTGGGGGGTAGTGGTTGGGAATATAGGGGCGCCAAATGGGCCGGTGACGGTAAAGGGAGGTTGGGTGAGGGGGATGGTGGAAAAGACTTCTCCCGAATGGGAGTGGGTTGGAGAATGTGGCGGGGATGAATCGGGATCGGCGTAAACCGGGTCCACTACCCACGACATGTCTCGGTATCGGGTCGGGTATGGGTGCCTTGGGTAAGGCCCAAAGATCTTCCTCCTTCTTCCCCTACGGGACGACGGAGGACAAGATGATACCGTTGTGTCGGCACCACAAACTATCTATTTTTTGGGTTTTTAATTATTATTATTTTATTTTTTTTGAATTTTATGAAGATTTTTTGAAAAACAGTGGTTCCGAGGCCTTGGAATTCCCTTTTCGGGTGGCCTTTGTACCTTAATTCAAGACCCGCGGCGACGGTTCCGATGCACTTCGGAAGAATCAAAGGATAACCTCCGATCTATTGAAGGCACGAAAAACGAGGCAAACAACCCGATCCCCCGGAATGAGCCAAAAGAAGTTGCCCTCTTTTGACTGGCGGGGGCGTATTGGGTGTCGGAGGTGGCGGGGCCCAAAAAAGGCACTGAGCACACTAATCGGAGAACTCGGGAGGTGAAATTGCCACAGATTCGGGCTAGGGTGCTGCTGAACACACCTGGCGCAACTAATACATGCGCCAAGGTTGCAGGGGACAAATTTTACACTGGCGCAACTATTAGTTGCGCCAAGGTAAAACATGGGAGTTTAAAGCTGGCGCAACCATTAGTTGAGCCAGTTATAAATTCCAGTGTTTTTACACTGGCGCAACTAATACATGCCGTAAAACCGCCTCTCGAGCAAGCAGCGTGACCAATGCGAAATGAGTCTCTTTTTTTTTGTTTTTGTGGAAGCTAGGCTTCCGGGAACTAAGCTATTTTCTTGATGATCGATTCTCTCCTCACCGACGCCTAAAGGATTGAGTTCGGTATAACTCGCTAGCGCACTCCCCAAGGGTTTTAAGCTTTGTAGGAATGAGAACCCACCCGATATACCTCCGGCGCAAGCGCCTTTTCAAATACTAGGTGGGCTGGGACTTTTCTGGATCATCACCACTACGAGCTGCCGCCATACTAAGATCCGGGTGTTTGTATGTGTGCCTAAACCAACCCTTTTGAAAAATCTACCCCGCAAAACAAAATAATTAAGCTCCCTAACTTGGTTCAATTTTAATTTTTTAAAACTTTTCTCTTTTTTTTTTTGAAAGTTTTCTTTAGTTCAATGACCGGGGGTGATTATCCCGTGTCGTCACTACGGGCCGGCGTCCACTGTTAGGATATGAATAATAAAAAAAAAACGGGGCCAATCAAGCTACTAGGCGGGAAATATAAAGTGCTGAAATTTAAAAAGTGCCAGTCAAGTGACTAGGCAAGAAGTTGCTGAAATTTAAAAAGTGCTAGTCAAGTGACTAGGCAAAAAGTTGCTGAAATTTAAAGCGAAAATGTAGGGGTGAGTAAAAAAGGTGTCAGTCAAGTGACTAGGCAAAGATTGCAGAAATTTAAAGCGGAATCGTAGGGGTGAGTAAAAAAGGTGTCAGTCAAGTGACTAGGTAAAGATTGCAGAAATTTAAAGCGGAATTGTAGGGGTGAGTAAAAAAGGTGTCAGTCAAGTGACTAGGCAAAAATTACTGAAATTTAAAGCAGAATTATAGGGGTGAGTAAAATAACGCAATCGGAGGGGTGAGTGATAAAAAAAACAGTAAAAATAATAAAAAATAGCAATAAAATGTTAGAAAAATAAACAAAATGAAAAAGGCCTAGTTCAAGGGGAAGCTCTACTAGCTAGTTCCCAGCAGAGTCGCCATCTGTGCAACCGTGGGATCCGTGATGGTCCCGTCGCAACGATGCGCTCTCTAATAAAAAATATAGAGTCGCCACCCGGAGCTTTCGGTATCCCGGGATATCTAGTTCATTTTTATGAGCACCGAAGTGCTAAAAATATGACTCTGAATCCGGTCCACACCAAAGGCTCTTGGGTAGGGGCTTCGGTTATCAATCGGGAAGGTGTTAGGCACCCGATCACCCGCTTAACGCGGTCTCTACTAATGGCCAAAAATAAAATAGAATAAAAGAAAAGGAAATGATTCTCTCTTGCCCAAATGGGCCTCCAATGCTATTTGTGCCCCTCCGTTCCTACCGAAAATTCGGCTACGTAACGGCACAAATGAGAGGGTAGGAAGCGCCAAAAAGAAATAGGAGAAGAAAGGGGAGAGCCGGAGCCCTCGGGCCCTTGTAGCACCGTAGAGGAGCCGTGCGTGGCTTGCTTTGAGGAGCTTTTGAAGGCTTGGATGGTAGAAAAACGGGTTCTAACCACTAAGGCTTACTAGCTAACGGAGGGAGAAGGTAAGCTAGGGGATCACACACACCTAGGCTATGAGTTTTTGATGTAAGAACTAGCTTGGAAGAAGTTTTGGAATTCTAGAATTTTGAGGAAAAATAGTACACCAAAGGGAGAAAGATCTTCTCACTTTAAGCTCTTTCTCTCTTAGGTAGAAATTCTCAACCCTTAAACCAAGGGGAGGGGGGCTCTATTTATAAGAAAAGGGTGGATTAGGAGATCACTTAGATGCTAATTGGAGTTAGCAATTAGGTAATCTCAAATCTAAGGTTTCCTAGGATTTTGAGAGCTTGAAAAGGTGTGAAGGTGGTTCTAATGGTGGATGATGGGGTGAGGCCTTAAGCCACTTAAGGGGTTGCCAATAGGTGAGAAATGGGTGCAACAGGACTATCAAAATACACCCGAAAGGTTGAGGTGGTCAACAAGTCAAACCCCCAGCATGAATTTTGGGGCAAAATTGAACAGTTACTGTTCATATGCCTAGCGCAACTAATAGTTGCGCCAGGCAAATGTACAGTAAAACGATCTTACCTGATTCCTGAAGTTAGCCTCATGAGGGGTTGGGGACCTATTTATGTGGCGCAACTATTAGTTGCATGAGGCCATTCTGAGAAAATACCTGGCGCAACTATTAGTTGCGCTAGGCAAATCCAGGGGGAAAATGGCCTGGCGCAACTATTAGTTGCGCCAGGCAAAAATCTCAAAATTCTACCCGATTTTTAAATGGGCATAACATTTGATGTACAACTCCGATTGGGGTGATTCTTAGCTTGTTGGAAAGCTGGAGAAGTCCTCTTTCCAATGGTATATAATTTGATATCAGTAAAAGACCTCAGCTAGTCCTAGTGCACCACTCTTCATCCATTGCCCCGGAAGGTTAGGTTTAGGGTTCGGAATGAGTTCTAAGGGTTGGGATTGGTTTCTAAAGGTTCGGGGTAAGTTTCTAAGGGGTTTAGGGTGATTCTTAAGGGTTTGGGGTAATTCCTAAGGGTTCCATTCATACCATCAAAATCTCAGAATTGCACCTCTTAAAAGGTGTTTCGATCGGGCCTTGGGCCAAATTTGGGTGTCTACAGATGCCCCTCTTTGATATCCGATCACTGGTGATCGTATGCCAAAGAAAAGAGACATCCGAAGAGGCCCAAGGCAATACTGACGGGTCCGCTGTATTCAGAACGAACTTGAAACATCAAGTGAGTAACATGGTGAGAAAACGAAAGCCCTGGAGTGCCAGGCTAATCATTCGTTTCTCGAGGTAATCGGTTCCCAAGCGCTTAGCGACATTACTGGGCATAACCGAGGTGGAATGAGTTGCGAAAGCTCAATAGCTGGGAAAAATGTTCGCTTCTCGAGTTGCGAAAGCCCGTTAGTCGGGAAAAGGTGTTTTGATCGGGCCTTGGGCCAAATTTGGGTGTCTACACTAAAGATTTGCACTTCGGATATTTTCAGGTTGATATATTTGATCAGCTTCAGAATGCGAGTGAGGCATTTTGCACATATATTAGAGATGGGCTAGCACAGGTTAGCTTTTACTTATCATGCGAGCAAATCAGCAAATCAGCAAAAGATAAAATAAATCGTCGAGAAAAAGACAATTCGAATTGGTCCCTTGATTTGAGTTCTTGTGGCTGAGATACACATTCTACAGCAGAAAGTTGTGTTCTTGGGGCTGGGATACACATTTTTATTTTTGTACTATTGTAAAAAGACGGTGCCGATGTTCGAATTGTAGCAGACATATATATTTCTTTTTGTACTATTATAATTTTACTTTTGATTCAATTGAGTCTCATATTTTCCCAATCAATTTCCCTATTTTACTTTTATCAGAATCTCTACATTAGCAAATTAAGCTTTTAGTGGGCATCTCCCTGTTTGTGATGTCGGTAAAAACATGGTAGCGGCAGTTTTTTAGTAGTTGCCACTACTATTAAAAACATAGCGGCAGTTTTTAGTAAAAGTCGCTAATACCCTCGGTAGCGATTGTAAAGCTGCCGCTAAAATAATGTACAAAGACTAGTATTGAGTTTTATAACGCCACGAGGGTATTAGCGGCAGTTTTTTAGTTAATAGCGGCAGTTTTTGGCTGCCGCTAATAGTCTTATTTTTTGTAGTGAACACACCACTTGATTTCTATTTAAAGAATCTAAAATCATTGTTTTACACACCATAATAGAGTCTTCTTTCTTATCTCTTTTTTTATATTTAAAGGTCTTGATCAGAGCATTCTTGTAATATTTAGTGTTCGGATAATGTGAATGGATTCGCCAAATCATTAACAAGAATATACAATTAGTTCGTTATATCCTGAAACTAGTTTGTCGGTAACCTATTGGTGACCACTTTGTCGATGTGGTGAGGGCAAATATTGATTCAAAGACAATGATATTTCTCATGCCTTGGACTGATTTCGTGTATTATTTCGGATTAACATTTCAATTTTTTCAACATTAATAATATGAAAGTAGATACCAAAATAAGAGAAATTTCGCCAAAAGCTTGGATGTACTCTCATATTGGAAAAAAAAATTGTTACTAAAATCCAAAGAAGATATAATAATTTGAACGGCTTCTAGAAAATAGGACATTAAAATCATCCTTAGACATTTGACGTATGGAGTGAAAGAGACCACCTTCTCTCCTTAAAATAGTTAGGTGACCTTCAATCAAGGCTGGACCTTCCCAAATCGTTGGCCATACTTTTGGAAGGCAATAGAGCCTTTATGGACTCTTTCCCTCCTTACCTTTTGACTTGCCCAATAAACCTCCATCTCCTATCCTTAAATCATAGAAATCCCTAGCCCCCTTCCTCCTTCATCCATCTCTTCCATCTTTTCTTCTCAGCAAGAACGCAGCCGACTCTTCTTCCTATCACGTTTAATCAAGCACCCGCCGACCCACCTCCAAAAGCGCACCGTCGGATCAAAGTGTAACCTGCTGCATCGCTCGCATCGCCGAATCGACAAGCAGACAGCCATATCGCCGGATCGATCGGAGCCATCTCGAAAAAACCACGTTCACGCTCCAATAGGTGGGTGCCCCTCGATCAATCTTAAAATACTCGATTTATATATATATATATATATATATATATATATATATATATATATATATATATATATATATATATAACACTCCATTAATGGAGCTCCTGTGTTGTTGAAGAAGAAGAAAATATTTAATAAGCACCTATTTATTTATTTTTTTATATGAGTACTCTAAATCGAAGAACGTAGTATATATATATATATATATATATATATATATATATATATATATATATATATATATATATACATACATAGCCGTGTATTATAAATATACCAAATCAAATCCTCTTCCTCTTCTTCCTTGCCCACAACTCTACACGTCCATGTAACTGTGACGCTAAAAAAAAAAGTATATAAAAAGGGAGGGAAATCATATATATATATATATATATAAGTTTATGATTGTTATATAATCTGTTTTACTTTGAGGTCCTTCCCCAATTCACAGTTACTGTGAAGACCATATAATTAGATTGAGCATATGGTCCTTCCTTGTTTTATACCTCTGTAGCAGAAAACACCAATAAGAGATTGGTTGTAGAGGGAGGAAGAGAAGTGGGCAAGAGCATATTTGATCCTCTAAAAAAATGTGCTTATTTGAGGACCCTCTCAGCTCTAGCTTCAACTGTGTCTCACCATGTGAGTTTTGATAATTTTCCCTACTTGATGCCCATCATAAAGATTCAAAACAGCAATCTATATTAACTAGTGTTCTTGGCATAATTAAGATCGGACTCGTCAACCTCCAATCACGATCTAAATTTAATCTCGACTGGTTGTAAATCCTGTGATCTGGACTGGAACTGTACTCAACCTCACACAGAGAAAGTTAGAGAGAGAAATCCTAATAGAAATTTTAGAGTGAGAAACCCAAGGTTTTAAGAGGGCGACTCATAGTTCTATAGAGAAAAATCAATGGCTTTTAACAGATAGACCCATGGTTTTATAGAGAGAAGTTCAAAGTTTTAGTAGAGAGGCTCATGGTTCTAGAGAGAGAAACCTAAGGTTAGTGAGAAGACCCATGGTTTGTAGAAAAAAAAAAAGAAAAAGAAACCCACAGCTGTAGCAGAGAGACTCATGGTTCAACTGTATGAACCTTTGAGAATTGAGTTCCTTGATGAGGACATCCTGTTTATAACGGAAGACGATGCGGAGGAAGCAGAAGAATCTTGGGTAATGCACTTTAACGGGACAGCAAATGTCGAGGGTCAAGGAGTTGGCGCCATTCTGATTTCACCGAAAGGATCCCACATACCCGTCTCTATTAAACTCAACTTTCCTTGCACTAACAACATTGCCGAGTATGAAGCATGTGTCCCTGATCTGCAGACGGCTCTCGATCTGAATATAACTCACCTTTGAGTGTTTGGTGATTCGCAGTTAATCATATGCCAAACGAATGAAGATTGGAAGACGAAAGATGAGAAACTGATCCCTTACCATAACTACCTCGAGGATCTGATAGCCTGCTTTCAAGATGTGGCATTCTCATATGTCCCTCGGATAAGGAATTACTTCGCCGACGCACTAGCAATGTTGGCATCAATGATAGAAATCCTGTACGGTACTGAGATGAAGCCGATCATGATCGAGCAAAGAAATGAGCTGGCCTTCTGCTTCCAGATTGAGGAACCTACAAAGTCTAATGATGAGCCACCTTGGTTCTCAGATATCAAGAATTTCCTCGAGACTCTAACTTTCCCTGAGGATAAGTCCAAGACGGACCGACGAACCGTTCAACATCTAGCAGCAGGATACGTCATTTGCGGGGAATGCCTTTACAAGCGATCCTACAATAACATCTTGCTCAAGTGCCTTACGGAAAGTGAAGCGACCAATATTATGAAGGAGATCCACGAGGGAGTATGTGGCGCCCATGTCAGCGGTCAAATACTCGCCAAGAAAATTCTGTGACAGGGATACTTTTGGACCACTATGGAATCAGATTGTTGTAAACATGTTCAGAAATGCTACAAGTGTCAGGAACACTCCAGTTTGATACACGCTCCTGCCATCAATCTTCATTGCATGACCACTCATTGGCCATTTGCTACCTGTGGCCTTGACATCGTCGAAATGATTAATCCAAAAGCATCAAAAGGACATCGGTTCATCCTCGTCGCCATTGAATACTTCACCAAATGGGTTGAAGCAGCGTTCTATGCCAACATCACGGTTAGTCACGTCGAGAAGTTCCTCAAAAATAATATTGTGTGCCGATTTAGAGTACCCAAAGATATCATCACAGATAATTATACAAACTTTGCGAATAAGCACATTCGAGTCTTCTGCGAGCAATACAAGATCAAGCACCCTCAAGAAAATGGTCATCACTTACCAAGATTGGAGCGAAATGCTACCATTTGCTTTATGGACCTACAGAACGTCAATCCGTACTGCTACAGGGGCAACTCCATTCTCCCTTGTGTATGGAACTGAGGCCTTCCTACCAGTAGAAGTTGAAGTACCCTTGCTTCGAATCCTCATGGAATAAGGCTTACCCGAAGCAGAGAGAGAGAGAAATCCCGCTTTGAATAATTGAATTTACTAGACGAGAAGAGACTCCTAGCCTTGTGTCATACTCAAGTTTACCAGGGGCGAATCGCACGCGCTTATAATAAACGTGTCCGCGGTCGGGATTTAGAGATAGGAGACACAGTGTTGAAGAAGATCTTCCCATCCCTCCATATCGATTCGAGAAGAAAGTTCAAGTCGAACTGGGAAGGACTGTATGTCGTCCGAGAGGTGCTGTCGGGATACGCCATCCGCCTCACCACCATGGATGGAGATCATCTTCCTGAGCCCATCAATGCTGAATGCGTCCGATGGTTATACTCTTAGTCTATCGCGATAAGGTAAGTATTGGTGAAACAGATACGTGACTGCTTAAGAACCACCCAAAAGAGGCCATCATTTCAAGCACAGTAGCCAAAAAGCAACCCTAAAAATAATGATATCCTTTGCTACCCCATATTGAGCCTAGACCTTTTCTTTCAAATAAACCCCTTTCCCAAAAAAAATGTGTGTGTACATATATAAAAAAGGGGAAGTAAAGTTACTATCAAAATCTAGAAAATCGAAAAAGTAAAACCTCAAAAAGAGATTACTTGAAATAAAGCAAAAAGAATAAAAAATATAGAAGAATCATGGGGCAGGTATAATAAAACCCCCAAAGAAGAAAGTATGTTGAGAAAACTGAAGTCATGTTAAGGAAACCCTCCTAGCCCAGCATACCTTCAAATCCTAACCTGACCCATAGCCAAACTATACCCTGAAGGAAGCCCTCTTTGTAGGTTCACAAGCAGTCATAGTATCTGTTAAGTCAACACAAGCCAAGTTGTGAGACGATACCAGAACCCCATCCAGCCGGCTATGACGGAATCGACGTCTATGTCGTGACTTTTGAAAAAATGAAAGAAATAAAAATAATAAAATATAAAATAAATATACAAGCTCAATGTAAGATGGACGTGGTGAAAACTCAACAGGACACTACGGGTAAAAACAGTGAGTTTGTGCGGACCAGGTGAAAACCCGAAAGGGCGCTTGGGGTAAGAGAGCTAAACTCATGGACGTAGTGAAAACCCAAAAGGGCGCCACGGGTAAAAAGAGATAAAAAATGAGCATGATGAACCCACCTTGGGTGTTGTGAGTTGATGAGTACTGAAAAATGAGGATATTTCACCCCTAAATACCTATATTTAGCTGTCCGATGAAGGCTATCTGATGAGATTGATTAGATTTGAAGTGTTTCAGGTAAATACAAGCCAAGTATAGAAAACAGTACAGGAATTCTGAATATAATGCCAAAACACTGCAACTTCGGGTAATCAAGAACTTGGTGCGACTTGCGGCTAAATTTGGACCTTCAAGACGGCCGAATTACGAAATTGTCAAAACATGAAAGTTATAGATCTTTTCGTCAGCTTTCCAACGGCGCACGAATCGTTTCAATCCGAGTTCGGGATAGAAAGTTATGGCCAAAATACCGAAGCAGTGTCTGAACCAAGAAGAAGTGCTGAATTTCACGGATTTCTGGGGTCGATTAATCGAGCCAGAGTTTAAGTTTGACACGAATCTGACACTAAAAGTCTATTTTTTGGGATTCTTGGTCGGCTCGATGCATCGACATCCATTGGTCGATTAATCGACCCGAAAAAGTAGGCTTAGGAGACCTCCGCACGACGGGTCTATTTAAAGTGACTCAAACACTTCGGGGAAGGGGAGATTAGAATTAGAGTTTTTTTTAGAGAGTTTTAGTTTTTAGTGTTCTTAGTTTTTAGCCATTGTTTTTCATAGTTAGACATAGAAATAGGGAAGTTTTATTATTTCTTTTTGAGAGCTTTGTTCCCTTTAATTTTTCAGTACTCATTCCTTCAGTTTATAAATTTTGTTCAAGGTTTATTCCTGCATTTATTTCGTTTCTGAAGATTATCATCCGTGTGGATCAACGTAATTTATTTTGAAGTTTGAGGTAATTTTAATTAATGTTATTTTCCCGTCTTTATTTATTTATGTCATTTACTTACAATATGTGTGGCTAAATTTATAGGGATGGGGATCTAATGATTCCCATCCGAGGGATGTACTTTTAATAATATAAATTTAGGATTAAAATATGAGATTTTATTTTATGGTTGTTGTGCTATCATGAATGGATGAAATCCCGCCACTAACCGGATCGCGTGCGAGCCATGCCATGCCCGGATCTCGGATCTTTTACCTATCATTGTTATGGTCTTTGTGTTTTCATCGTGTGGATCTAATTACGATTATGTTCGGGATCGAGTGTGCCGAGCCATGCCACTCGGATCTTGGTTACGTCAGAATGGTAATTTTATCTTAAATAATCCCTAATCTGAATAAAGTGTGCCGAGCCATGCCCTTGATTTCATATTTGTAAGTGGTATTCTTGTTGGAATTTTCACCCACCTTGGGGATGATTTTTATTTGAACCTGAGATCATGCGTGCCTAGCCGTGCCCTTGATCCCAGATCTATATATGAAAATCATCTAAGTCCTGATTGCAGGGATGCAACATGGAACCTATTAGGGTGTTGACCATTGATCTTCCATAAAAGATGTTTGTTACTAATGAAATATCTCATAATTTAATCCTTAGATTTATATTATAGGAAGAACGGACCAAAGATGGGAGGATTTAGTATCTTCATCTTTATCATCATCTTCACTTTTATTTGTGAATCATCAATTGAATTTTAGTTTGTAGTCATTAATTACCATCAACCACTTAAATCATAAAACTGGTAGAATACTGTTAGATCTTAATAGATTTCTAGAATTGCTTGTCTCTTTTAGGTATTTCAAAATTAATCCTCGTGGGAACGATCTCGTACTCCGCACCCACTATATACAAACCGATTCGTGCACTTGCGAGTAAAACATTACATTAAAAATATCACATCATGAGTAAAATGGATTAAAGAATTAAAAAGAAAAGAAAGGTTTGGACTGATTGAGAAGATTGATGCGTGAGGAACACTCTTGGTTGTTCTCTCTGATACCCTTCTTCGATTGGGCCGCTCATGTTAGCTTAATCGGGCCCCGACAATAATTGCCTTTGTGAAACCGCTTTGTCAAATGTATGACTCAAGGTAAGGAGAAAGGTTTGACTCAATCTGAGGGGATAGTACGTTCCAGTGTTGGAAAGGCTCTTGAAACTCTATCAAACCCAACTGCTTAAAAAGGGGTTCGACCATGCTCAAAAGAAGACCCGAGGTCTCATCCAGTAGTTAATGCACCACACCCAAAAAATACATAAAACAGAAAGAACAAAAAGTCTGTATATATAATAACTCCCCTTCTTTTACAAATGCACCGCTTACACCACATCCCAAAAAATAGCCGGTGTGATAATTAGCTTCCTTTCTTTCCTTTTTTTTTTATAAAATAGCAAAAAAAAACATAAAGAACATATGTATACCAAAAAATGTGTGTATCTGTGAAGGGGTTTCTTACGCCCCTTTTTCTGTGTATT
Source organism: Chloranthus sessilifolius (assembly GCA_021018995.1). Taxonomy (NCBI): domain Eukaryota; kingdom Viridiplantae; phylum Streptophyta; class Magnoliopsida; order Chloranthales; family Chloranthaceae; genus Chloranthus; species Chloranthus sessilifolius. Next base: position 138,031,636 of record CM037587.1, read on the forward strand.
TGATTTGTGCAAAAAGTAATGTGTGCAGGAAGGAGTTAGCAGCCCAACTCGCGCTTCAATGCGCTAATCTCAGCACGAAGGTCATCTTCCCGGACATTCCGCTCGGTCAACCAGTGACCATGCAAACTCTTGTACCTCTTCCGAGAAGAATCAACAGCTCCAAAGGCAACACTCAAGGATCCTCTCAGACGAAGGACCTCACTCTCTGTTATCTCCACTCTAACTTTTTCCTACGCCAAAGGCTCATGTAGGACCCTCTTCTCATCCACTAGTAGCTCAATGCGGGTTCAGAGTACCGTCTCTTTCTTTGGCCAGGGGCCTCCAGTGTTAATGATCTCTACTGAATCAGGACCATCAGCAACAGGCTGCTCAGTCAATAGCCAAGCCCCATATTCGGGAGAAGACTGAACTAAATCTCCTTGCTCCATATCGCACATCAACATCGACTGACACGTCTCCCAAAGAGCAGCAATTCGATCTATGTCTCCGGAGGACTCCCTAGAAAAGATCAAATCGCATAGAGGGGGTTTGACCTTGCAAGGCACCTGCTGAGAGCAGCCAAACTGACGCAACACCCGGAATGGGAAGTAGATAGTGTTGCCAATCAATCCTAGGAGGGTGATGCCCTCATGGTCTCTAGAGCGAACTATTGGGAAGGTCCGGTCCAACCAAGGAAGTCTCCATATTAGCTCAGCGTCGGTCAACCAAAGCTTTAGAACTGACAAATTGCCCTATGGAAGCAGGTGGCACCTACCCAAAAAGCACTGAGCCGCCTCACCTCGGGCAATATAAAAGCGTGGCACGGGCCCCAAGATAGCGAGGTGCTCGCACAACCAAACCTGAAGCAGCAAGGGACACCCCCGAAGGCCCTCCACCTTGCCCAGAGCAAAAGCATCAAGGCATCGATATAGCTCGGCAAGCACCAAATGCATCATAGATCGGCCCGCCTCCAACTCGATCAAAATATCGCAAATTGCCAAGGAGAAGCTCTCCCCCCCCGGTAAAGAAAAGGATTTCTGAAATGAGACCGAGAGCTAAGGCTTTTGCATTGAAAATTTTTCTAACCGGCAATTTTCGGAGGCTTTCGTCACCAAAAAGTTCTTTGAGGAATTTTATTGAACTCCTTGTGGGCCCCCTAATGAGACTTTTCCTACACTCAAGTTTCTTCAGACTGAGAGTAAGGTGAATGGATTTAGAGTAGTCTGACCGCGGCGTGACTCTTGCAAGGCCCCTATGAAGCTTCAAGCCGAACAGAGTGAATAGCTCCTCAAGGGTTGGGGTTAGCTCCCGCTTCCCAAAACGGAATACATAGAAATTTGCATCCCAAAATGAAGCAGCAGCGTAAAGAAGGTCCCACCGTAGAGGAACTTCAAGAAAGGAAGGAAGGCAAGATAGCCCAAGGCACTCCATGTCGGCGAGCTCACTCTCATTCAAACTCCCAACCCAAGCTGTTAGAAATTTGGGTCCCAAGCCCAAGGAAGGGGGTAAATTGGCTCCAAGCCCTCCACGTAAGGGAGGGTTGGGAAGTGGGTCCATAGACGTACAAAGATCTTTTGAGAAGATAAAAATCGATGTATGGTGATGGACCCGCCTTGGAAAAGCAAGAACAAAAAGAATTAGTCAAAAAGGCCAAGTCGAACAAAAAAGAGAGTTTTTGGGCTGACTCGGGTATATAAGGACCCACAGCTCCCCAGGATAAGCCTAGCGCAACTAATAGTTGCGCTAGTGCATTTTGTCCCCATCTTTGCCTGGCGCAACTATTAGTTGCGCCAGTACAAATTTCTTGGGATTTAGCCTAGCGCAACCAATAGTTGCGCCACACTAAAGATCCCCTCTCCTAAGCCATCTTGGGGCCTAATTGGGGGGACATTTCATTTTCTTCCACCCCTTTTATGTTTATATGCATTCAATAATCTCTTACCACTAATAGTTTGGAAGCTACTTGGTTTTTTATATATATGCAGGACTGACCCTACATCAAAGCATGCGACCCAAAAGGTTGCTTTCTGAGAACATTTGGCAGGCACATCCTGCAGAAAAATAGATACGGTGCAAGAAAACCATGGCACACAATCAAGGCAAAAGCACTAAAATAAAAATCATCCAAAGTGTCACATCATCCATCCCAAGCTGTCCAAAAAAAAATTCAAAATTCAATCCCAAGAGTACTGAGTTTTAAAAAGAAAAAAGCAGAAACCAAGGCCTATTCCTTGCCTGCGCCCTTTGATTTCTTTCGATGACGAGAAGAACTCTTGAAAGTCCGCATATCCCCCACCCGAGACCACGCCTGCGAAATCCAACTAAGCAAAGAGTGCGACTCCTTGGCACGTGCACGCTGCAAGGGACAGTCGAAATCAGAAATCAGGATCAATTAATTATTTTTTGGGGGGCAAATAATAATGGGACAAGTAGGAGAAGCAGAGCAGCAGGGTACTCACCGTCTCCACCTCCCTGAGCTCCGCAATATGGCGATGATACGCCGCATACTCCATGGCCGAGTTAAAGTCCTATGTTCAGAAGGATACAATATCAGCAATCGGGGCAATCATAAAACATGTGTAAAAGAAGACTGAAACAAGAAAGAGATGGGTCGTCAGAAGACTTACCCCTGGGATCACCTCAGGAGGAGGGATACGGGCCGCTTCAGCAGAGAGCCGCGCCTGCCTATCCACATCAGTGCAAAGGCTCGAAAGGAAGCTATCATCCAGGAGTCGAAAGGTCTCGTAAACCACAGGCGGATCACCACCAGGGACACCGGCATGAGAGGTACCCGACAGACCAGCACCAGAAGAACCCTCGCCCGAAGGACCCACACCAGAGGGGCCAGCACCGGAAGGATCTATCCCTGACATATCAGCTGCACCTGTCCCGCCTTCGTCATCCGAGTTATTTCTCTAAGTGAACTGTGAACAAAATAAAGATCCACTTAGAAAGGACAAAGGCGAAAGAGAGACATAAGGAGAACTAATCCAAGCTAAGGAGAATTACCTGACCGAGTGGGCCACCAAATGTAAGGAAATTGGCGCTAGGTACAAAGCACGGCAAGATGAACCGATATGGCAGGCACTTGTACCAAACGTGATAGTCTTCGGGCACAAAGAGGGCATTGATAGGGAGCCCATTTTTGAGAAAGGCCATTGTAAATTCCTCAACGCTGCCAACAGGATTCCAAACGTTCACCGGAGGGTCTACAGGTATGGCATAGTAACCCTGGTACTGGTACACCACCCCGCTCTCCCAAGTAGTAAAACTTGGCCCATGCCCCATAAAAGAAAATGACACGGCGGTTGTTAAGCAAGAGTGACTGGCGTACAGCCGCCCAATCCCAAAAAGGGGATGCAAGGTACAGGTCGTGGAGGATCTGTCCAAGTCAAAAGGTGGCCAAACAGGTAGCGCATCAATCAAAGAGGATTTCTGAGCTAAAACAAATAAGGCTGAAAAGAAAAAGGCTTCACCTGCTCGGGAACCATCAAGTCAATTTAGGACCTCAAGCCCATCTCCAGGTGCTTCATACCCACGTCGCGGTGCCGGGCTTGATTCCAGTTGTTAAGGAGGGGATAGGTGAGCGCCTTTGAATGGAGAAGCGGGCACCCGAGATGGAAATGATGGTATCCCCATACCTGAGAAGAGCATTAGACAAAAGAGCAGGTCAGTAGCATAAGAGACCATCCAAATAAAAATAATAAGAACAGAAAGAGTTAGGAAGTACCTCCAAGGCCGCCCAAAAGCCGATGGCGAACTTAGAATCCCCGATCGTGACCTGAGCTATATTATACATCAGCCATGCATACCCGACCCTGCCCCAGTCATACCTATGGATGTCACCTCAGTTGTCAATCACGCTCAGCAACGCTAGGCTGACTCGGCCACCGCTCGCATTGGTAAAAAGGGTTTTGCCCAGCAGAAACAGGAGAGTGATGCGAGCTAGGACGATCGCCCTCTCGGGTGTGATATAAAGCACCCTGTCTGGCTAACCCAAATCCACTAACTCGTCAGGCGTATAAAGTGCGGTCAGCCAGGTCATCTTAAACTCAGTACCATGCGTCTGCCCGCGAGGGTGGTAGGCTCCAATCAGTCGAAGGATGTCCTCTCTACTCAACACCACAAGGCCGGCTATCGGTATCCCCCATCCTAATACCGGTAATCATCGCCCAATCAACGGGCGTCAAGGTCATCTCAACATACGGCATATGGAAGGTCATCGTCTCAGAGCGAAACTGTTCGATCAAGGCCTTCAAGTAGGCGGCATCGGCCCTTATAGCAGGGTAGGTCAGAAACTCTCCAAAGCCCACCTGCGCCAATAGGAACTTCACTACAAGAGGGACGTAGAGGTCGAAATCTTGAAAATCAAGCCACCCCCGCGGAATACAATATTGGGCAGGTCCTACATCCAAAGGAATGCGCATCAGAGTGCGGAAATAAAGCAAAGCTGCACAAAGGAAGGAAACTAAACCTATCTCTTACCTTGCCCGCTATGCCAAAATTCAAAATATGGGTGTGCTGTTGATGAAGGAGGCCGACTCAGGCGGCCTCGCCCTGCATTTCGAGCCATGGGCCCGCTTTCCGCTCTGCCCAGAGGAACTGCTCCCCCCGCGAACCATATACTATCTCGGGCCCCTCCTCGTGGCCCTCCTCAGGAATATGCTCATCATCGCCCGACATGCTGGGGCAAAAAAGGCAATCACATCAGGACATGTCAATAATAAAGAACCATGATATACTATGCGCTAAGGGAAGGTAAGAATGCTCACCGTTTTCCTATTTATTTTCAGAAATAAAGATACACATGCCACAAAAAATCCTTCCTTTCCTTTTCTTAAAAAAAATGAAGTAAATAAAAATAAAACAAATTTCTCTTTTCCATGTCAAAAATAATAAAACGAGTCAAAATAAAACAGATCATTGATGTCGCTTTTTTAAATCAAAAACCCAAAAAGGGGTCCTTCTCTAATGTTAAAAATAGATAAATAAATATATAAAATCCTTTTACTTTGTTTATAAAAACAAAAAAAATAAACAACAAAACAAAAAGTCCTTATACTTCAAAAAATCAAAATCCAAAAAAATCCTTCTTTTATGTTTATAAAAACAAAACGAAAAAAAAAAAACTAAAAAGTCCTTTCTTTATGCTTCAAAAATCAAAAGCCAAAAAAAAAAAACCCCTCTTTTATGTCCATAAAGATAAAAAAATAAAAAAATAAAAAAAAAGAAGAGATATATATATATATATATATATATATATATATATATATATATATATATATATATATATATATATATATATATATATATATATATATAAAGAGATATATAAAAAAAAAAAAACCCCTTTCTTTTACGCCCATAAAATTTTAAAAAAAAAACCAACAGTAAGTGCATCAATTCCTTAATTAGCTTCCCAAACACAAAAAAAAAAAAAAAAAAACTCCATTCTATATGCACAAACAAAAAAAAACATATACATTAGGCGCCAATAAATCCATAAAATAACAAAAAATAGGGCATTGATCATAAAAAATATCCATACACCATCAATAAATACATCCGCAACAAAAAATCATTATTCATTCAAAAAAGTGCAAGATCATGATCATATTTGCAAGAAAAAGCAAGAAAAATAAGAAAAAAAGAGTTTTAATGGTTACCTTTTGAAAGAAACCTAGCACGGACCGATAATCGATTGACGCAAGCAGGCAATGGCAATGAGGCATGTGTAGAGGCAATGTAAAGGATCCTAGAGGGGTCGGTTTTCGGTTTTAAGAGAAAAGGGGGGAGAAATTTTCAAAAAAATATACCCCACATCCCGAACCCGGGCTGTTTAAATTGTTCCCCAGCCAAAAGTGGGCAGAAATTTTGAAAAAATTTGTGCCCACTTTTGGCTTGGCACAACTATTAGTTGCACCAGGCAATTTTTAGGCCCCTGTTGGCCTAACGCAACTAATAGTTGCGCCAGACACTTAGGTCGGGTCTTGGGCCTGGTACGGGTCCGATATGGAACTCGGTCCCCCCCCCCCCTCTTTTTGTTTTGTTACTCCCGACAGATGCACGTGCTCCCAAATGGCGTGTCGATCCTCCTTCGACTTGCCCGGGAAGTCGTGCTAGAATAAAAGCGGACCAATAGGCATCCCAATCCTACACAGAAAATACAAAAAAGTCCAAAACAACGATGATAAAATTCCCACAGAAAAAGCCAAAATCATTCACATAAAATAATAGGAAAAATCACATAAAATGATAGTTTGAAAAAATTCAAAAAAATCACATGAAATGATAGTGTGAAAAATTCAAAAAATCACATAAAATGATAGTTTGAAAAAATCCAAAAAATCACATAAAATGATAGTTTGAAAAATCCAAAAAATCACATAAAATAACAGCTTCAAAATCCAAAAAAATCAATCACATAAAAAAAAAAAAAAGCAGATTTGTATTTTTCCATGGAGCTATGCACAGGCATAAAGCCGTAAAATGTCAATATTTTATCAGCAATGTAGCTGTGCCATATTAAAGCCCAGAGTCTAAGGTTCGCCTCGGATCTTTGGATCCTGCTTTAAGGTAGGAGCAACGACGTCAATCATGATCAAACCGTCAATGTTTCGATCAAGTGGACTCCACCGTTGAATATATGCACTGAACGCTTTGTTTTTGGATTCATGTGAACTCTACTGTCCTTAACTCCAGTGTCATTGGAAAAGGTCAATCGTTGGTAGAGACCAACCTGTTGAGAATGAGATCACATGTCGATCAACTATGTGTAAACATGCATGCAAAAGGGTTCATTTACCCCTTTATTTTTGGCAGACTTAAAACATGTATTGGCACTGGTATCCCTGTAAAGTGTATGTTTTGCGTCTGGGTATCCGTATGATGGTCGTTTATTCTCGTAAATTATACCCGAACCGGTTCTAGGTCGAGACTTCTATAGCCTTTATTGCTTATCGCCCCTAATAGGTGTATGTTTGTGCATAGTTAAATGAGATGTAAAATCATTATTGACAGAGACCAGGATTGGATAGCTCCTTTGACAAACACCCAATTTTGGTTGAATCTATTCCAGTTTACTTAAAGCTGGATGCTCTAGGTCATATGGACCCAGGGCACATTTTCAAAAAATAGCACATACTCCCAAAAAGCATTGAGACATCTATTCACTTTGCTCGGGCAGTCATGATAAATAAACTTCGGGATCGACAAGTTCACCCAAAGACCTTGAACCTTGCTTTCAACAGGGGCACCCGCGAATAGTCAGATGGGGCAATCAAATGCCTCGTAGGATTAGACGCAAAATGTTGAGCCTTGCGTATGTTTACTTCGTGCCAATCTTCAAGTGTGGGTCAATCACCCCTCTTACTTGCGAAGCTGTTGTATTTTAGAATGAATTTCGAACATCAAACACCTTCGAAATCATCTCGAGAAGAAGACGTTTTTCCCGACTAATGGGCTTTCGCAACTCGAGAAGCGAACGTTTTTCTCAACTTTGGGAGTTCGCAACTCACCCCACTTCAGTTATGCCCAGTAATGTCGCTAAGCACTTGGTGACCGATTACCTTGAGAAACGAACATTTTTCCCGACATACAGGGCTTTCGTTTTCTCACCATGTTAGTCACCTGATGTTTGAAGTTCGTTCGAAATGCAGCGGACCCATCAGTAATGCCTTTGGGCTCTTCGGATGTCTCATTTATTTGGCATTCGATTATTAGTGATCGGATATCAAAGATGGGCATCTGTCGACACCCAAATTCGGCCCAAGGCCCGATCGAAACACGTTTTAAGAGAGGTACACTTATAAGCTATTGATGGCATATATGTAACCCTTAGGAACCACCCTAGAACCCTTAGGAACCCTTCCAAACCCTTAAGAACTCTCCTAAACCCTTAGAAACCAGTCTTGACCCTTAAAACCCGTTCCAAACTTAGATCGAACCCGTCAGAGCCTTGGAAGAGGAGTGATGCAAGAGGATCGGCTACGACCTTCTATTATAATTGAATCTCATACCATTGAAAAGTAGAAGTCGTCAGCTTTCCAACGGTTTAAGAATCGCCCCAATCGGAGTTGCACATCAAAAGATATGGTCGTCCAAACTCAGAGGGCACAAAGGTAATTTTAATTGGCCCCCCTAGGGATTTGGCTCAACTAATAGTTGCACCAGTTATATTTTTGCCTAGCGCAACTATTAATTGCGCCTGGCGCAACTAATAGTTGCGCTAGCATCAATGTGGCCCCCACCTCGCGAAACCAACTTTCAAGAAACTGTACAGAACTTTTTTAGATGCGCCAGGCATATGAACAGTGACCCTAATTTTTTGCCTCAAAAATCATGATTGAGGTTTGACTTATTGACCACCTTGACCTTTGGGGTATGTTTTGATAGTTCTGTTGCACCCATTTGCACCCTATTCGCAACCCTTCAAGTGACTTAAAGCCCCTCCTTATCATCCACCATTGGAGGATCTTCTCACACATTTCAAGGCTCTAAAAACCCTAGGAAACCTTGGATGTTAGATTACTTAATTCCTAAACCCAATTGGCATCTAAACACCCTCCTAATCCACTCATTTCCTATAAATAGAGCCCCCCACCCCTTGGTTTAAGGGTTGAGAATTTTTGCCTAAGAGAAAAAGAGCTTAAAGTGAGAAGATTTTTTTCCCTTTGGTGCACCATTCCCATATAAATTCCAGAATTTTAAAACCCCCTTTGAGTGATATTTTCCATCTTAGATCCCCTAGTTTAGGTGTATGCTACCCATTTACCTTCCCTCTCTACCTCTTAGCTAGCAAGCCTTAGAGGTTAGTACTCCATTTTCTACCATACAAGCCTTCAAAAGCTCATCAAAGCAAGTCACGCAAGGCTCTCCTACGGTGCTACAAGGGTCCGAGGGCTCCGGCTCTCCCCTTTCTTCTCCTATCTCTTTTTAGCTCTTCCCATCCTCCCATTTGTGCCGTTACGCCGCCGAATTTTCCTTAAGAACGGAGGGGCACAAATAAGATTCTAAGCCCTTTTGGGCACGAGAAAGCCATTTTATTTTATTTTTATTTTGGCTATTAGTAGAGACCACATTAAGTGGGTTGATTGGGTGCCTAATACCTTTCCAATCGATAACCGAAGCTCTTACTCAAGAGCCTTTGGTGTGGACCGGATTCAGAGTCATATTTTTAGCACTTCGGTACTCATAAAAATGATATAGGTTTCCCGGGACACTAAAAGCTCCGGGTGGCGACTCTAAATATTCATGAGAGTGGCGCCTCGTCGCGACGGGATCGTCAAAAATCCCACGGTTGCACACGCGATTTATGATTTTCTAGAAAAAAGAAAAGAAAGAAGAAATTATAATTTATGATTTTACAGAATGAAGCTTCTCAATGCTGCTAATCACGTGTGAAATTCTACACTGCCATGCATATTTTCAGTCTTCTATAATTAGAAGTTTGACCAATCACGGATTTGAGAGATTGGCGAAGAAAATTCATAAAAGGACTATGTTGTTGAAAATCAGAGAACACTCTAGAAGTACACCTACTATTCAAAGCAAGGAGGAATAAAATTAAGAGTTAGAGTTATAATAGGATACTTTTATTTTTAATAGTTTATTTTATTAGAATTAGAACTTTGTAAAATGACTCCTTATGATCTATAAATAAGAGGGCTTGGTGTAGGAATAATCATCGAAGAAATTCTCATCATCAATTGACAACTGAGGTTGGATTTTTTTTCGATCAATTTAGAGTAGATTTTTATTGCTTTGTAGATTAGATATCCAAGGTTTCTCAAGAGTAATTGACGCATGAAGATTAGAGTATATATTTATAGTTTCTCAGAAGCAATTGACGACTGCGGTTGAGGGGTGAAAGATATAATTTTATTGCTTTTTTGTTTAGATTTCCTGCTTTGTAAATATCTTCAGACCTTAATTTGAATTGACGACTCAGGTTGAAGTTTGTAGATTAGTGTAACGGTTTTATTTTTCCATCTTCAATTTTCTAGAATTTGATTGACGCCCAAGTTTTAGGAGATTGTAGATTAGATTAAATCCGTATTGATGAGATTTTAGTATTGATTGACGTCCAATGCTAGGAAACTTGATATATGGTGTAATGATACTGTTTAATTTTATAAATATCCAATAGCTGAAGATTGTGATTGACGACCATAATCTAAGGTAGGAGGATTTAGGATTTATTTTATACAATTTAGATTATAAACAATTCTTTATCCATATTTCTCCAGTAGTTTAAGAACTTAAAAGATAAATATAAGTTTTCAAAAACCTAAATAAAAAATATATAACCTATCTTCGTGAGAACGATTCTATACTAGCTCTACAATTTTCATTTTACGCTTGCAATAGGTTAAGACTTAATTAGATATACATATAAGTAGCAAACACCCGTTTATTGAAACCCTCAACCCGGTCCTTATTATTGAATTTATTAGGAAGAAATCAAGAAAAAAACGCGTTTAAAATGCAAAAATTGCATTCTTTTCAAATAATCACTTTTTTAAAAAAAAACTCGTTTTAATTGTGAAACGAACGATTTTCGAAAAATCGTGATTAAAACACAATTTTTTCAAAAAATTAACGAATTTAGTAACTATTCTTTCCTGGCCAAAACCCAGCCCGGTGGGCCTCATGGCTTCATATAATACTAGCGTTCTCAATGGGCCGGGTATGAAATGCACTTTTATTCTCATTTAATAAATCGATCGCGCTGGGCTAGGCTGATTATACAACGCGGGCTAGACTTGGGCATTTAAAGTCAAGCTCGCCAATCCGCTAAACTATAGAACTTTGGCACGGTCCGAATAATATATATATATATATATATATATATATATATATTAGTGTACACTCGTTTCATTATATATATTAGTTAATATTAGTGAAATTATTATATTATCTTCGTTTTAATCCATTAGTATTTTAAAATGAGGGTTAATTATCTCAACTACGTTTGCTCCAAAGGGACGGATGGGCTCATGTCCAACCCGAATTCACCCTAAAAAAGATTACAAATGTGGCTTGATTGAGCTTATACATGGCCCGGTCAGGCCCGAACAAAGCCCGATTAGGTGATGGGCCAGGTATTACTTGGATCTGGTATGAGCTGGGTTATTTTTTTAATTGGACCGGTCTGAATAATAAATGGGCCGGGCATTGGCCGACCATTTTATCTCATTTAAAAAACGGCCCGTTTAGGGACCGGCCCGGCCCATTTAGAAATACTAGGTTTTGGTAATTGTGGTCTTAAAGAAAGAGAATTTCGTAATTTACCAAGAAATCCTAACCTTGAAAAACCCTAACCCTAGGACTCTCGTGTTTATATAAATAAACTCGTTACCAAAAGCTAAAGCCCTAGTAGTTCATCTCTATAGAGGGGAGGCAGCCCAGGACCTATCCAAAGGTATGCCCTCTCTTTCATTCACGTCTCATTTATTTATTTATAGTTTCAGTAGCATATTACAATAAAAACGACATCTAATATAATCTGAAAATTAAGCAAATTGGAAAAAAGCACATATCGAAGGCTTAACGGCGATATCATCTCAGCTTGTTAAGCTCAAAAACTGTGCAACAGCTTGACCCGTCTTTCTATTAACATCCTCTTCATCATCTGTTGTTCCTGTGAAGAGTATACCACAAAGGAAGACGAAAATTCCTTATATTTGATTTTTTTTTTTTGTTTTTGTGTCTGTGAGCGATCATAGTGTAAGGTGCTTGAGCTATCTATGTTGTACATTTGGCATGATTGATCATGGATCCTCACCGTCCATGATGTAGTCTATAATGTGGATCGCGGGAAATAGGTCAAAAATTGAAATGATCGAAGAATCCAGACCGTGTAGTTGAATGCTAGCAATGGATGATGAGCAACGCTACCACATTTTATTGTGAATTAAACTGATCGGATCTTAAGATCCTATGATTGATTTCAATTTTAGAGCATCTCCAACAACATAACAGGCAGCCCTGGGCTCACTCCTCCGGGTTGTACGCACCCATTTTCAACCTTCATACAACCAGGTTACTGGTATTGGTACATTTAAGTGAAAAAAAAGTTACGGGTACGTTTTTATTGAAACAAAATAGATACGTTATAGGTACGAAAATCGAAACGAAATTGATGTGTTATAGGTACTTAATAGTACGACACTGCTACGAAGATACGAGATGGATTCGTCGTATAAACGTTATTAGTCCGATATAGGTGCAAAATGAATATTTTGGATAGTGTGTGATATTGGTGTAACATCGGTAGTTCTTTGTAACTATATATGATAATTATATTTATTTGCGAGTAATAATATTTATATTTTTGAAGACATTGTTCTCATTTTACTCTCATCTTAATGAGAGAGGTGCTAAACACTAACATGACTAGTTAACTACATTCATACTTCTATTCAGTAAGGTCACAAAATAAGAAAAATAAGATTAATCAATTCTAAGAGTCCATAAACATTAGATTTTGACATTATCTAATAGATCTACAAAAGAAATTATACAAAAGGGAGAGATTCTCAGAATAAAGAGAAAGAAGTACTAATTAAAGGGGAAACTTTTTTCATTTATAATAGAAATGAGTTTCTATATAAATTGAAACAAGTTTATTTAAAAATAGAAACAATAGAAACTTGTTTCTATTACTCATCGAAATGCATTTCTATAAACGTTTCGTACTAGTCCTCGACTCCTCGGTACTGGTACGCATGGGGACGGGTACGATGGGATAACATAGGTTTCTGGGTAACTATGCTTAGGATACCACAGTTGGTATCCTATCCATTAATATAATTTGAAATGGCTTCCCCTTTATTTAATATCTTTGCTTTCAAATAATAGTAAAATAACGAAAGTAAAAATATCTTGTTGGAGTTCAATGGTATCCTAAATTTGCACCAAGGATAAAAATTTCGGTCCAAAATTTTGGTTTCGGTCCCCACGGACACCAAAACGAAACCCCATATTTTCAATTTTTTTGTACGGGATCCAAAATTTTGGATTTCGGTTTCGGCCGAAATTTTGATCCTTGATTTGCACATCACCACACCCACATCCTAAATTTGCCACATAAGCCAAATTTTAGGATACACTATTGGAGATGCTCTTAGTTTGTGTTTGCAGTTGCCAAACCATCGTCGATGGGGGTGATTCTGTGCACAGGCACCATTTTGGTGCCATGTGGTTCAAAGGGCTATCATGTTGATCAAATTTACTCCTAAGATTTTATTAAAACGCATCTCTTCCATGTGATTAAGAAGCTACAAGCACCATAAAGTGAATTGTTAAAAAAAGGGTTGGAATATCACATGGTAGCTGTTCATTTTGTGAAGCTTTTAGCTTGTTAATCACATGGTATAGATGCTTTTTTGATGCAATCATAAAATGAATTTGTTCTGGATGACAGCTCTATCTAGCACATAACACTAGGGGACACAAAATGGTGTCATGACTAGAGAATCAATGAGTGTGCCTGCTTGCATGCAACAAAAGAAATGCTGAACATTTGATCGTGTCTCATCTTTATCCGCCCGCAAGGGTTTCTTTAGCAAATTAAATGCAAAGTATTCCCGTATTTGCTTTTAAGTAGAATCATGTATTATCACTTCATTAATCTTTTATAATGTGGTTTGTTTACTTATGTGTGAGAACCGTAAAATGCATAATAGAATGATTTGTTTGGTAACTTGTATAGTGCCTAAAATACAAAATTATGAGGGTTTTTATTGTTAGTCAGCGAGAATTCTTTTTTTGGTAACGTGGTGGGCCCCACAAAGACTTCTATTAATACACGATTGGGAACTATTATAAAATATATAAAAAAACACTTTGATTTCAAGCAAAATACGAGATTTTTGCAAGACAATTCTGTTATGCACATGCCAACTCTAAAATACTAGTAACAAACAATATTATAAAAATCTTATAAAGTGTATAGTGCAAGGGTCCGTTTGGCAACTTCAATGTAGAATACAAATATTCTAGCAAATTTTTGTATTTGCTTGTAAAATAGAACCCTGTGTTATGCAAATTTACGTGTTTTCATAATGTCGTTTGTTTATTAGTATTTTTTAACTGTAAAGTGCATAATAGAATTTGGCAAAAATCTGTAAAATCACTGATTTTTTTGGTATATTATAAAATGTCACAACTTTGTATTGTAAAAAATTTTCATGGGACCCACCAAGTTGCCAAACAAAGGATTTTAGCTTTTCTATACTCTTGAAAGAGCCCTAAGTGATGCATAAGGATCACACCAATCAGTGTGACACCTCTTCAAAGGTTTATAGTGTAAAAATACACAATTGGATGATTTAGCCATCCATAAATGAATTTTGTGTGGTTATTTTAATAAAGTTATCCAAAACAATTGGTTGGATGGTTACATTTTTTCTGATGATGTAACTTTTTGGGCTATGGCTCATGTGAGATTGGCTTATTAATTAAAAGGGTTGGATCAATGTGCACCAGATATGCTGCCATTGATGGATGAAGGCATGTGGCATTACGGTCATTGTTGTTGGTGAGCATCATAATTTAAAAGCTCAAAAACTGAATTAACAGATCTCAGTTCGATATTGTTTAATTATATAGTATATGCTTGTTATAAGGAAAAAATCAGGATATTATACATTTATGATCCATAGCTACTGTCAAGAATTATATGAAATGATTAACTAGTATAGTCGTATACCAGCTAGGCTAGTTTATATGATATGGGCCAGACACATTGAATCAAATACTCAGACAAATCAATTTCTTCATGAAAACACTAGTTTTCTCAAGTTTTGCAACGGGTACTGGGACTAGTGGTTTACATGAGACCCCAGGGCAATATATTTCTGCTAGTGTTTTCATTTGATTGAGACCTGTTTGCTGAAAACCAACTTTTTTCTTCTTTATCTCATGAGATAGGAAGATGTCAAACCCAAAAGTTTTCTTTGACATACTGGTCGGAAAGGCTAAAGCTGGAAGAATAGTGATGGAACTATTTGCAGACATCACCCCAAACACTGCTGAAAACTTCAGGTGCCTCTGCACGGGGGAGAAAGGGATCGGACGATCTGGAAAGCCCTTACACTACAAGGGCTCCATTTTCCACCGTATAATACCGAACTTCATGTGTCAGGGTGGCGATTTCACAAGGGGAAATGGAACGGGAGGCGAATCAATCTACGGTCCGAAATTTGAGGATGAGAATTTCAAGAAGAAACACGGAGGACCTGGCATTCTATCAATGGCGAATTCTGGTCCTAATACGAATGGGTCACAGTTTTTTATCTGCACAGAGGAAACACCATGGCTTGATGGCAAGCATGTCGTTTTTGGGAAGGTAGTGGATGGTTATAACATTGTTAAGGCAATGGAGAAGGTGGGTTCCAATAGTGGAACCCCTGCGTCAACTGTTTTGATTGAAGATTGTGGTCAGATATCATCGGAAGGTTGATCGCTGTGAGAACTAGGAGTTGATCGTCATCAAATGGAGAAGCGTTGTTCCAATATGTTATGGACTGGCTGATGTTTTAAGCATCGGAATTATGAGTGTTGGTAGGGAAGATGAAATCGAAGTTTATTATTGTTGTGGTTCAAGTTCGGTCATTTGTAATTGGGAGAAATTTGGGTGCAGAATGCAGACACCTCTGTCAGTTATGCATTCTGCACCTCCTTGCAAAAGCCCCCCATTTATGTTAGAAGTTTTGACTGTATGTTTGAAGAAGTATATTTTATAACGAGTTGAAATCAATTCATCAATTGAAGGAAAGGAAATGGGGAGTCATTTCTGTGCTTCTAGCCAGCGATCTACAAGAAATTGCAGAAGTCCGAAGCTATATTTATTTTCAATTCTATATGGTTGATTTCATGACCTTCATAATTGTTATGGAGGGATTAGTGCACGTTCAATTCATGGTGACACGTTAAAAGTACATTTTTTTACTTCTAAAAAGCACATTTCGGTGCATAAAATCTTTCCCTAAAATAAAAAAAGTTTGTGTAAAATCTATTTTGTGCTATTTTATTTACACATAAGTGAACAAGCCTTGTAAAATCTACGCAATAGGCTATTTCGATTTCGATTTGCTTTCTTTTCTCATCTTTAATTTATTAAATATGCAAATTTTAAGTTTTACATGGTTAGACTTGCGAGTTGAAGATATTGCAGCTAAAATATATTGGTGCAAACTCTGGAAAATTATTGTGAAATGAACAAATGCAATTGCACTTATTGGTGTAATGTGGGAGGATTGCATCATTGCACGAAATGTTCGTTATTATGGGAACTGAACATGACTTGACAAGAAACAGAGGTTCTTTTCTCCAAATCTGTGGTGCCAAAACGTTTGGTTTCTGTTATTTGTAAACATCGATCATTCATAAAATTGTCATGTGGCACATTCAGATCATGAATTGAAATGTCCAAGAAGCATGGGATCATGGTGTAGATGGAGTACGGTCCAAATTTTATGTTTGCAAGTGGTTTCTATCCATCTGATCAAAGCAGTGTGTTTCAGTTTGAACTGCTACCTATATGCAGTTTGAACTGCTACCTAATTCAGTTTAATGGCACAATCTTTGTTTAGAAGATGTAAAATCCTTTCATATGAAAGGTTTCCCTTTCCTAAGAGCACATTAGTTACTTCTTTCTTACGTTGGACAATCTATACTTTTATCTCTTTCCACCCAAATCACAGTTCCTACTTTTTCCAAAGACGTGTAGTTTATCCTTTGTTGAATTGGAGGATCAATAGCTTATACGGATTTAGAGAGATCCAGAGCTCGCTGATTTAATGTAAAAGGCTCTTCATGAATTAAAAGGATCCTTTCTTTCAAATCTTTGCTCACCATTTTATGACACCTTGTTCCAACACACCAACCTACCTAAAGCCATTTTGTTCTCAAAGGGGACAACATTCTCTCACTCTTTATCTTGGAATCCTTATCCTCAAAGAAGAGAGAGCAGCGAGGACGACGGCAAGCAGGCGAACATGACAACATCCTCTTTCTCTCTGCCTCGAATCTTAGAAGAGGTATTATGAGTTGATAGTTTGGGTTTTTTAAGTATGGAGAGTTTAGAAAGGACATGTGCTTTGAAGCTTAGAAGAGGTATTATGACTTTATGAGTTGATGGTTGTTTGGGTTTTTTTAGGTTTGAGAGTTTCGAAAGGACATGTTCTTTGAGTGGGTCTTTTAGAGAGTCGTTTCGATTTGGGTTTGGATGGGTAGAATTAAGAGAGATAAGGGTACGTTGAAAGCTAGAGGTGAGGGAGATAGCTTCCAACGGATAGATAGGTAATTCACTAGTGGGCCATTAATTTACACGTGGGAAGGAAGTTGTATCTCACACCCATTTAAAGTCTTAAAAATCGTGAAAACCCTATTTGCTAAAACGTTGGGTTTTGGTATATTACCCTAAAACGTTTGAAAAATATGGTCATTTTTCTAATTATCCTAAAAAAAAAAAAAAAGCCTATGCCGATCCGCATAGGATCATCTATTTTTTTTTAAATAAATAAATACCATACGCCTACGGGTGGAGCTATGGGTCAAAATCTCAGTTTCGGTTTCGTTCACTACCTGAATGTGATTTGATCAATTTTCGGTCACATTTTAGGTAATTTTTGGAAATTTGGTCCGAACTTTGTTTTCTTAGTTTGCATTTTCGCATTAGTTTTGTAACGTATGGCCATGTAGACACATGTTTAGATTCAACCTAAAAAGTGCTTTGATCGGATAGTTGGAAACAATAAAGATAAATTGCGGGCACCTAGCTAATTATAGTTACCAAGCTACGGTGAAGTTTAAATGTTATGGTCATTTGATAAGGGTCATGAATGGCAAATATGCAACACTCGCAAAGGTTATAAAATTCTTTAAAGGGGTAAAATAATAGTTAATAAGCATAAAAAATTGTGGGTCGGTCCTTAGCTAATAATCTTTAACATCAGCCATTAATATTGAAGTTGACATTAATGTTCACAAATTAGATGACTTAAATCTCCATACAATGTCATTTTCAGGCCCATTATAATTGAAATCAGATGGTGTACATCTCCCTAATGGTACAAATCACCAACATCTTAGACCATTGATTGATGATCTTTAACATCAACCATTAATATTAAAAATAATAGTTGATGTTGAAGTTCACAAATCAGATGACTTAAATCTTCCTACAATGCCCGTTTTAGGCCCATTATGGCTGTAATCAGATGACTTAAATCTCCCTAACGGTACAGATCACCAATGTCTTAGGCCATTGGTTGATAATCTTTAACATCAGCCATTAATACTGAAAACAAAAGTTGATGTTAAAGTCCATAAGTCAAATAGCTTAAATCTCCCTATAATGTCATTTTTGGACCCATTATGACTGAAATCAGATGGCTTAAATCTCCCTAACAGAACATATCACAAACATCTTATACCATGGATTGATGATCTTTAACATTAGCCATTAATATTGAAAACAATAGTTGATGTTAAAGTTCACAAATCAGATGGCTTAAATCTCCCTAAAATGTCATTTTTGGGCCCATTATGGCTGAAATCAAATGACTTAAATCTCCCTAACTGTACATATCACCAACATCTTAGACCATTGATTGATGGTCTTTAAAATTAGTCATTAATATTGAAAACAATAGTTGATGTTAAAGTCTACAAATCAGATGGCTTAAATTTCCCTACAATGTCATTTTTGGGCCCATTATGGCTAAAATCATATGACTTAAATCTCCGTAACTGTACAAATCACCAACATCTTAAACCATTGAGGGTTTATGACCAGTTAAACACGTTTTTTGCGTTTAAATGACTGTCACCTAAGTCGGGCATAGTAACAAATTTCTCCAAAATTTCTCTGAAATTCACCGAAACAGGGGTCAAACGAAACTTTTGGCGAAATTTCGGTGATTTCTCCGAAATCGCTGAAATTTCATTAATTTTAGCGAAATTAACAAAATTTCACCCAAATTAAAGAATTTTTTTTAATCTTAACCATTTTAAAATAATAAATATGATTTTTATGAATATTATATCATGAAAATAATAAATAAGATTCGTGTTCTCTGAAATTTTTACGAAACTTTTTCGAATTTTTCCTGAAATTTATTCGAAATGAACCGAAATGACCCCTTACCGAAATATTTCCGAAAACGAAATTTGTTACTATGGAGTCGAGCCCTTTAAAAATCATGGGTTTCAATTTAACATTACACCGACGGTAAGGAGAGTCGGCCTTTTTGTTTAAATGATCTAACACTATCAAAATGAAAACTTATGGTGTTAGATCATTTAAACACCAGATAAGAGTTGGGCCCATTTGTAGAAGTAGTAGAATTTTTTTATTAACGTATATGTGCCCAACACCAAATACTACCCTTTTTTTTTTTTTTTTTTTTTTTTTTTTTTTTTTTTTTTTTTTTTTTTTTTTGAGATGAAATACTAGCCCTTTCTAAAATAGTAAAATAGCTTGCAATAGCCTTGCTCATGTAACCTCTCAAGATTTTATTATAAACCTCTCGAGATGTGTTTAATTCGAGGCCGCTGGCAGAGCGTTCGCCGAGATAGCCAAAGGATAGAGAGGTAAGAAAGTTTCCTTTTTTTCAGAATTTTATTTTCTTTCTATTTTTCCTATTTTAAAAATCAGGTGTAGGTTTGTAAAGCCAGAAAAATATTTTAAAAATAGACAGTTGCATTCTCGGCCGATAATTTGATAATGTCAGATAATTTGAAATTATTGGCTGACATTTTGAAAAACCAAATTATCGGCCAATAATGTCATAATTTGGGTGATAATTTCAATTTTTCGGCCCCTATCCAAAAATTATCAAATTTTTGTCTTGGAAGGGACTGAAACTGAGCCATCTCGGTCGAAATTTTAAAATTTTGGCCGAGATTTTGATCCATGGCTGGAGCCGTCGGCATAGGTATTTGCCGACGAGCTTATCGCCAATGGCCGGCGTCAGCGATGCATTTTACGGACGGCCAGCATACCCTATGCCGACGGCTAGCTGCCATTAGCGTAGGCTCTTTTTTTGTAGTGACTCATACTTGGCTCGGCTTGTGAGCTGAGCTCAAGGTACTTGCGAGCTCATTTTTCGAGCTGAATGAGCTCCTGATCAGGCTCGGCTCATTAGGCCCTAGGCACACGGTAAGTTTTCTATTACACATGGTACATATTTCGAACAGTGACCCTAAAATAATGCTTGATTGTGATGTGTGTCATATGATTTTAGGGTCATATTTTGAAATGTTTGCGAATTGTCACGTGTCATCCGAAATTGATCGTGTGATGGTATGCTAATGATCCTAAGATAAGGGGAGTTAGTATAATGGTACCGAGTCCAATATGAAATCGATTTTACTTTCAGCTTTTTTCATATGCTAATAAGCTAAAATCGCATACCTATTTTGCTCTCTCCTCTCTCTCTCTCTCTCACCCTCTCTCTCTGTGGAGCTTTGGTTTGTTTTCTCCCAGTGCATCGCCAAGAGGATGATGGGTCAATCTTTGTCTCATTAGCTAAAGTGGTTAAAGAGGTACTTTTTCTGATTTTGTACCTAGACGTATATGTCCCAATGTGGTTAATTAACTTTGGAGGATTTCTCATGCACCAAATTCCGACCTCACATGGTGTCGTATGACGCATGGGACGTCAATAAGATGTAATTCTAACCCCTACATCATCTGATTAGGATCCTGAAAGAGTGGAAATAATTCTGGACAAACAAAATTCAATGAAGAAATCATAATCTGCTAATATCGTAGATGGTTGGAAATCATAATCAAATTCTGTATAGTCCCTTTATTTAATACCTTTGCTTTTAAATAATAGTAAAATAATGAAAGTAAAAATATCTTCTTGGAGTTCAATGGTATCCTAAATTTGCACATCACCAAATTTGTCACGTAAGCCAAATTTTAGGATACATTATTGGAGATGCTCGTAGGTTGTATTTGCATCCGTGAAACCATCGTTGCTGGGGGGTGATTCTATACAGGGACACCATTAATTTGGTGCCATGTTTTTTAAAGGGCTATTATGTTGATCAGATTTACTCCTAAGATTTTATTCTCTTTCATGTGATTAAGAAGCTACAAGCACCATAAAGTGAATTGTTAAAAAAGAGTTGGAATATTACATGGTAGTTGTTCATTTTGTGAAGCTTTTAGCCTATTAATCACATGGTATAGATGCTTTTATGATGCAATCGTAAAATGAATTTATTGTGGATTACTGCTCTGTCTAGCACATAACGCTAGGGGATGCAAAATAGTGTCGTGACTAGAGAATCAATGAGTGTGCTTGCGTGCAACAAAAGAAATGTTGAACATTTGATGGCGTCTCATCTTTATCAACTAGTCAGGGTTTGTTTGGCAAATTAAATGCAAAATATAGGTAGAATCATGTATTATCACTTCATTAGACTTTTATAATGTGGTTTGTTTTCTTATATTTGAGAGTTGAAAAATGCATTAGTAGAATGGTCTGTTTGGTAACTTGCATAGTGCCTAAAATACAAAACTATGAGGGTTTCTACTGGTAGCTAGTTAGCAAGAATTCATTTTTTGGAAACGTGGTGGGCCCCACAAAGACTTCTATTAATACACGATTGTGAACTCTTTTTTTATTTTATAACCTAGGTATTCGGGCCTCTTAGAGCATCCGCTTAATCTCAGACGCATATGCGCACCTCAAATTCAACACAGGATATAAATTTCTAGGGTGGCCTTAAGGGGAGGACGGGATTCGAACTCAGGTCTCCTGCTTTTGGAAACAGGTACCTGGCCAGCTCACCTAACCCCTTGAGGTTACGATTGTGAACTTTTATAAAAACAAAAAAAACACACACACACTTTGATTTCAAGCAAAATACAAGGATTTTTGCAAGACAATTTTGTTATGTACATGACAACTCTAAAATGCTAGTAACAAACAACATTATAAAAATCTTATAAAATGTAGTGCAAGGGTACATTCTACCAAATTTTTGTATTTGCTTGTAAAATAGAATCCTTGGTTATGCAATTTACATGATTTCCATAATGTCGTTTGTTTATTAGTATTTTTGAGCTATAAAGTGTATAATAGAATTTGGCAAAAAAAAAAAAATTGGTTTTTTATAAAAGGCCACAACTTTGTGTTGTAAAAAAATTTCGTGAGACCCACCAGGTTGCCAAACAAAGGATTCTAACTTTTCTATACTCTCTAACGAGCCCTAATTAAATATAAATGCATAAGGATCACACCAATCAGTGTAACACCTCTTCAGAGGTTTATAGTCTGAAAATACACAATTGGATGATTTAGCCATCCATAAATGAATTTTGTGTGGTTATTTCAATAAAGTTATCCAAAACAATTGGTCCGATTCGGTATATTTTTTCTTATGATGTAACTTTTTGGGCTATTGCTCATGTGAGATTGGCTTATTAATTAAAAGGGTTTGATCAATGTGCACCAGATATGCTGCCATTAATGGATGAAGGCATGTGGCATCACGGTCATTGTAGTGAGCGTCATCATTTAATAGTTCAAAAACTGAAGTAACAGATCTCAATTCGATATTGTTTAATTATATAGTATATCCTTGTTATAAGTAAAAGAACCAAGATATTATACATTAAAGAAATATAGCTTCTGCCAACAATTATATGAAGTGATTAACTTAGATCATTTGGTTGAGACTTGTTTACTAAAACACAACTTTTTTCTTTTCTTCATCTCATAGATGTCAAACCCAAAAAATTTCTTTGACTTATTCGTCGGAAAGGCTAAAGCTGTAAGAATAGTAATGGAACTATTTGTAGACATCACCCCAAAAACTGCTGAAAACTTCAGGTGCCTCTGCAAGGGTGAGAAAGGGATCGGGCGATCTGGAAAGCCGTTGCACGACAAGGGCTCCATTTTCCACCATATATTACCCAGCTTCATGTGTCAGGGTGACGATTTCACAAGGGGAAATGAAATGGGAGGCGAATCAATCTCTGGTATGAAATTTGAGGATGATAATTTCAGGGATTTCAGGGATATTTACAGAAACAGGATTTGGAAAAAAAAGTTTCTCACTATTATAGTGAAACGTAAAGTTTCTCAAAATTAGGACGCACCATTTTTCGGAGTCCTTGAAATCCATGAATATGATTTATCCAGATTAGTGAAATGTCCTCTATGCCCTCCTTTATAAGCCTCGTTTTAAACCCTTTTCCATTGCTTTTTGACCTGCGACAGCTATCCAAAGAGGAGCATCGACCTCTCCGGCGAGTGATCCGGTGAGCCCCTCTCTCTCTCTCTCTCTCTAGTCTCTCCAAACCCTCCAGCGTCTCTCCCTCTCTCCACCCCCTCTCCTCAGCGCCCCTGCGCCAACCTCCGTTATTTTTGTCAATAAAATTTGATTGAGAGGCCTTCTGAGAAGATGTTCAAACAGATGTCAAAAATAAAATAAAAATGATATGGCCTTTCATTGTAGGCCTTCTAGCCATATGGAAGGGTCAGATCTGCGTTGGTTTTGTAAGTAGAAATGCTGAATGGTAAGGCTATTGTGGTAGTTTTGCGTAGAATAAAAACAGATAACAGCAAGGAGTTGCAGAGGGCGAGTGTGGAAGCATATGGGGTGAGTTTGAATGTACAGTGTACTAAACATGAGGCTTCTCCAAGGCATGACAAAAGACAACCCCATCTTTGTCTCACTTGCACCGCACATAAACAAACTCGTACTCTCTCTCTCTCTCTCTCTTCATGGTTATTTATAACCAAAGGCTATGATAATGATAACAACGCTTTGGGCCAAAAGGTTAATGAGGCTATCACTGATTTCAATAGATCTAAATTGATTGAGAGCAATCCCTTTCTGCCAACAGCTGACTTATGCAGCTCTCGGGAGCACTAACATCTCTAACTGTCAACTTTTGACATATGATAGCCTCTTAAAGGATCTTACATTTGATTATAATGAGAAACAGAAGTTCGTCCCTTATCCAAACAATGACTTACTTTTGCATCGATACGTGCGGCCCCTCTCCCTTTCTCTCTCTTCCCATTGAGCAATTCACTGGCTAAGAGCACCCAATGCATCTTGGTCATGGTTCCAAATTTTGGCCGAAATGTTTCGATTTTGGTCCCCACCGAAATCGAAACGAAATCCGAAATCTTGATCCTTGATCTTAGTATAAATAATTTGGACCAAAACTGAAACAAAATCCGGAATTTTGATCCTTGATCTTAGTACAAATAATTTAGAGATGGTAGAAGAACAATATATCAAATATTCTAGTTTAAACCTTACCAATAAAAATAGAGTTTTTCTGTGGAGCTCTCCCACCATAATCATTAGTCTAAAAAGGGAAATGCTCTCATAACTTGAGTTACGGGACATAAATTAATGACTCGATCTTTTATTAAAAGCATATCATTATTTTATTTTGATAATCTGGATATCCGGGCCTCTTAGAACACCCGCCTAATTCTGGACACATGCGCACCTCAAATTCAGCACATGTCAGATTAACACATAATATAAATCCCTAGGAGGGCCTCAAAGGGGGGAGGGGATTCGAACTCAGGTCTCCCGCTTTTGGAAGCAAGTACCTGACCAACTCACCTAACCCCTTGAGGTTGAAAGCATATATCATTATAAATGCCTTTAAAAAATCAACTTAAATAATATGCAACCAATGAAAGCTCGAGTGATGGGTTTACATTCTAGGCCTCAGTGAGAAGATCATTACCCATTTAGAAAGATGATTACTCATTTACTCAAGTTAAAAGATGGTTGTTACCATAACCATTAAGGAACTAGAAAAGACAAAACTTTGGGATTCAAGAAAATATAGGTAGAAGTTGGAAAAAAGAATAATAGAAAAAATAATTATAAAAAAAATAGGATTCGGAAATTATTTTGGTCAAGTTGGAATATTCGAAAATTTTGTAGTTTAGATAATTTTCATTTTGAATCCTAATTTTTTTATTTTAAAACACCATTTCACTCAAACTTAGTTGAATTTTAAAAAATAAAATCCAAATAAAAGTTTAAGAAAGAGAGTTGTAAAGATTATACTAAATTAAGTTACTAGGAAAAATTACACTTTGTAAAATAATCAAAAGTAAAAAAAAAATTAGATAAATACACTAATTTTTTAATAAATTACAATTGTATAGTGAAAAATATGTTCGAATTCGCCATTCAAATTAGACATGTCCCCGAACCACTATGTTTAAAAAAGCATTAAAATGTCTTATGGGATTAGCATTATAATATTTATTTATTTTTATAAGCATTATATAATTATCTCTATAATGTATACACCCATATTCACTGAAATAACCTTTTAATTCCTGGATCTCCTTATGATATCGTATGATTAAGAATACATCATTAGGAATTTAAGTACCTATATGAACTATAAACTAGACTTGTGTCATTGTTTTCTTGATAAATATCCCAACCATCAGATCAAATGGTTCAATTTTTCTTGGTGTAGGAAAATTGCAGATCGGAAACTAAGGGCGTGGAAACAGGTTGACCCAGTAACTTGCTATGTTCATGATAAGTGATAAAGCATCAGGGTCGTGACTTATTATGACCATTAATCGCATTACTATATCTCTTTAATTGGTGGGTCTCATGTCCGGAAAATTTTAAAAATAAGATTAAAAACATATTGCAAAGATTGTGATTTATTGAAAGATTACAAATTAATCATGATTTAATAAAAAAAACTCCACTTTTTCAGATAAATAAATATATATAATTTTTTGAACAAGTCGGTATTAAAATGTGATTTATTCTTTTATGAATAACTTGCATTTATTCGTAATTTTTTCAAAAAGTTGCAGAATTTTGTTAATCATACGATTCATCGCGGCCATTCTCCCCTCATTACAAGATCTTTGCGTGTCATTTGTTGGTTCACACCCAAGATTGTTTTCGGGAACACCAAGTTGATGGTTTCCGTAAAAGACGAACATGACATGTGCTTATGGTAAGCAGAAATCCTAATATTCTGATCCCTATAAATTAATGATCTTAATCATTTAATCAGACCACCAAATGATTAAAATGGTTAAAAATGTGTTTGGCATTGTTCTTTGGGAGAGTAGAAAAGAGTAGCTGTTACTCTTTGTTATTGCAAAGAAATGTGAGAAAGAAAGAATGATTGGAAGAAGATAAAAGGGAGGCTGCTCTTTGAAATATAAAAAATAGCCATATTTAAAAGATAATGTCTCAAAGAGCATTTTAATTAAATGCCCAGAGATTAAACTGTTGAACGATTTAAAATCAACGGCATTTAAGTAAAGTTGCACTTGCAATCCAATCGGTACTAGCTTCATAAATAGAAACCTTAAAATAAGGTTTTTATTTTATCACAATCATTACTATATGAAGTCTCAACTCTAAGTAAGCAAGTCTCTCACTCCCTCAAGCTCTCTCCAATTGAAAATTGATTTGAAATAAATTTTTACCTAATTTTATTTTCTTATAAAATCGCCAAAAAATACCCAGCTCAGCTCACTAGGGGTCGGGCTGGGTTAGGGACGAGTTAAAAAAATTGGGAACCCTAACCTGGAAGGGCCGGGCCGGATTGAACCCTAGTCCGGCCCTAACCCAGCCCATTGAGAACCCTAGTCATATGTTAATTTTAGAGGGTTGCTAAGAATAAGTCGTCCCACACACCCAATCTGTGACAGCCCCGAACTTCTGTGCTCAGAAATCCGTGCCATCAGGATCATGCTCTGGATGATCCCCAGGACAAATCACACTTGTATCTGTATATAAAGCGGAATTATACAGATACAATCCCACAGCGGCAGGTAGAGTCATCTAATGAATCAATCTAAAAGTAAGAACAATAGAGAAACCTTCATTTATAAATGTAGAAAGTATACATCCTCAAAAAGGAACCAAAAAGAACCATCGGTGACAGACATCCATCACCCAAACAACGGTTCCCAATGATGGTTCCGATAGAATGTATAATAACACTATAAAAGAAATAAAATATCTACAAAAATTAATACAAAAGTGGCCACCAGGCACACATAATCCAAAGTCTCCAACAGACATACAATCCCAAAAATGTCTAAGCTATGTCTATGGGTAAAAGTAAATCAGGGTGTGTCTCCTCGTCCTCAACCTCAACCTCGGGATCGGTGATAGTGCAGGTCGCTCTCGAGCAGGAGCTCGCCTCAGAACCTAAATGTATACAAAAACAGGGTGAGCTACATCCTAGCTCAATAGAAGAATTCCAAATAAAATTGCATTCTAATTGCATAACATGGTCATCAAAGAACAAAGCTGAAATTATGCATCAGATGTATAAATCATGAGACATTTATCCAAAGCGATGAATTGATGAATACAATATATAATGACTTAGTGTAGTATACTTAAGTAACTCCCGTGAGTATAGCACGTGGTAGCGATTTGGTCAGATGGATAAATCCCAACCATCGTTGTTCACATGAACAATTTTGAATTGCAACAATGCCCCACACCGAGTGCAATTGTGCGAGGATTACAAAGCAAATGCACAAGTGTGCAAGCGGATATACCGCCGAGTGGTGGGATTTTTACTAATATTAAACCTCAAATCACATGCATACTTATCATACTTAAATTGATTTGGGATCTTGATGTCAAATGTCGGATCAAGTAGAATAGAATGCTCATACATATGCTAAACATGCTTTTAAAAGCAATTAAACTATCTTTGAGATATGCATGACAGATGTAATCCATGAGATCAAAAATAAATACAATTTCGGTTGAATTTCCCCTACCTCGGATCAAGCTCCTTCTAAGCAAATCCAAAGCTTTTTCAAGGCATCTTAGTCTGATCCTAGACCATAAACATGTTACTCTATGTAGTGATGGTTATCGCACAATGTCCAGTGGTTCTTACATATAATTTTTCTAACTGTCTGAAAATAGGGTTTATTGATCGATCAATACCTTGTTGATCGATCAATGAACTCTTCATTGATCAATCAACACCACTGTTGATCGATCACCAAAGCACCCACACATGTACATTGTACACCATTGATAGATCACCATGTTGGTTGATCGATCAATGGGCTCTGTGTTGATCGATCACCACCACTGTTGATCGATCAATACTCAGTCAGTTGATCGATCAACACCCTGTTGATCGATCACCAACATTAACTCAAATTCCCCAACTCTCTGCCATAATGTTCCTTTACTGTTTATATAGATTGATCGATCACCACCACTGTTGATCGATCAATTCCATACTTAGTGATCGATCAACACCCTTGGTGATCGATCACCAATGTCGAATTTTCAGTCATTAATGGAGTTCACCAACCAAAATTTTTCTAACTTATTTTTCTTCTAAAAATCCACTAAAATCTTAACTATTCATATAAAACCTATATTTAGGGCATCCAACTGCTCATTTTTAAACAAGGGAGCTCACCTCTATGTGGGCCCTTTCGGGGTTTCGGCAACCACTCCGGATGAGGGTTTCGGATCAAGCTCTCGGAGTTTTATCACCGATCCGAGTTCGACGAGCAACCTTTTAGCTCTGGTTCAGCATGCACACACTTCACACACACACACAACCCATACCTAAGCTTAATCCATTGGCCTCTATATACCCTAGCTTAGGAAACTCACCTTTCAATCTTACTAACCCTGTTTCATACAAAACCCTCTTGCAAACCTACCTAGCTACAGACTCCTTAGCTGTTAGAACACTAGGGCAAGGGGAAGAAGAAGAAGAAGAAGAAGAACTTCCTCTACCTCTCCCTTCCTTCTCTTATAAGCTAATAAACAAATATTTCTGTTTTCCCTTAGTTTATGTTCCGGTGTGGAGCACGAACACGGTCGCTACAACGCAACGTGCTACACAGACTTTCTACTCAACTCCGATTCAAATGAAATTACACAGGTGAACTCATCTAACCATGGTGTAACTTTATCTCAATTAATACAAATTCTAAATTTTAATCGGTCTCGATTTCCGTGCTGGGCACGTACATCGATGCGATTAGTTTCTGGTTCAAATTTTCTGGGTCATTACACAATCCTAAATACTTAAGCTAGTCTTGGATTCGAACCAAACACCAAAGTGACCGTGATCATGATATTGAACTAATCACGGATGATCATGAATTGATTCTTATTTGATTCTAAATACCAATCTGATTCTAATATTAGGCTGCGTTTGAGAACAAACATTTGCGTTTGAGAATTTCAAATCTAAGCATTTCAAATTCAGAATTTGAAATATTTGGATTTGCAAATCTCTTGTTTAGATGTTTTAACATTGCATTAGGATTTGGCCCAAAGATTTATAGATACTTTATTTGGCTCATTTTTTTTATAAAAATAATTTATATTTCATTGGTTTCCTTCATTCTATGTAGGGGTGGAAGTTCAGTGAGCCGAACCAAATCGAAACTGAAAATTTTGATTTCGGTGTCAGCTCACCGAAAATCAAACTATAATTGAAATGTTTTGAGTTCGGTTAACCGAACTCCCCACCCCCTGAATCAAAACAGAATTGATATGTTTTCGGATTTTTTCGAATATTTTTTTTATTTTTATTTTTTTAAGTTTTTCAGCTTAGGGTCAATTTTCTTTTTATTGGAAATTGATTTCTCTTGTTTGATAACATGAAATTGTAATTACACAGGTGGAATAAAAATTGTGTTATAAAGTCAAAGTTTTATCAAATATCAAACTTTGATCACAGATAAAAATTTATAATACCAAAATACAAATAACACAGTAATAAACATTATCTACTGTCAAGATATACTTCTCAAATTTTGACTGAAGTTAAATTTTGACTAAAAGTTAAACTTTGACCAATGAAAATGAGACAATGTATTTTAAAGTTACAAATTAAACAATGATAGATATTTTTAATTACAATATTCCACTAATTACAATTTATAGTTTTTTTATAGAAAATCGAACTTTAATAAAAGTCAAACTTTGACCAAAGAAAAATTGCAATGATACGATATAAATTTATGTAGTAGTAGACTCTATCTATAAGCATATTTCGAATTTGACTACAAATAAATTTTGCACAAAAGTCAAAGTTTGACCACTAAAAATAAGGCAATGTATTTTAAAGTTACAAATTAAGCATTGATAGATATTTTTAATTGTAGTAATCCACTAATTAAAATTTATAACTTTTTATAAAAAATCGAACTTTGACAAAAAATCAAATTTTGACCAAGAAAAAATTGCACTGATACGATATAAATTTATGTAATAGACTCTTTTTATAAACATGTTTTGAGTTTGACTAAAAATAAATTTTGTGTAAAAGTCAATGTTTGACTAAAGTTTGACTAAAAGTCAAACTATTAATTAATAAAATTGAGATTCTAGTATCACATTATAGATCAATATGGTATCATTTTTTCGCTATCAAATTATAAAAGTCAGTTTAATAAAAAGTAAAATTTTAATTAAAAATCAAAGTTTGACCTTAAAGTCAACCTTTGACCCTTGGTTGGGATGCCTCATGCTCAATCCAATCAGATCGGTCAAGGTTAAAAATACTCGGCTCAGGCGAATCGAGTATCAGGTCGAACCATACCTATGATGTACTGGATAACAACTTTTTATTCACATATCATAGCCAATTATATGAGGGTATAAAATTTGGATTTTCAAATGACGCGTAGGAGGTCTTATTTACAAATCCACTTTTTTATTGACATGTGGGTTACCGTCTGATTTAGTATAAATCCTATTCCCAGTTTCATATCCCATAAAGAAAGTGCACGATATCTCTCTTCGAAAGAAAGCCCTCTTCCCTCCCTCTCTCTCTGTTTTTCTCCTAGTAATATATCCCATAAAGAAATTGCACTATATCTCTCTTCGAAAGAAAACCCTCCGCCCTCTTTCTCTGTTTTTCTCTTCTTAAATCACTATGGCTCAACGCGGTGAATTTCCTAAGGTTGTGATAGAGTCAATTTTTGAGCGCCTAACCTTATTTCCTGATATGGTTAGGTTTGGTGCTGTTTGAAGTCATGGTGGTCCGTCTACGCCCAAAGCGCACATCATGTGTCTCTCCAACTTCCAGGACTTTTCATACCAGGTGATGGAAACTTATTTACTCTCAATGATTCTAAGATTACGATGTGGAATAAGATACCTAAAGACAAGCTTCTTATAGTAGGAGCTTTTGAGGGGTTGCTTGTAGTCACAGACAATCGTTTGGATTCTTATATTTTAAATCCTTTTTCCTCGGATTTTAAAATTTCCCCTTCCTTCTTTTGCCACTCTCCCAGATATAGTTGATGTCCGGTGTACCGAAAAGGGTATAGTAGAAATCACATCGAAAGCTAACAATAGGTTAGGAGAAATTGGATGTTTGGAATTCAGACGACTATGATTACGTTATTAAGGTTGTTTTATCATCAAATCCTGTCTACTCCCCTCACTTCACAGCTATGAGTATCGGAGGCGAAAGATCAAATTTGGCATTCTGTAGATCAGAAGACTCGGAATGGATTCCCTTAGACACTCATCGAGGTTACGACGATGTTATCTATTATCAAGAGAAGTTCTATGCAGTGACCTATTCTTGTAAAATTGTAGTTTGTGATATCGGATCTTCTCCATCAGTTACTTTACTTGCAGTACCTTTGCCTCCTTTATTAAACATACAATCTTACAAGAAGTATTTGGTAGAATCTGATGGTGAACTCTTACTAGTTGCAAGAAATTTGGGGGATCAAGAAGAACCTTATATAACAGATGGATTCAAAATTTTCAAACTAGATATAAGTGGAGATATAAGTGGACCATCATGGTCTTCTGTAATGAGTTTAGGTAATCAAATGTTGTTCTTGGGCCCTAATTGCTCCCTATCTATCTCAGCTAGTGATTTTTCAGGATGCAAAGCAAATCACATCTATTTTACTGATGACCATACCGATGTTTCGTGTTATTTCTCATGGGGAGGACATGATGTTGGTGTGTTCAACGTTGAGGATGGAACCTTCCAACGACATTTTCAAAGTGACTCACAGAAAATCTGGCCACGTCCCATTTGGATTACATTGGTTCATGGTTCTAGACCCATACCTTTCTTGGGAGATACCATTTATTATTCATCGAGGGATGAGTTCATTTTGTATATTACCTGATGAATTTTTATTTTGTTCACTGATATGTGTGCTTTTTACATATAGTCAATGGTTGATGATCGCTGATATTAATAAAAGAAAATCTTGCTTATATCTTATTTGATCATTTGTATGTACAAGTGTTTAGATAAACCTTTCGAGAGTATATCTTATTCACAAGAGTTGGTATAGGTTAACTAACCAGTTCAATCCCAAGTATGACCAAGTTAATCTCCCTGTGCTAAAAATGGCCAAACCTTTACTTTCACTGACTAGCATGCTCATAAGTAGCTATGATATGGATATTGACCCATTCAGACTTAGGGAAAACTGGTCGGTACCATTATTTCGATAAATCTAAGCTCTGTTTTGGATTGGCTTCACCTCTCTATTCTGAATTGTAAGTTGAAGTTACGCCTATCGCTCCTTCCCTCAATAGAAGGAGTTTATTTAGCAAGCATAGCTAGTGATTGTACAGGGGAAATGTTCAAGAAGAATTGCAAAACAATAGTAATACCATGAAAATAGTACTAAACCCGGTACTCCAATATATTGTAAATCCCAAAGATCTTACTTTAGTAAAATGTTTTGGTGAACTCCGTAAAACCGTCAATAGCATAAGACATTGATGCAAATAAATTAGTTTTTTCATGTTATAACATCCTAATTAATGGTTAATATTTGACTATTATGAGTCTATTAAAAAACATCATCCCTGTTTGAATTGTTAGTTTTTGTTATCAATACAAGATTGGATACTTTATCCTTATATCATATATGTAAAAAGGAAAATATTAATGCTCCCAATGGATCAAGAATGACCCAGATGCTAACAAAGTACTTGGGTAAATGGTCTAGAAATTAGAAACTAAGTACATGCAAAAGAAATTGGACCAACACAAATATACTAATATTATTATTATGAAAATATAATCAGTGTTTCCCAAAGATATGCACGTTTACATGATTTCTGTTCTCAAAATCACAATGAAACATATTGGTTTAGAAATCTTGAAAATCGAACAGCTTTTGGCATAAAAATGGCAGTAAGGAAGATCTCGGATCTCGAAATCACAATGAAGCACACTAGTAAGAAATCTTGAAAATTGAACAGCTTTTAGCATAAAAATGTCAGTAAGGAGAAAGCCACTGGTACAAAGAAATTTAAATTTCAAATAGAAGTACATCATCGATAAAACAATGGTAATAAAATTGTGCTAAAAAAGTAACCACTTTATTCTCTAGGATCCAAATGCATATACCGGCCGCTTATAAAAAAAAGCGAAGTATTGACATTAGCAGTAAAAAGTCTCATTTGTAAATAACAGAATTTTTTTCAAACTAAGTTGATGGATCAGAATACCTCGATGCGAGACAACTTAAATCCAAGCATCACAAATCTCTCTCTCTCTCTCTCTCTCTCTCTCAAAATTTGATTCTGTAAATAGCTTTTAAAATAAAAAATAATAATGAGATACGCTAAAGCATATTTCAACTCTACAAATATAACTTGCTCATTTTAATCTCTCATCGGTGTGATTTTTATAGAAGAAAATAATAAACAATATTCAGCTATTAAAATAATAGTGTAAATACACACCTTTTATCACAAAATAATAGTGTAAATACACACCTTTTAACTTGGTAAACAGCACAAGGTATCAGCGTCTGTAGAAAGAAAACCATCAAATAAGAAAAGAAAGACATGGGAGAGCAACAACAAAGCCAAATCCTAGTATTTCTGTGTTCTAATCAATTTGGAGTAGATAAAGATAAAATAATAATAATAAATTACAAAAAAATAAAAAATCGAATATCACAACCGGCCAACTACACATTTCAATGTTTTTATTTCAAAAAAGAAAAAAAAAAGCTTAAAAAACCACAAACTAAATTGTTCAATCATTTAAAACCACCAAATCAATTCAAAATCTTTGCTAAAAAATATTCATAAAATTTGTTAAAATCATTTGAAACCTCCCAAAAAAAATAAAAAAATAAAATAACTCAATCCTTCACAAATTCCGCCACTTTCATCACATTTTCATACATGATCACCACGAGCTATCCACACACGAAAATCCATCAAAATCAGTGGAAAAACAGGGTATGATGAATACTTTTTAGAAATTTTTTACGTAGATTGTTGGAGATTTTTAATGGGAGGCTGCAAATTTGGAATGGAATTGATGGTGAAGAAGGTTAAGTGGCTCTAGACTAATACTCAACAAGGGCCAGGACCACGTCTCAAGAAACGGAGGTCGTGAGTTCGAATATCACCCATTGTTGTCCGCCCGCTGTGATTTATCCTTACTTACCTGATACATGTGACTTGCCGCTGTTGCACATGCCCGGGGACTTAGTTTGGTGCTCTAAAAGGCCTGGATACCCCGTCAGCGAGAAGAAGAAGAAAACAATGCAAAAATAAACCTACAAAAAGCTCATCAAATCATCCATGTAGGTCATTTGAAATCAAAGACAGCAATGCATTAGCAAGTCAAAGCAATCTTACCGGCGAAGGCCGTCATGATCTGAAGGGATCCTGGTGGATTGGCATTAGATTTGCATCAAGTTTAAAGGTGAAGGCTTTGTCCTAACTGACATTCCTCGGAGTCTCTGATGACCTGAAGTTGAGCATGAATCACACAAAAAATGGAGTACCAACATTCTTCCCCCAAAGGCAAAACAATGAACTGATTATCTGCAAACGAAATGGTTGTGATTCGTAGGTGAGAAGGAAAGTGGGGTTTTTATCTCTCTTTTCTCTTCTATTTCATAGTAGGTCAGATTTAATAGTAGGGTAAATGTCAGATTTGAATTCGATTTGAGGGGCACGCTTAGGGTACCCCAAGCATCTCTCCTAGCGATACTTGTCTAGAATGAAACATCCGCTTTAGCCGTGGTTAGAAAAAGTAATGAAAGTTTGAAACCTCTCTCTCTCTCTCTCTCTCTCTCTCTCTCTCTCCCTTGGATTGTATTTTAGAGTTTCGTTGTTAGTTTTGCAGCTTATTTTCTTTGTATTTTTTTCTGATTTGACGATGCGACAGGGAGAAATAGTGAGCTGATTTTCAGGGGTTTGGAGTACTTTATGTTTACAGTTTAAGATGTAGGTAATCCATTTGGCAGTCTTTAAGTTGTGGGCATGCCGTCAAAGGATGTTGGACCCTACAATCACAATCACTTGTACAATTTAGATTGATCAGAGATGGTATCCATGTGGCATAAGAGTAGACCACTCTTTAATACTGTAAGATTTATATTTAAATGTCTTGTCAGCAGCCATTATTCCAATTAACTCGACTCTTTTTTTTTACCAGTACGAACCTGACTCTCTTGACTGTCATGTAAACAGCAAACTGGTTTCCAAATCATCTTATACCATTAATGATTTTAGATGTAAATAATTCATAAGTCAGATTGATGTATCATATATTGATGGCTGATGTTAAATTTCACCAAACGGAACAGCCACTTATAGGTATATTTTTTTAGCTGAGACATGTTTTTATAATTGATTGCCACTTCAACAATTTAGATTATCACATATGTGTGCCATGTCATAATAGTATACCACAATTTAATGGCATAACATCAAAGGCCTAAAAAAATGGTGTAAGTTTAAATGTCCGTCAGGAGCCATCATCCCTATTCCAATTCAGACACCAAACCACATTTAGCAAAGTTGGCGCATTATCATGTTGCTCAACACTACCCAGTACCATACGAAGTCATTGGCCTTCTTTCTAGGGTTTGTGATATTACTTTGCCAAGTTGTAACTACTATAATCTCTGGGATAATTCCTCATGTTAAATTTCATAGAACCCCATGTAAATCCAGCTTGAAAAGTCTAGGACAACCCAGATCACAATCCACTTGTGTAGGTACTGGACCAAAATTTGAACCAGTAATTGCAGTCCAATATCTTGGGGTTTTGCTCCCATTCTATCTGGCTGGAACAGCTGGGTCCGATCCAATTCTTTAAACATTGATACAATCTAAAGGCGTTTCCATACTTGCTGGATGATATGTTCAGTATAGATCTAGCAATCTCTGAATATGAATCTTCTTTATACATGATATGATTTCTGAATAAGAAGATTGTGCTTAAGAGGGCCGAGCTCCATAAGCCACCCTACTCTGAATCTTCTTTATAGATGATTGCTTTCTTATAGTTCTTTGTTTGGACCAAAGTCTCATCAGAATTTAGTTTGGACCAAATTATGATCAAATTTGCGTTCATCATCTTGCCCCATCTATCTGGAGGCAGCTTTGCAAGCCTTGTTTCTCCACTCAAGGAACACTAAATTCAAAAATTAAAAAAAAAGAAATAAATCAAATCAAATAAATCAAAGTGAACTATGAGTAAGTATAAAAAAAGATCTCAACAAGCATTTTCTTAGCGTGAGCCAAGAAAAGTACTAAAAAATGAAATAGATCAGACACCTAACTCTAATGCACTGAATATGTGATCTTTTGAGCAGAAACCAGATTGATGCTACCAACCATGCGTTGGTAATTATCGAAAATGACACTAACGGTTCAAGAGCGACAAAAAAATGCCTTGAAAAATTGATTATAAGAAAAATGAAAATGCCTTGAAAAAATTACGTTTGGTAATTCCCTGACATCCTTTTCTAGCCAAGCTTCATTTGCAAGAAACTCCTAAACCTTTCCAGTTTCAACAATTCTCTTGGCATTGGCAGTAGATACATGTTTTGGAGTAGTTTAGTAACAAAACAATAGGGTCTGTGAGTGTAGAGTGAATTTGAATTTTGATTATAGATTATAAGCTAGTTAATTTGGCTATGTATCATTGCTTGTGAGTGTTTTTTTTTTTTTTTTCTCTCTCTCTTTATTTCGTATTTTATTTGTTATTTGGTTATTGATTGTCTTCTCCGCTCGTGAAAGCCATTAACGAGATTGGGCATGCAAAGGCTTTCTTGGAGTTTTTACACAACAAATTGGTAGCAAAGTCTAGGTTTCGACTTGGGCATCATTTTGCTTCCACGACAAATTTCTACTTATTGGTGGTTTTTACGATTGGAGTGAAGATATTGGGAATTGGTTCGTCCTGTAAATTTATGCAAAGGACTATAGTTACGAATGCAAAATTTGAAGTTGAGAAATTTGACGGGACAAATAACTTCGGGGTGTGGCAGTGTGAAGTATTAGATATGTTGATCCAACAGGATTTGGACATTGCTTCGAAAGATAAACTGAAGGGAATGACAGAGAAAAATTGGGGCAAGATTAATCGGTAGGCTTGTGGCACAATTCGGTTGTCTTGGAAAAGATCAGAAATATTTCATAATGAATGAGACAGAAGCAAAGGATCTTTGGAAGAAGTTGGAAGATAAGCATATGACGAAGAGCATTGAGAATCAACTCTGTTTGAAGAAGAAACTTTTTCGTTTCCAATATCGATCAGGTATTTTTATGTCTGAACATTTGAATGATTACAATAAAATTCTCGCTGAGTTGCAAAATTTAGATGTAGAAACTAATGATGAGGATAAGGCCCTATTGTTGTTGAATTCTCTTCCTGATGAATATAGCATTTGATTACCACCTTGTTATATGGGAAGGAAGAGATCAGATATGATGATGTGTCTAACACTTTGATAAACAATGAGTATCAAAAAAGGGATAAAGAGACATATAATGACACATCAAGTGAAGCTTTGATAGCAAGGGGTAGATCGGAAGGAGAAGGTCTAGTAAAAGAGATAAATCTCTTTCAAAACTGAGTTGCAAAATTTAGATGTAGAAACTAATGATGAGGATAAGGCCCTATTGTTGTTGAATTCTCTTCCTGATGAATATAGCATTTGATTACCACCTTGTTATATGGGAAGGAAGAGATCAGATATGATGATGTGTCTAACACTTTGATAAACAATGAGTATCAAAAAAGGGATAAAGAGACACATAATGACACATCAAGTGAAGCTTTGATAGCAAGGGACAGATCGGAAGGAGAAGGTCTAGTAAAAGAGATAAATCTCTTTCAAAAATAAGTGATGCTGCGAGTGGTAGAAGAATTGTAAAATATGAGTGTGCCTATTATCATGGAACAGGGCATTGGAAGAAGCACGGTCCAAGTTTGGTGAAAAAGGACGAGAAAACTTTTGATGTGAACGTAGCAGATGAGAGTGATGGTTCAGAATGTGTTGACCGGTTCGTCATTTATTTGTCATTCAAATGAGTGGGTTTTAGATTCGGGGTGTACCTATCATATGTGTCCCAATCATGATTGGTTTTCCAATTTTACGGAGTTGGATGGTGGTGTAATTCTTATGGGAAATGATAACACCTGTAAGATAAGAGGTATGAGAAACATCCATTTGAAGCTCAATGATTGAACGGTTCAAGTATTGACGGAAGTTCTGTATGCATTGGACTTGAGAAAAAATCTCATCTCTTTGGGTGTTTTAGATTCTAAGGGTTTCAAAATTACTTTGTCAGGTGGAACTCTCAAGGTGGTAATGGGGGCATTGGTTGTGATGAATGGCACTAGACGCGAGAATTTGTATCTTTTACAAGGAAGCATTGTGCCAAGTGGAGCGGCCACCATTGTTGATATTAAGATTGACACTGCAAATAACTCTGCAAACTTGTTGGCTAAAGAGGTCATTGGGGTTAAATTCCGACATAGTTTGGACTTGACCCATATGAGGCGTATTTGAGCACTTTCGGGTGCATTGGCAGTTTGGCACTTCAGGTGCATTAGTAGTTTGGTACTTTCAGGGTTCATTAGTGTCCTTGGACACATTTGAAGGCAGCTTTGAAGTTGAAATTGAAGATGCTTGGTTTTGTTGCCTTTGTTTGAATAACGTGAGATTTCATATCAAGGTGGAGAATGTTGATGGTTTGCAAATCTTACTAAGGTAGAGATTTGGCTCGATTTACGATTGCAACTAGATTTCCCTAATGGAACTTGGTTTGGTCGATTGTCAATAGGATCTCATATTAATTTGCTTTTGTTTGAGAAAAGTAAGTTATTTTGAAAACTTATATTACTCTAAAATTAGAAAGCAAAGAGAAAAAAATGTTCTAGTCTAAGTAGGAAACTAGGTAAGAATAAAAGTTTAGTTGTATTTGGTAAGTGAGAGAATAAATAGGTGAGAGATTTTTTTTTGGATGGGTTGGTGTTTTGAATTGAGGTCTCTTTTGTGCGTGAGTGTTAGAGAGAGAACTTGGGGGTTTTGATTTGGACATGAGTTTTGTTTTTGGGCATTGGTATTTGTGGTTCTCTTGTGTTGGGTGAGATTAGAGAATACAATTTCCATTGTTTGTAGCCTTTGTGTATTTTCTTCTTAATAGTGGAAATATTTTGTTTGATTGCCCGTGGACGTAGGCTTAGGCCAAATCACGTAAATCTTATTCGTATGGGTGTGTTTTTTCTCTCTTTCTCTATTTCGTATTTTATTTAGTTATTTAGTTATTGATTGTCTTCTCCGCCCGAAAGCCATTAACAAGATTGGACGTGCAAAGGCTTTCTAGGAGTTTTTGTACAACATGTGTTGCCTGCATTCATTTGATTTAAAGTAATCTAAGGCCAAAATGTGTATATTAGATCAAGTAGTTAGAAGCTATGACTTTAGAATAAAACATTAGAGGTACAAACTTTGCTAGGTGGGTTAATTTATTATTTTTGTTTTAAAAAAATAGTCAAAATCCATCTAACTTTAATGATGTATTGGTTTTATATGACTCTTTAATTTGTAGACGACATTTTAATTTTTTTACTTAGATTGTGAAGTTATTTTTCGTCACAATCTTTTGTAGCAAAGATGTTTAGACTTCTGTTATGACCCATGTTTTGAATATCAATTGTGTAGTCATAGATGGGAGGAGCCCTAACAATAGTATGGGTGTTCCACACCCTAACATTGAAATTGTTAAAATTTGAGGTCTACTAGGACTCTTTTTTCACAATAGACTCTCAATCCGATCCCTTCTCTCTCTCTCTCTCTCTCTCTCTCTCTCTCTCTCTCTCTCTCTCTCGATTTCGTTCTCTCGCATCTATCTCTCCTCCCGAATTCTCTTCCTCTCGCATCTCACTCCTCCCGATTTATATCTCTCTCGGGGGCTCTCTTCTTTTAACATCCAATCTAGCACCACGCCGATTCACAACCGAAATCGCATCGCCGAATTGACGCGTAGGTTGCGGTATCACCAAACTAATGCGTAGGCCTAAAGCTACTCAATCTGAATCACCCTAAAAATCACGTGCATGCTCCAACAAGTAGGTGCCTCTTGATCGATTTTAAAATATTTAATTTCCTTTTTTGAAAATAAAAGATTTTTTTTTTTTTTACTTGCTCCATTAATGGTTGTTTAACTATGAAGAAGAAAAAAAATAAAAAAGGAAAGGGACAAATCGAATAGCAGCGGGAGAGAAGTTAGAGAGAGAGCGTGAGGCAGACCCAACCTCCCAACCTCTTCTTCTCCTCTAGTTCACCTACAAAGTAAAAATTATAAGTATATTTATAGCTATAAATATTTATAAATTAATAATACATATGCATATATGCATATATTTGAACTTGTGTGTGTGTTTAGCAATGGGACTAATCCCTCTAATTTCTTCTTCTGTTTGCTCCCACGTCCCTGTTTGCTCCCACGCCCCTGCAACAAAAATCCCAAACAATGCATAAGATTGTATATATATATATAAGCAAGATTTAGCTGAATTGGTAGTGGTATAAAACTTTTAATAGTAGGTTCTGTGTTTCGAGTTATCTTTGTTTTACAATCATCGTTGTGGACGATCTGTTGGATTTGGTGAATCTGAATTGTTAA
Organism: Chloranthus sessilifolius; assembly: GCA_021018995.1. NCBI lineage: Eukaryota > Viridiplantae > Streptophyta > Magnoliopsida > Chloranthales > Chloranthaceae > Chloranthus > Chloranthus sessilifolius. The sequence continues at coordinate 138,072,562 of CM037587.1, forward strand.
AATTATAGTGCTTGATCTGGAGTACGTTTGATATTTTGCCTCTTGATCTGAAATTTGGCAGTTTGATTCCAAACTTAGTCGTGGAACCAATTTTCTAAGATCGTGAATGAGCGAATATTATTTAGAGAGATTGATTTTAGAGAGAGAGAGGAGAACCAACTGAAAATTTAGAGAGAAAAGATCGAACCTCTAACACGAAATTTAAAGAGATTGATTTTAGAGAGAGGAGTGATTAGGGAGAAAATCCAACAGAATTTAGAGAGTGAGAAGAGAGAAGACCCATGGTTTTTAACAATGAAAAGACTCAATAAAAAGAGAGAAAAGACCCAAGAGAAATCGAGAGAGAAAGAGAGAGAGAGAGAGAAAGAGAATAGAAGGAGAAATTAAAGAGAGAAGCTCACAAGAGCCCCTCCTCTGGTTGGTTATATATATATATATATATATATACGATTTCTCCGGGCCGGTATAAATTGATTATCGAGGATCGGCCCGACCTAATATTGTCATTGCCGGTGATAACTTGCCTATACCGACCACTGTAGTCGGGGGCATTGGAGTACATTTACGAAACCAATGTGGTGCACCAATAGTTTGGTGCAATCACTCCCTTAGCAACCTTAATTCAAAACAAAATAGATTCAAAATTGAACCTTATGGACCCAACCCAAGAAATGGTACAGAGATGGACCGGCCATTCAAATTTTAATTCTCGAGACATCTAACGGTTCAGAATCTAAGAATTCGACACAGAAATCAAAAAATTGAAATACTATTTAGATACTATACACCATGAAAGGATTGACCCTTAGATCTGAGGCCTTAAAGGCTGAAATAAATTGAGTCCAAAGGCCTAACACCTCAAAATTATGTTCCTTAAAATAATCAAAAGTTAATAAAAATTAGATAAATACACTATTTTTTTAATAAATTACAATTGTATAGTGAAAAATATGTTCGAATTTGCCATTCAAATTAGACATGTCCATGAACCAGTGTGTTTAAAAAAGCATTAAAATGTCATATGGCACTATAATTCTATTATTTTATTTTTTTTATAAGCATTATAATTCTAATATATACACTAAGGATCAAAATTTCAGCCAAAATGACCGAAATTTTGGTTCAAATTATTAATTTCGGTCCTTACCAAAACGATAATTTGGACCGAAATTTCGGTCATATATTGTATGGGACTCAAAATTTTGGCCAAATTATCGGTTTCAGTCATGTCCGAAACCGAAATTTTGATCCTTGATGTACACCCCTAGTCACTGAAATAACCTTTTAATTCCTGGCTCTCCTTATGATATCATATAATTAAGAATACATCAATAGGAATATAAGTGCCTATATGTAACAACTCGGATTTTTATATTTTATTTTAACGGTGTTAGATAATGCACCACACTATGTACTGTGCTAACGCTCCACATCAGAATCGAAACCCATCTTTTAAAATAGAAAATTTCTAATTTTTTCCATATCAAAATTAGACTCATTGCGAAGTGCTCGTCGATACGATTCCAACGATATATAATTTGATGACTTCTGACAAGAATATAAAAAGTTATGCCCATTTTAAGTGATCAAGCAAGTCAAAGGGTATAATTGTAATTTCGGGAGAAAAACACCAATTGCTTTTGTGCTTATGCAAAACGCTGGAACGAAACATTTTCTCAAGCTATCCAAGTTACATATGAATTCTTATTACGTGTAAAAATCTCCTATTCTATTAAATCTCCTATGAAAAGTGTTAATTAGAATTGACCTAAAATTTTATACCATTATAAATAAAACTTTAAAAGTTCTCTCCTCTCTATAATAAGAAATTATTCTCTCTCAAGACTTAGACGAGCCGATGCCTTGGGAATCGACCTTTTCAACCCGAATCGCCGTTGATCTTCCGTTCACGCTTCAAGAGGTGGGTACACATCAATCCATCTTATTCTTCTCAGATCCCGTCGCGTAGGATGCGTTCGATCGCGCATCGACGAATTTAAAAATCTTATTTAAACCCAAATATCTCATAAATTAATAGATCTATATATTTAATATATGCTTTCCCTTGAAAGTTGTATATTTTGTAAATTGGGTTTATATGTTATTTCTCTTTTCTTTTCAAAAATTTCTTTTGTTTGAGCCATTAATATTTTACCTTATATTAGGTCTGTATATTTAATATGCTTACTTCCTCTTTTATGTCTGTAAAATTAATTAAATTTTAATACTTATAAATTTGATAGATTGACTTAATTGGCATAATATCATATTGATATTATTTATTTCCAATTCTATATAGTATAAATTTATCCTTCTACTAAGACTATAATAATATATATTATTGTTGCAAGTTATATTATTATTTATTTAAAATTAATTAAGCTCAAAAATTAAATTATATTTTTATTTTATTTAAATGAATAATAGATTGCACCAACTTAAAGTTTCGGGTCCGAACTTGCGGCTACGAACCCGAATTCGCGGCCACGAACCCGAGCTCGCGACCATTGATGCACCTGTTCCTGTATTTTGATCATAACTTTTTACTCCGACCTCGGATTAATGCGATTCTTGTGACATTGGAAAGAAGATAGCGAGCTTTACAACTTTGTGTGAAATAGTCATTTCACGAATCTGACGTTTTAGAGGTAAAAATAGAGCAACAAGTCGGGTTCAATTTTGAATGACTCAAAGCTATTCGAATTTAATATTATTTTCTAATTCTCATGACCAAAGTTCCTGTGTATATTATATTGTAAGGTCTTTCGATCGATGGTCATGATAAATCATAACTTAATAAGTATAAATACTATTTAATTTAATTATCTAATTATTATATATATATCTCAATTTTATCGCTTCAACGCGACCTCTTCGATAATACAAAGTGTTAGAACTTCGATGCCTTTATGAAATCGAACTCGATTTTCGATTATCAATCATCTATAACTATATTGGTGTGGTATATAAATAAATATAAATATAAGCATAATCAAAATCTAAGTATAAACTGTTTTGTATGTGTGATACTTTTGTATTTGTAACTTAATCAATTTATACGAGTTAAGAATATGTTAGATCATGAGTACGAGAGTGTATGAGATCATGCCTACGCTTAGGCGTGGTGATTCGCCGAGATGGTATCGAAGCGAGGAATACACCGTATTCACATGCCTTACAACTCATGGTGGAATGGGACCCATGACGAGTCGGGTGAGTGTGAATTCAGTGTAACCCGTGCAGTGGCATATCTGATGATCCTATCACCCTGAGTTTTAATACGAGAGGATAAGATATGAGATATGATACGAGAATCGGGCGTTGGGCCTTTAGCTGTGGTGAGGTTTCTTTTACGGTCACGTGAAACTCAGAATATTGGCGTCCATGTACGGATGTAACACCTCTATGGTAGTATAAACTATCACACGAAGTACATTCAGGTTACTACGGAACCTTTTTCTTGGGAAGCGTGAATTAGGAAAATTGTCTCACTATAGTTTGTCATAGGATTAAGTATAAGAGTATGATAAGATATGAGTATGAAAATAAGATAAGTTATAATCTGATGCGAAAATAAGATATCATTCGCCGAGCCGAAAAGATCTGAGAACTTAAGTCTCTCTACGTGTCGTTCCTTGCGTAGCCACCGTAAGGGCAACAACGTCTTTCAGCCAAAACGGATCTCTGGGAGATATTATGAGTATGAGTGCGTTATGAGTGAGTTTGGCCATTATGTCTCTCCATTGGCTGGGTGGTGGAGTATGAGTATGACACGAAGGCGTTATAATATGGTGGTATGATACTATATTGACCCTCCCATAGTAGCTCGAGCAGCGACTCTGGCACAGGTCGTTTAGGATTTCACTAGTATGTTAGTTACACTCATGCGATGTACAGACGTATGTGCAAGAATGATAATAAGACATGGTATGATATGTTATGAGATATGGTAAGGTACGTTAGAATATGAGTGTCTAAATCATAGTCTTGCATTTATAATATGATATGAGTTTTATGATATGCATGTGATTTTGCCTTTCTTTTGCTATCTACTTTGAGATACTATGTTTATCACTCACAAGATGCACCCACAATGCACCTGAGTAGTATGGGGTGGATTGGTGGTATATCCCACTGAGTTTACGTGACTGAGTAAACTCATCCCACGATAATCTAACGATTCGGTGATTCTGTTTGGTGGAGTGAGCCTTGACCATCTAGATCTCACCGACGCTGATTTCATTGATTCCGCAGACATTGAGTACCAGGAGCCTTTGGAGGGCGACGCTATCGGTTATCAGGAGGACTATGGTGCTGATCTTGATTCAAATGCCGGTTAATGATTATTGTGGACTTGGTATTGAGTTCTATTGATACTAGTATTGTTGATTTTATGATTTCATTTTATCGAATTTGTCTTCGATTTGACTTACCTGTTAGTTGTGGATTGATAGCATTCTATCGCATTTTATCAGACTTATTCAGTATTTATGATTACATTCATATTCCACCCTATTTGTTGGATTTCACGGATTTCGTGGAACCATTATTGCACGAGAACTCTGATTAGGTGTATGTCCGCTTAGCATATCCGGGATATGTGCGGGTCATAACTCAAAATTCTAGACCCTCGAATTGGGGCAGAATTTCAGGTCGTGACACTATATAAACTATAAACTAGACTTGTGTCATTGTTTTCTTGATAATTATCCCAACCATTAGATCAAATGGTTCAATTTTTCTTGGTGTAGGAAAATTGCAGATCGGAACATAAGGGCTGGAAATAAGTTGACCCACTAACTTGCTATGTTCATGATAAGTGATAAAGCATCAGGGTCGTGACTTATCATGACCATTAATAGCATGACGCTATATCTTTAATTGGTGGGTCTCATGTCCGGAAAATTTTAAAAATAAGGTTGAAAACATATTGCAAAGATTGTGATTTATTGAAATATTTCGAATTAATCATGATTTAATCAAAAAAATCTCCACTTTTTATGATTAAAACGTGATTAATTCTTTTATAAATAACTTGCATTTATTCGTATTTTTTTCAAAAAGTTGCAGAATTTTGTTAATCATACGATTCATCACGGCCATTCTCCTCCCATTACAAGATCTTTGCTAGGTTGGGTGTCATTTGTTGGTTCACACCCAAGATTGTTTTCTGCTTATGGTAAACAGAAATCCTAATATCTAGTCCCTACAAAATAATATTCTTAACCATTTAATCCGACCACTAAATGATTAAAATGGTTAAGGCTGTGTTTGGCATTGTTCTTTGGGAGAGTAGGAAGGCTACTCTTTGAAATAAGTGAAACAGCCACCTTTGAGAGATCATGAAAAATCATGCTCTTTAAAGAGGGATGTAATGTTTCAAAGAGGAGCCTCCTCTTTTTCTTCCTTAAATCCTTCTCTCTTCCCATATTCATTTGCAACAATAAAGAGAAACAATCGCTCTTTTCTACTCTTCCAAAGAGTAATGCCAAACACAGCCAAATCATCTCATAATCACCAACAGAGAGCGAGAGAGGTTATCCCATAATCAAGATAACGGACAAAGATAGTCATAATGATCAAATGGAAAACATCTCATTGTCGGTAGACCACATGTAAAAATTACAATATAATTTTATGGGGCCATCAACCCAGACGGGTAGCTCAGTTGGTCAGGCTTTGGGTTTGTCCTCCAATGGTCACCAATTCGAATCCCCTCAGGGCCACTGGATGTTTACCTGACCGCTAACTTCAAGATCATGTGAGATTAGTCGAGGTGTGCGCAAACTGGCCGGGACACCCACGGATATCAAAATTTTTAAAAATTTATGAGGCCATCACACCAAATTTGACTGCCGTGGAGATCAATATTTCTGCTTCAATGCCCCGGCCACATTATTATTGTGATGTCGCACACAAGTGAAAAGAGAGATTTTGAGTCATTACCTGCACACACAAACCTGATGTCGCACACAATTGAAAAGAGAGACTTGGTATTTTGAGGAGTTGTGCCAAGAAATGCCATGTACGCCATCTAATTTGAAGGCCAAAATCTAAAAAATTTCACGAAAAAGATTGGCATGAAAACCGACTATCATATGATACAAGGCAGTTAATCGTCAAATCAGATGATGGTGTTTGACTGCATTAAATCATATCATAGAGAACATATTTTGTGTCAATCCTTTGCATGAGAGATCTTTAGATCATGTCCTTCAAATCAAATGGCTTAGATGATGTTTCTACATAGAAGTGTATTTTTTGGGCTTGATCCTGTAGCACACTGGAAGGTTGACAATATCGCAACCTCTAAATTGCAGGTTTGAGCACAACTTACCTACTACGAAAAGTTTTTCTTTTCAATTGTGGGCAAGAGCAATCTTTGTGTCAAGTATTGGCTCCCCCAATCCTTTCCCCTGATAAATGGGTTGCTCCACGAGGACCACAACTACCTCAACAATTTTCACCCATCCCTCGTTTTTCTTTTGTCGGTATTTTCACCCATCTCTAGGACTCACAACTAGCTAAGCCAGCTCAACCAAGGATCAAAATAGCAGTTTCAGTTTCAGTTTCAGGCATGACCGAATCCGAAAATTTGAACTGAAATTTCGGCCCATAATTTGAATATCGAAATTTTGGTTCAAGATTTCATTTCCGTGCAGACCAAAACCGAAACGTTTCGGCCATGACCTCAACAGCTCGGCTCCAAAATTTTGATTCATAATGCTCTTGTAGCTCAGCTGACAAGCTCAGCCGATCATCAAACACTACAGCTAGAATGTTATCGAGCCGAGTTCAAAGATGCTACAAACCATCTTTTAGAACCCTAATAGCTACTTTATTCTCAATCGTGCTCTGTGCTAGTTCACCAACCAAACTACCCCATATCTCTTGCTCGACTCTCAGAAGCTTTTAAACTCTAATCATTCCACGACGCTCGAGTGTTTTCAGTACTACTTCGTTTGGTTTTGACTATGTCAAATCCTCGAGCATCTGGCAAGCATAACTGTACATCAAATTTACCTTCACTTACCATTTCTCGAATGACAGATACTAGCTCGCTCTTAGGAATCTTGTGATGGGTTATCAGTATTCGGTACAAGTGTCGCAACCCTCAAATTCCTAGGTTTGAGTTAGTGAAATTATCTTTGCTGGAAATCTCCAAGGTAAAGGGAAGTGAGGTTGACGCAGGGAAAAAATCGAGTTTTCTTTGAAGAGAAAGGGGGAAAATGAGAGGAAGAGAAGTAAAACGGCATCCCTGCGAAAACAACGATACTGGATTCACAGTAATGATAGCAATAATTTTGATTAATAGAAATAAGCAGAAATTAGAAGAACAACCTTAGAAAACAAACGAATTAGCCTTATATACAGGTTTGAAACGTTTTAGAAAAACAGGTTTTATCGTTATTTTGTTCTTCTAATTTCCGTGACATCGCAATTTAGTGGCACGTGTATAATGGGCTATTCATTTGAATTTACTAATCTACCCTTCTATATAGGGTAGTTTAGAAGCTAGATCTTGATTTTTCTTTCATGCTTTCCTGCGTAGCTTCTTCTCCCGTTCGAGTTCGAGATGTTTCAGTCGATAAAATCGAAAACTACTCAAATCCAAAAACTCAAGAAATTGCAGAGACTGTTATAAAGAGAGAAAACAGTCAAGATCCCAATGGGTTTATTACAATTTTTTGAGTTTATTACAATTTTTTCTCAAAATTTTATGGATTTAGGGTTTAGGAGAACCGTGTTGAAATAGAACCCTTTTGAGAAGAAGAACGACGCAGAAAAAGAACCCTTTCGAGAAGAAGAACCCTTGAAACGATCGCACCTGCGTAGGAAAAACCCTTGAAACGATCCCTGCAGCTCAATAATGTCAAATGTGAATGAAGAAGAAGATCGATCGCACCAACGCAGGCAAAACCCTTGAAACAATCACTGCGGCTGAATAATATCAAACGTAAATGGATTATTCGATGGGCTAAGAGAAAGAAGAGAAGAAGATCGGCTAAGAGAACAGTCATTTCAAAAGGTGAATGAATGCCTTCAAAATGAAATCCCTACCTTGTAAATTACCCTTTATAGAAGGGTAGTTTAGTAATCTTCTATCGATAATCATAGTCGCACGTGGGACAAATTTCCTAATCCCACAAATATTAGAACTAAAAAGAAGGGCACTTCAGAAAAAGAACCACGAAAACCAAACGAATTAGCCCTATATACAAGTATGAAACGTTTTAGAAAAACCGGTTTTCTCGTTTCTTTTTAGTTCTAATATTTGTGAGATTAGGAAATTTGTCCCTTTTGGATTTGAGTAGTTTTCATTATCGATAAACATCTTATCATAGAAGAAGCTACGCAGGAAAGCATGAAAGAAAAACCAAAATCTAGCTTCTAAACTACCCTATATAGAAGGGTAGATTAGTAAATTCAAATGAATTGCCCATTATCACGCCTATGGTTGGGCCTCTCATTCATACTTAATCCATCGACCTTGCCTTCTCTAATACAAGTATTTATTAATATTCTCCTACCTGGAAACTAAGGTTGTGTTTGATATTGTTCTTTGGAGTGAAAGAGCAGCTCACTTAAAAGAGTGAGTTTAAATTGCTCTTTTAAAAGACTCAAATTCAGCTTTTGCACTCTCTGAAAACACAAAGCGATTACAACCGAACACAGGTCTATACTAAAGTGCTCTATGTCAAAACAAAGATCTATTATTTGCCTCCAAAGAGAATCCCAAACACAGTCTAAGTTAAAAAGTGTATCCTGCTAAAAATATGGAGCTTCTAATCTTTATTTTAGTTAAAGTAAAGAAAATTATCCTATTTTATTAAGCATTCTATCAATAAACTTATCCCAACTTTTTGGATAAGCGATGATGTGCACAAAATAACTGCTGGGTAGTTGATGGGAACATCAACCTATACAAAGTGAATAAGAAGCATAAGATACAGCCCAGAGCATTTAAGCGTCTCATAGCACTTAGGGAAGAGATTGAAGACATATGTGCACAGTGCACAATATGAGATGATCACACTTTGGGAGGATACACGCATGGGGACCAATGAACCAAGAGTTTTGAGGAACACGTGAAGCCCTTCAATTTTGAGAAATGCACATGCGACAATTCGGACCACTGGATTACCAGTTGCCGCTATTCGGTCATCATCAGCATCCATTTCGACTGATGGATTCAGACCATTCATGTTCACACCGTTGGATCATTGATCATGTGAGGGATCATGATAGATACATGTTATGATCGTGTGATATTTTTGGTCAATTAGTTTTCATAAGTTGCGCTTATTTTATGTTATGTCTTAGGGGTCAGGCACATATATGCGACACATGACCATCAAATTCATCACTTTCAACACAACCTTCGGAAAAGTGATCATAACTTCTTCAATACACGTCGGAGTTGCATGATTCTTAACTTTTTAGAAAGCTACTTTGATAAGCTTTCAATTTCTTTAATTTGTATATTTTATAATTTCTCTTTTTATTTAGACTGTGTTGCCCCATTCTGACAAATTTTTCAGGATTTTTCTGGATTTATTCCCAAACCCACAACTTTGTTCCTATGATTTATATTAGTGTTGGTATCAGGTACCTTACCTGAGCACTGCCATCAATGCATGGTCAATGTGGGTTAAAGACTTTCACTGATTTGTAGGCTCATAAACAGTTGTGCGCCTCCCAGGCTTCACCATATTGACAGATTGACTTGAGCACCACTATATAAAGAGATCTGGTTTTAGGTGACTGAGTCATCGATTTTGAATACATGGCTGGCGCATGGGGTGTTCATCTGGATCAGATTCAATTCTAGCTTGTATAAAAAAATCATCCCTACCATATGATTAACAACCTAAAAGAGAAGAGAAGATAGAACGGCTTAAGTGAAAAAATGAACAGCTTAAACAGGTTTGGAAAATCACATTTGGCCGTCTGATTTTTGATGGTTTTAGGTACAATCTTGAAGATGAATCCAATTTCGACGATTACTTTGTGCACTGGGGGGAGCACCATTTGGCCATGTGAACAGAAATGATGAGCCAGTTGGTGACCTAATACCACTTCAAATAAAGGACCAAAAACACACCAGCCCACCACCAAATAAGTTCACTGGTCCCACTGTACATAGCTTCAAAACTGGGTAAACTGGGTTAGATGTATAGATATCAACCACTCTTCCTTTTAAACATTGACTCAATGGATTCTCTATTCATTTTCTGAAGGTGAAGGTATTCGCAAATGCATCCAGACTCCACGAAAACCATAAAGCCGACGCAAAATGTTGAATAAGCAGCTAAAGAGGTAATTTACCTAATTTCTAAATCCCAAAACTTCAGGGACATCAGTGTGTTTCAAATAAGCTACTTAATAATTCTTCTTGAAATACAAAAGACGACCAACTCTATGTCTAAATTTAAAAGTAACAAGCCTTAAACAGCAATTCATCTCAAAATAGAGGGTAAAGAACACATCCCCTCCCAAAATCCAATACACATGCAAAATGGGTAGGGATCGTTACCGTTTTGGCAGCATTGCAGATGGTTGGCACCCTGAATGCATTCCTTGAATAATTAACTCCCACCATCCTGCATTAACAGATGCCCCGGAATCCCTTTGATCTAACCTGTTTTTGTCTTGGTGACTTTCTTCTTGGGTTGCCTTTTTGGGATCGAGTTCTTCATTCCCAAAAAGAAGAGCAATGCGCCAAAGAGTGCCATATTCTGCCAAAACAATGCAACGTCAGATCAATTAAATTATAGACACAAGTTAATTATGTATCACATCGCCTTCATACATGCATGTCCAATAAATTTCAACTGTACACCTGGTGAGGCGCCTCTTTATGGGTCATAGCTGGAAACTTTGCCTACTTTTAGAGGATGAATAAAGCTAAGTGTATTTATGGCTTCTCTATTTTTGGGCTACACAGGAGTCATCAAATGGGTGGTCCGGACCAATGGGCATTCATCAAGAATATGAGAATGTAACAAATTGTATTCGAGACATTTTGTTTGCATAGGAGATTCATGTTGACGAGCCCAAATAGACGAGCAAAGGAAAAGGTGGTGATTTTGAAGAATCATCTCAAAAGTTAGCCCATTAAAATTCCACCCATGCTATACAAAAACATCCATCTAGATTACGTCTTCCAGTTCCTAGGGTATAGAAACCTCCCTAACAGTGTTACATAGGCACTTCAACTTATGGTATTTTTGCCGTGCCGACACTTTGTGACACTGGGATATGTGTAACATTTGGATATGTGAGGACACTTGACAAGTGCCAACGCTTGGTGACACTTGGACAAGTGTCCGCACATAACATTTGGATACGTGCGGACACTTCGTGACACTTGGACACTTGGTGGCCGTGTGATGCGGAATTTAGATCCGCATCTTTGGATCGTGAAACGACGAACATCCGCAAGTTGGCGGTTACAATTAGTTACGAGCAGTTACAATTAGTTATTTATTTTCAAATTTCAAATATGTGTAGTTACAGTTAGTTATTTATTTTCAAAGTTCGAATTTGTTTTTAAAATGCCTATAAAAGGCTTTGCAAGGACTATTTTTACTTAATGATGATGAACTTTGTTATGAAAATTGAAAACGAGATGTTTTCCTTTGAGAGTGATTCTCTCAAAATAGAAGAGTGATTCTTCTATACGTGTGTGGTTGGTGTGAAGCCAATCATTCAATCTAATAGAAGAGTGATTCTTCTATACGCGTGTGGTTGGTGCGAAGCTGATCATTCAATCTCCATATCCACTTTTATCTCACTTGAAAGCATAAATATTTGAATTCTTCTTTTTTTTCATTCTACCTACAATCCTATTTGAATTCTAATTGCCTAGAATCTCATTTCTCTGTGTTAAATCTGCTCATTTTCAAAAGAACTCCTTTGTAAGTTTGTTCGAATTCCTAAACTGATTGTTCTCTGATACCAAATCTGATGCAGATACTAACACAATGCGATTTAAATAGGCCGAGATTGATAAAAAATAATTGAAATATAAATTGTCTTAATAAATTAACACGAAAAATGAAAAAAATTTCAATTACAGGATTTGCAATAGCCCAAATCAGTGTTACTTTTGCTGCACATTTCCTTTCTGGATCTAGAAGACTAGGGTTCTTTGGCGAACATCTAGATCTCCAAGAGTTTAGGAATTCAAACAAACTTACAAAGGAGTTCTCTCGAAAATGAGAGGACTTAACAAAGAGAAATGGGATTTTAGGCAATTAAAATTCAAATAGGATTGTAGGTAGAATGAAAAAAAATAAGAATTCAAATATTTACGCCTTCAAGTGAGATAAAAGTGAATATGAAGATTGAATGATCGGCTTTGCACTAACCACGTGCGTATAGAAGAATCACTCTTCTATTAGATTGAATGATTGGCTTTGTACCAACCACACGTGTATAGAAAAATCACTCTTCTATTTTGAGAGAATCACACTCTCGAAGGAAAACATCTCGTTTTCAATGGCATAGCAAAGTTCATCATCATTAAGTAAAAATAGTCCTTACAAAGCCTTTTATAGGCATTTTACAAACAAATTCGAAATTTGAAAATAAATAACCAACTGTAACTACACATTTGAAATTTGAAAATAAATAACTAAGCATGCGTAACTAATAACGCCAATAACAGACTTGCGGTTGTTAAGCGTTCTGATATGCATAAAGCAATTATCCATAATCCAAACATGTGGATCTAAATTCTGCATCAATCCCCTTTACTTTGAAAAAGTTTAACCTCGAACTTTCGCCGAAATTGATCTTCTTCGTGGAGGTCAAGAATAATATTTGGGGAACCTTGATCGGATGATCTCCCTTTCTCCTTGGGTTAGAAGCATTCATCCCCGATGAATGTTGATTGTGATACTGGTCGCAAAGATCTGGATCAATACGTTGGAATTCGCCTTTTGTGATTCTTGTATTCTCCGAATCTGATCTATTTTGCCATTTGATAAGGTACCTTTGAGATCCCCCTTGATTTGTTGACACAATTTAATCATCCCTATACATCTTCAATTATCTCACGAAATGGACGGGTAGGTGGAGGTAATAGAATAAGGACTTCGAACCTATCGGACTCCATAATGATGCAAGATAATGACAATGAAATCTGGAATCTATATGAATGCTGAAATTACCTATATGAATGTTGGAATCTGGAATCTATATAAATGTTGAAATCTAGAATCTATATGAATGTTGAAATTATATGAATGCTGAAATCTGGAATCTATATGAATGTTGAAATTATATGAATACTGGAATCTGGAATCTATATCATGGATCAAAATCTCAGATTTTCGATACGTATCGTCCAGCCCCAAAATCGATACATATCAAACAATACGTATCGGTTCCGGACGATACTTTCCGATTTTTTCCCCAAAAAAAAAAACATCAAAACTAATAATTTGAAATTATCATACGATAATTTCAAATTATCGTCCGATACGAACGATAATTTGACTGTTTTTTAAGGGGGCGATAAAAACCCAATGTATCGTACCGTTCAAGTCCAAAACCGATACGTATCGGTATCGGACGATATTCTGATCCATGATCTATATGAATGCGGTAATGTGGAATCTATATGAATGCTGAAATTACCTATATGAATGTTGGAATCTGAAATCTATATGAATGCTGAAATCTGGAATCTGAAATCTGGAATCTAAAATTTAAAAACCGAAATCTGAAATCTGAAAAAAAATCTGAAATCTAGAATCTGAAATTTGAAATCTGGAATCTGAAATCTGAAATTCCTAAACTGATTGTTCTCTGATACCAAATCTGATACAGGAAAACATCCAATTGAGATAATAGTGAATATAATGATTGAGAAAATAGTGAAATCTGAAAATACCACATAATATCACCGTGGCACTTAGACGCTCCTCAATACAGCACGATACTTCTAGACATGTATGAAAATACCACATTATACCATCAAAATGTTCCTTGTTTCGACACGATTAAACGAACAGTTGTTTTACACAAATAAATTGTGTATATTGTATAAGTTTAGTAATTTGTAAAATAAAAAGTTTGGGTCCCTAAGAACGATTTATATAATATAGTATATTTTGATTAAGGTTCATGACATATATTATTTATGTTTTCGTTAGATATCTCAAATAGCTCTCGAAGATTTCCCTTCAACATTGGTTTAATATGCAGTTACTATTTTTATTTTTATGTTTATTTTTCTCAAGGTCATGCCGCCATATTGGAATCTTTACAAATTGGCTTGCAAATCATATACGACCCATTGGACCTGTGCCACGTGTCTAGGTAACATTGCTTCCCAAGCAAAACCCAGAAAGTTACCTGTATGAATTTGAGGAGAAGTTCGAAAAATTCCGGCTTGCCAATATCATGGTTGTAGAAATCGTACAAAATGGGAGCGGTAAATGCGAGATTAAGTAGCTGCACAAGAAAGAATGTTCTCATCAGTGACCATGAAACTTAACAGTATGGAAACCCACTAACATTTGTAACTTGTAAGATAATCCATCTAGAAGGCCAAATAATACAAGGAAAGACGAAATATAATCATACTGACCAGCAGATATGCTCCAATAGAACTGCCAAAGATAAAAAGAACACCTCCGATCCCCTTAAGAGCTATAGTAGCAGCAACTAGATTCTTAATCTGCCAAAATAATTGATCTCAAGTTCCAGTTAATACCACCAACACCGGGTGGGGAGAGGGAGAAAACAACAAAGAAAAAAAATATATGACAAATATTATTACTGACCTCTATTTTTGGCACCTGCATCCCCAGATTAGAGTTCACATGGTTCGTAAAAAGGCTATACTTGGGACTAAGAGCCTTCCCCGAGGACCCACCATCTAACCCAAATTCATTAAACCTGAGCAAAGACAGGTCACATATATGAAATTCACATAGTATGCATAAGAGCAGAAAATAATGACGTAATCAGGAATCAGCAAATCAGTCACTTGGTATTACAAGCATGGTCGTCAATGCGACGCTATAGCTTCGTCATGGCGACGGCAATGAGAAACGCCATATACAACTAAATAGCGAGGATAGATGAGTAGCAGCGACATAGCGCCACCATGGCGGAATAGCGCTATGACCTCACTATTTATTTATTTTGGATATAACTTAAAAATACTTTTAAAATAGATAAATTATAAATATAACAGTTTTAACTCATAATACATATAAGTTATAATATTGTTATAACTTGTTAACTTATAAGTCACAAAAGTTAACTTATAAGTTACAAAACCCTAATTTATAAGTTACATAACCTTCGAATCCCATCACAGCAGCTACCAACACTAGCGGCAGCGACACCTCAACGGGCAACCGGTCGACGACGCCTCAGCATCGACAACACTTACTAGTCAACGACACCTCAAGTCGACGGCGACAACAACACGTCACTATTAGAATAAAAGAATGATGACATTACCACAAGATTGATATTTGTTTATGCGTAGAACATGAAATCCTTAATATTAGAATCAAAGAATGATGCTTAAGTAGTTGAATATTTTTCTTTCTCTATGAAAAATAAGAAAATAATGGAAAAGAATACTAATGACTAATAGATAAAAATTAAAAATTAATAAATAGCTTGGTCATAGCCTCATCATGGCATAGCGAGCCTCTTCGTCATTACCTCATCACACCGCCTTAACAATCTTGACCGCCATGACCTTGCCACACTGTCTTAACTATCTTAATTACAAGCAACATAGATCATCTTGACATGGGTTCAAATTTTTAATTCAAAGCTAAATTCGCTAATGGAACAGAGATTGCATACTTAATGTGATGAAAATGATTTCAATACTTAAAATAGAAGCAACTACTACGCTACTAGGGCATTTATGATACTTCTTTCATTGTCGTAGAGTGAAGTATCCAAAGCTAATGTCTCATGGAATGTCCAAATTTCCAGTGTTGAAACAACCATCCAAGAAAGTAACAGAAAATTTAAAGAAGGGATGCATTGAGAACCAACAAATCATACTAGTATCAAAGTTGAGCAATAAAACGACAAAGACAGAACCAAGAGGAAAACTATGAACAAATTATCCTCAAGGATAAAAGTCTGTATTAGGTAGATGGATCGTATACGACAGGCGATAAACTGACCAATCTCAGTCCGCTGTATGAATAAACCTTGGGACTCAGATTTCTAGCCTCCTTGGAAATCCATGCTGGGAGACATTTGACCATGTAGACGGATTCTACACTGCCGGCAGTACACAACCCGTATCACCCCAAGAAAAATGACTAAACTTTAGGTGACATCAACAAGGTGCTCGATAGAAGGAAGCATGCCAGGCTTGTACTGAATTTGAAACTGCCACAGAAGAGTACCTTTCTTCCTTCCGATCAACACTGCTACAAGCAGAGACAAGGTAACCCTATTAAAATTCCTGAATACAAAGGAGCCCACATCTTGATGGATGGATGTAATGAAATAATGTGTTTAAATTTGGCTTAATTGGAAACCCCTTCCCCGTGGCTTACAGAAAAATAACTGTTGTCATTTATTTTTCATCCAAGCATATGCATGCATATTGATTAATGCCCCTCTGCTCAAGAATTTACCATTATATTCTTTACTTCCCTTAAGAATGTAAAACAAAGTATGGAAACTACAGGGGATATTATGTGTACAACTCAGACATTATTAAGTAGAGATAAAAAAAAATGGTCTGGCTTCAGAAACTTGAATTGTTGTAAAACTAAAGCAAAATATCATGTTACCAATTGAATTCCTTCTAACATTCTCTTTTTAACAATTTAACCATGTTCTTCATTCTCCTAGAGCGACTCTACACAGTGGACCACCAGGTACCAAGTATGTCCCTAATGACTAGGCAAAATGAAATTCGTCACCCAACGAATCATTCTTAAAAATAACAATCCCCAACTTCTTTTTACTGGAAGGTCATTCATTTTCTAGTGAGTTAACTGATAGGTGGCAACATAATTTCCCTATTCTTGGTATAAACTCCTGTTTGCCAAAAGATCATTCATTGCCTTGTTTTTTCATATTTTAAAAAGGCACAACTAGAATTGATTGTTCTGGATTCCTAGATCTAATCACACAACCTACTGTTTACCAGAAGTGCGTCATTGACTTCATTTATATAGTTAATTAATGTCAACCATGGATCAAAATTTTGGCCTAACTCACAAGATTTCGGCCGAAACGCATCGGTTTCGGACCCAACCAAAACAAAATCCCCAAAATTTCGCCCAAAATATTGAGTCATAATTTGCAGGCTCGATATTTTGGGTTTAAAAAAAAATAAAAATAAATAAAATTGGGCACCGAAATTTTAACCTGGCCGGCTGGCCCTCAAAATTTCGGTCAAATTTTCGGTTTCAGTCATGCCTGAAACCGAAAACGAAACCGATATTTTGATGCTTGATGTCAACTGCATGTAACTATTCTGAATTCCTAAGTTGTTTAGCCACATCAATCCAGTATACCAGAAGGGCATCCTGAGAAAAATTTTGTAAGGAGGCAAGTGGCAGCAGAAAATTACCATTTTGAAATTCTAGGTCAAATCCAATCAAGTGCTTGCCAAAGTTCTCGCCCTTTAGGGAGCTGTGATAAAAGGATGAGGAAAATTAGCAACCATCTGGCTCAAGCTTTAAAGGAGGGAGGTTTGAGTTACAACCTACAAGCCTCCTTTTCTTACTTTTATATCATACAAATTAATTACTCAACTTCAACTAACTTCATTCAAGGTGTTAGTCTGTCAATATGCGTGACAAGGTGAAATTATTATGAATAAGCAAGTTCCTTGATTTATCTACCAAGGTGTTCTCACAAAGAAAACATGAATTTGATGCTCTGGAATTAGCTAAATATTTCATCTTCCCAGGCAAGTCCAGCCTCATAACCCTTCTTATGAATATAGGACCTATCACCAATTAGACGAGTTTATGGGCAAGAACACGGAACTATAATGAATTTCAATAATTGTAATTTGTAAGGACTGTTAACCATTGAATTCGTAATGATCAAACAACCTAATGGTACTCTGAGTACGCTGGTCTGGTTTTAACAACAGCTCCAGAAAAAACTCTAGAAAGACTGGAAAGAAGCTCCCAAGTGATTGAATTAAGGAATATCTCACCCAACTCCTCTACAAGGGCCTACTCTAGGAACTTTAATGGCTAAACAATGTTAACTGGTGCATAAAAGATATCTATGAGTCTATTAATACCCAGAAGAAAGAAAAACATTGTTTCATCAATAAAATTGTGACTACATTTTTTTTTTTATCGGTAAAAGATATATATTGAAAACAGCAAGATGCTGAGGAACAATACAAGGACATGACCAA
This sequence comes from Chloranthus sessilifolius, assembly GCA_021018995.1. Taxonomy (NCBI): domain Eukaryota; kingdom Viridiplantae; phylum Streptophyta; class Magnoliopsida; order Chloranthales; family Chloranthaceae; genus Chloranthus; species Chloranthus sessilifolius. The sequence continues at coordinate 138,090,953 of CM037587.1, forward strand.
AAAACAGAGAGAACAAAGGAGAAGACAAAAAAACAGTCCCAAAAGGGAAAAGAGAACCCAACCCCGAAGACAACCCCCAGGAAGCAGACGGGTCAACCAGGGTCCCATAGCATTTGCTCAGCAGAATCTCCCCCCCCCCCCCCTCGTGCCACCCATAGCCATACAAAGTCTCTAACGGCTTTCATAATTATCCCCACGGGCCTACTCCGTTGCTCAAAAATTCACAGGTTCCTCTCCCCCCATATAGACCATAGCACCGCGAAGAACGCAGCCTTCCAAAAACCCTTGCAGTGATCGTCGACATCAGCCGAGTTCCATAGCAACCATTGGCAACAAGGGATGGAAGGAGTAACCCAAGACATGCTAAAGGATTTAAGCACAATGGACCACAACCCCCTAGCCACCACACAGTGCAAAAATAGATGAGAGGCATTCTCCTCAGCCATGTGACACATGACGCAACAGTTCGGACCGACCATTCCTCGCCTCCTGAGCTGGTCATAAGTAAGGATTTTCTCGCGAAATGATGTCCACACAAAGAACCAAATCTTGGGAGGGATGGGCTCCTTCCACAGAGAAGCAGCAGCGTACCGAAGCAGGGGGCGTCTGGACATCATGCGGTAATAGGACCTGACAGTGAATAGACCGGAGCTGTTGAGAGTCCACAGCATCTGGTCCTGCCCATACTGGTTCCGCTTTGCTTCGCTTAGCATCAGCATGAGCTTAACAAACTCGGCGACCTCCTCATCCCATAGATGTCGCCTAGTCACAACATCCCACACCCCACCATTCTCCAAATCCGAGACAAACTCCTCAATCGAGCCGAACGAATTGACAGATATGTGATAGATATTTGGGAAGATAGCTTTGAGGGGGCGCAGGTCAATCCAAGCATCCTCCCAAAACCGGATACGCGATCCACAACCCCAGCTAAAACGCAGGCCTCTGGCGAATAGATCCCAGGTATCGCAAATACCTCTCCACCAGTTGGATCCAACTCTATTCACCACGATGTTGATGCCCCAATCACCAGAGGAGGCCCCATACTTCTCCACCAGTACCCGATGCCATAGGTTGCCTCTCTCTTCCACCTTCCCAGCACGCCATAACCACTTCCCCATCATAGCAACGTTGGTCAATTGCATGTTGCGGATACCCAGCCCACCACACCCCACCGGTAGCTGGCAAATGTCCCAATTGACGAGGTGAAAGCGCTTCTCAAGACCCGATCCTTCCCATAAGAAATTCCGTTGGATTTGCTCGAGACGGTTGGTCACACCTTTTGGGCACTTTAACATCGACATATAGAAAATAGGCAGCGAAGCAAGGACCGATTTAACCAGCAAGAGCCAACCACCACTACTGAGCAATTTCCCTTTCCATGAGGGCAGTCTTCGCTCAAACCGTTGCACCACCGGATCCCAAGCCCTAGCTTTAGGGTATCTTAGGCCGAGGGGGAGTCCCAGGTACTTAATAGGGAACTCTTCAATCGCGCAACCAACAGTGAGAGCCAAATCCTCCATAATACGCATATCAGTCCCAATACCCGAGATAGAGGATTTGGACAAGTTAATCCGTTGACCCGACACCGCCTCATAGATCGAGAGGATATCGACGATGGTGCTAAACTCAGAAACATCTGCATTCCCAAACAACATAGTGTCATCAGCAAATTGAAGGTGAGAGATGTGAGTCCCGGAGTCGCCAATCTTGATACCGGATATCAGATTCAACTGATTGGCTTGCACCATAAGCCTCGACAACACCTCCCCCACGATGTTAAATAGAAAAGGGGATAAGGGGTCCCCTTGACGTAACCCTCTAGAGCTGTTGAAGTAACCAGCCGGAGTACCATTTACCAGCACCGAGAACCAAGCCAACGAGTAGCAGCCCCTCATCCATTTCCTCCAAGTCATACCAAACCCCATCCTGCTCATCAAATAATCTAGGCACTCCCAGTTTACCCTATCATAGGCTTTCTCCATATCAACCTTCCACAAAGCCGCCGGCCGACGATCCTTGTGGGCAGAATGAATAGTCTCATCTTGTGACCATGACCAAATCAAATGTGCCTCCCTTTAACAAACGCACACTGGTTCTCATAAATAATCATGGGCATCACAGGTATTAGTCTGTTCACCAGAACTTTGGAAATGGTCTTTTAGAGACAGTTCGTGAGGCTGATTGGTCTAAAGTCTGCGATATCCTCCGCCCCTTCGCGCTTGGGGATAAGCGTAATGAAAGTGGAATTAAGGCACCAACCAATGACACCCGTCGCGTGGAACTCGTGCAGGACAGCCAACAGATCCGCCTTAATGGTATGCCAAAAAGAACGGAAAAATTTCATGGTGAACCCATCAGGTCCGGGTGCTTTATTTTTGGCCCCGAAACGAACGGCATGCCACACCTCCTCCTCGCTAAACGGCCTTTCCAAGCCCAGCCGGTGCTCCTCATCGATATGCCGAAAGGGGATCCCATCCAGCTGAGGGCGGGAACAGCCGTCATCCCTATACAGCTCCTTATAGAAAGCCACAATATTATCCCGGATATTGGCTTGGTCCGAATAGGGAACCCCCCCCCCCCCCCCACCGAAATAGAGCCGATATAATTAGATTTGTTCCTCGCATTTGCAACCGCATGGAAATATTTAGTATTGACGTCGCCTTCCTTGAGCCATCTAACCTTAGCCTTTTGTTTCCAACTAATCTCCTCAGCCAAGCAAACACTGCTGAATTTCGTCTTCATGCGAAATCTATCCTCCCTTTCCCCTGCCGATAACTGCCTGTTCTCTTCCAAATCATCCAAAACCCGCAGCCGCGCAAGAATAACCTCCTTCTTGACCTGCAGATGACTACATGACCTAACATAAAAAACTTCCTAAACCAACTCAACTTTTGAATAACTTTCTAAAACACAGAAACTAAAAGGCGTAAGTTTGTTGTGCATGCCTCGCACACAAACGTCATAAAATATCACCCTCTTTCTTTTTCTTCTTGCCTTCCTTCTTTGTCTTCTTGATTTACTTGTTTCTTCTTTTCTTGCCTCTCCATATTGTTAATTTTTTCCCTTTTTCTCCTCTAGGAGACCCTCATGAAATCGTAGAGCCAAGATATGGGATTGCATCATTCACCCTCCATTAAGAAAATTGGGACCTTGAATGTTCGAACTTGTAATGATTTGATCCCAGACACTCTAGGGAATAGTGTTCTCAAAAACATTTTCTTACTATCAGTAGTTTTGTGCCTCTTGTCAATCCCCCTTTAGGGTATTGGTTGGGGCTCTTATTCTATTAGGCCATCTTTTTCTGCTCAGTTTGTTACAATGATGTGCTTAATGTCCCAATGCCATTGTAGACATCACATAAGGAGTCAATCACATTAATGCTGTATAAATCGTAAATGAGATCTCCAAATACGCTCCACCATATTAACGCTGTATACATTGTAAATGAGATCCCCAAATACGCTCCACGCATCGTGCATTCTACTTTGAACTCAATATTATGTTTATCATGGTTGCTTTAGTCACTGATCGGGGACTGCAAATCCTACACTTTGCTTCTGATATCAAATGATGCACTCTGAGTACACTGTTTTGGTTTTGACACAAAACAAGCAAATTTTGCAACAAAAAAAAAACACAGGAAAGAGTCTTCCTTAGTAGTTGAATTAAGGAATATCCCATCAAACCCCTTTGTAAAGGCTTATCACAAGCACTCAAACGGCCAATTAATGTTAGTTAGGGCTTAAAAGTTCTCTATAATTTTATTATTTCTCAAAAAACTATTGTTTTTTTTTCAATAAAGGGCTTTAAATAGCCTCTACATTGACATAAAGAATACAAAGCCATCTCAACGTCCTACAAATAAATAAATAACCTTATTCTAGTAATTCTCCTAAACAAATAGAAAAGTAGCACACACTAGTTTGATGTGCATGCTTCAACCCAAACAAGCCCCTAAAATATCCTCCCACCTCTTTCTTATTTTCCTTCTTCTTAATTTCCCTACTTTTCCATACATTATTATTTCTTTTCTGTCTTTTTTCTCCTCTTGGAAACCCTACCATCGTAGGGCCAACGTAGGGATTGCCTCAACCTTCTAGAGACTGTTTTTGCACTTATTCGATTTCATTTGATTTAGAGTGTTTTCCTTCTAACTGCTTTCATAGGTCAGCATCAAATTGTAAGATTTCTATTGCAGTCTTCACATCAAGCCAAGAGCAAGCGCTTTAAACTCTATGTTGCATTTAAGTTCCTTTATGCTCGGCTGAGGATGACTTGGATGGCATACAAAGAAGTAAAATAATAACGAAGACAATATGACATATGGAGAGGTTTGGGTACACGAGAGGCATGGTGATTGTAGAGAGTTGTAATTCTCTTGATGTGTTTCTCGGTGTTTTAAAGTCAAACATCATTTCAAGTTTTTTGCATTCATTTTTTCATTTTCCCTTTGTCTTATCCATTCATGGTTCTGAGTTCTCACAATGTTTGTACATATTCATCGACGTCAAGAAAACAAATATGACTAGCATCAAGAATCCAAAAGGAAAAAGAAGTTTCTCATAATACCATAATCCATTAACAAATTAGAATAAACACAAACAAAAGCACAAGGTAGTTAAGGCGGTGTCGCGAGGTTATGGCGAAGAGGCTCACTACTCCATAGCGAGGCTATTCATTAATTTTTTTTAAAATTATATTTTATTTTTATTTATGTGTCATTAGTATTCTTTTTTTATTATTTTATAGAGGAAGAAAAAAATTCAACTACTTATGCATCATTCTTTGATTCTAACAAACCGTAAAAGTGTCATTCCCAACTTACGCATGGCAGTTTTAAAAAGATGAACATGACTAGGTCTATTATGGTTACATCAATTAAAGGGAATGAGCTTGAACATGAGAACATTTTTATGTTCTTTAATGGGGTTATAGTTAAATGTTCTGATTATCATCATCATAGCCTTATCGCATCTATTTGGGGTAGGCTTTGTGAGTCTTATTTCTCCACCAGTTTCTCATTACCATTAAGCTCTTTGTAACTTCGCAATCCTTCATATCCCTTCTCATGGCTTCCATCCAGGTCTTCATAGGTCTTCCTCTTCTCTTGCGTCCTTGTGCTCGTAGAGTCTCAATCCTTCGTACAGGGTCTGCTTCTGGTCTCCAATTAATATGTCCAAACTAACTCAAGCAACACTTAGTAATTTTTTTCCCTTTGTAGGTGTCACTCTCAAATTTTCTCTTATGTACTAATTCCGTATTTTATCATTTCTTGTTACTCCACACATCCATCTCAACATATGCATTTTGACCACATGTACTCTATCTTCTTGTCGCTTTTTTGTAGCTCAACATTCTGCACCATATAATAAGGCGGGTCTAACCACCATCTTATAAAAATGTCCTTTCAATCTAAGTGGAACTCTTTAGTCGCTCAATATTCCGCTAGTTTACCTCCATTTCATCCAACCTGTATTAATCTTATATAGACGTCCTCTTCAAACCAACCATCTGATTGTAAATAGAGCATAAGTAGCAAAGTCTATAGTAATGTGGCACTAATTGGTTTTCTATTTTGACTAAATCCTCCTCCAGACTATCTTGTCCACTCACTAATTGGTTTTCCATTTTGACTAAATCCTCCTCCAGACTATCATGTCCACTAAATTTGCACTCCATGTATTATGTCTTTGTTCTACTAATTTTTAAACCCCTTGACTCCAAAGTTTTTCTCCATAATTCAAACTTATAATTTATTTCTTTTCTTATTTGGGCAATTAAAACTATGTCGTATAGAAATAACATGCCCCGCAGGATCTCTTCTTCTATATCTATGTTTAGTATGGTTTTAAAACACGGAAACTCGACTCGACTCGGAAATCATCTTAGTAGAGTCAACCTCGGAAAATCGGTCCGACTCGACTCGCTCTGACTCAGGTTTTATATATATATATATATATATATATATATATATATATATATATATATATATATATATATATATATATATATATATATATATTCTCCTTCCTTCTTCTTCTTCCTCCTCCTTCTCCTCTCCTTTCTGCTTCTCCTTCTCCCTTCTCCTTCTCCTTCTCCTTCTCCTTCTCCTTCTTTCTTCTTCTTCTTTCTTCTTAGGTCATTAAAGCAAGGATCAAAATTTCGGGTAAATTTTCAGTTTCGGGCTTGACCAAAACTGAAATTTTGGTTCCCCTACAAATTTGGACCAAAATTTCGATCCAAATTATCTTTTCGGTGGGGACCGAAACTGATAATTTCAGCCAAAATTTCGGTCATTTCGGCCGAAATTTTGATCCTCGCATTAAAGTCAACTCGCCAAGTCAATAAACTCGGCCAAGTTTTCAAGTCGACCAAGTCTAAAGCCCAAATCGAGTCTGTAACCGAGTCGACCCGAAACTGAGTCGAGTCGACTCGCCTAAGTTCCGAGTCGACTCAGCAAGTTTTAAAACAGTGATGTTTAGTGCATCAATGACCAAAGCAAACAAATAAGCGCTCACTCGTCTCTCTGCACGTCTTTCTTACACTAGTTACTGCCTCCTTACACTAGTTACTGCCTTCTCATTCTCAATATATAAATTTAGGATGCGGCCACCATATTATCTATCTCATCACTATCATAACCCTTCTCTAAATCAATAAAGGTCATATATAGGTTTTTTCATCTCTCTCTATGCTTCTCCATCAGTTATCTCAATAAGAAAATAGCTTCTGTTGTTAATCTTCCCGGGATAAATCCAAATTGGTTCTCTAATACATTTGATTCTTGTTGTAATCGTTGTTCAACTATTCTCTTACAAAGTTTCATAGTTTGACTCATTAGCTTAATGCCTTGATGGTTGGCATCAAGCTTGGATGTCTCCTTGCGACTTATTTAAAAAGTTCCCTCATGCATTTTCTTTGTTTTTAATATCATATTGAATAATTTAGTCAACCAGTTCAGTCCATTCTCTATGAATGCAATCCACACTTTTATAGGTATCCCATTTGGTCCTAGTGCCTTTCTTTTCTTCATCTTTTCTAAGGTTGCTTTTACTTCATATTTCAATATTTCATTGAGCATCCTTTGGTTTGGTTCCTCTTCTTCATCCACTTCGCATATTTTATGTTTAATAAATCTTTAAAGTATTTTTGTCATCTAATTTAAATTATGATGGATTAATTGAAGGGCATATAAGACTGCACTTGAAAACTGTCGTTCACTTGATAGGTCTATTATAGCGATGAACATGACTACTTAGGCATCATTCTTTTGATTTGAAATTATAACTTATAAGTATTATAAGTTATAACAATATTATAACATATCTATTTTACAAAACTGTCATTCCCTTTTCTAAAAGAAAATATTGTTTTTAAATCAAATAGCATGCATAGTGTGTCATAGCACTATTCCGCCATAGTGCCACTATGGCGCCGTTATTTAGTCATTCTCGCTAGTTAGCTCTATATGGTGTTTCCCATTCCCAATCTCCATGGTGTCAGCATAGGTCCCCTTGACAAAAAAATAAACTATTATAACAATCTAACAATTGCACTCTCAAAGTCAAATAAGCATATAGTATTCATTATCGATTAAAACATACAGTATTCTCTATTATAATCTAAATATAATATTCAAAAGACAAAAAGAGACACATAGAAAAATTGTTCTCTTTGCCTCTGAAGACCATTGTTAGCCATGTTATGGTATCAACTTATAGCCATTAGTTGGTTACCTTAGATGCATAACATGTGGCAGAATGCTTGGACTCATATAGGTGTTGATAGCCAACCATCGCATCATAGTTGTAATCTGAGTTTGAATCAGACTTTCACAATGATCGCTTACAACAACTTCTTTGTCATGGTCCCAAGAATCCTTCCATTTTTCCCCTAAATTCCTATGCATTAGTTTACTCAGAAGTGCATGTCATGTCAAATGCTCGTAGATAATCTTAAAGAATGTCATGTCAAATGCCTCGTAGACAATCTTAAAGAATCTCACCTTAATCCTCTCAACTTTCTTATGCTCTTTTCATATCTTCTTGCTTGTAGTAACTACTAGTTGTTAGTGTAGTCTGTGTTATGTTAGAATATTATGGGTGAATGTAGTGTGATTGGGTGTCTGTGCATTATCCCTATAACTTGATATAAATGCTAGTGATGATCCACTAATTCTCCCTCCCTCCATCTCTCAAAGGTGCCTGTCATTTTAAACTCCTTGCAAACTGTCTTAAAGAATCTCACCCTAGTCCTCTCACCTTATGTTCTTTTCATATTCTCTTGCTTGTAGTAACTACTAGTTGTTACTGTAATGTAATTGTGTGTTATGTTAGAATATTATGGGTGAATGTAGTGTAATTGGGTGTGTGTGCGTTATTCCTATAACTTGATATAAATTCTACGATGGTCCACTAACTCACTAAGCCATCTCCCTCCCTCCCTCCCTCCCTCCCTCCTCCCTTATTTTAGAACTTCCGAATAATAATAATTAACTTTTAAATAATTATTTAAAGTTAGCAAAAAAATTCTCTAAAAAATTCACAAATAAAAATACAACAAAAAAAGAATATTAATTTCCAACAGATATAAAAATGAAAAAACATGAAAATTAGTCTCGTCATAATGAGGCTATAGCATAGAGAGCATGAGCACCATGCCCTTGTTGTGAAGATGTAGCTTCATATAGTCAGTGTCGGGCTGGTTCGAGGCGGCAAACCGCATTTGGGTCCTAGGCAGACTTAATTTTTTTATAAATTTTGTGGCACTTGATCTTTAATACCATACAATTATACAAATGATAGTATGAATCGACTATTTAATCATGCATTAATGTAATGATCAATTTAATTACACATTAATACATCGATTAGCAATAATTTACTAATTAGATATTTCATTCACAATTATGCATGATCCATGTAATTTTATATAAGAGATCGTTCAAAAAAAGGCACATACTACTCCTTGAGTAAATACCAAAAGGATAAAGAAAGGAGGCTTCCTATATGATTTGTGGTGAACAATTTGCCCAAAATCATAATCATGATAAGGGACAAATTTTTTCAATATCATTAACATAAGATAGCTCTATTGCCTGTGAATTTTTTAACTAAGGACAACACAATAATTCAATTATTCTATTAACCAAATCTAATTAATGGTGATTAACTGATCATAAAAAAGTTAGTGAAAGTATCAAGTACGCATAGGCAGGCAGCAACCATAAAAATAAAAATTAAAAAACAGATAGCTAAAGAGAGCCAAAAACAAAGATAAGCCGAGAGCTCTTATGTTTTAATAAAAAAATTATATATTATATTAGTTGCCTAAAAGTGGGCGCTTTTCAAAAAAGTGCCTGCTTCGGTCGCTTTGAAGCGTAAAGCGCCCACTTCGAAACATGAATCGGGCGCTTTTTGCATTAGTGCCTAAAGCGGTTGGCACTTAGGTCATAAGCATGCCCTAGGCAGCATCTAAGAGCCACTTTTGATAGCATTGCATATATTAATAGAGTTTAGTAATATTCCCTAGGCAGCACCTGAGAGCCAGTTTTGATAACATTGCATATATTAATAGAAAATACTATCACAATTTTATCACACTAAATGCTTTTCTATTTTGATTCAATGATCCTCCGTATCTCGTGATCAATAAGCTTCCACTCCATATATTCCTTTTCCTTCTGCTTTTATTCTAACCAGTTAAGTCTAATGCTTTGCCACATAGTAACAACTTATGGTTGCTTAATTTCTTGTCTGGCCAGTTTGAACCATGTCATTACCAAACAACATAACCCATAGAAACACCTCTTGTAATTCTATTGTCAGTTCATATAAACACATGGAAAACGCACCCAATGAATTAAGAGAGAAAAACTACTCGTCGTCTTGTTAACTGATTCATATCACGATTATAAAAAGTTCCAATGATTTCATCTGTTGATTCCATTTTCTCTAAAGGTAAACTATATTAAAACACAGAAATTTCTTATGGACTTGGAAAGTCTTACTAAAAAGTTCACTTAACTAGATTGTAAGAAAAGGGGATGGTGAGGTTGGTCTCAGAAATTAAAAGTTTGTTATTGTGGTGTACTATATTCCAGTACAAGCAGCGGCAGACCCTGCTAACAAAAAAATAAAATAGATAAGGTTCCCAAGATGCGTAAAACCATACTATATGGCACTCTCAATATTTATAGTTGACACGTGCCCTTGCTGTGGTCTATAGAGTCTGCCTAATTTTTGTGTAAAGAAATGCATATTGCCACTACTGTGTTCTCTATACATATTTGCAAGTCAGGACTCTAAAGGGAGCTTTCACATGCACCAAGCCCAAAAATGTGCAGCTGACGATTTTATTGAATCCGAAACTTATAAGAAGGTGGTGCATTATATGGAGTAATTTAGGCTCACATACAGCAAGGTGGTGTCATTTATATCAATATTAAAAAGAAAAAAAAAATCACAGTGCTCCGGGGTATCCAACCTAAGTACAAATGCTCTTAGTACTTGGGTAATTTTTTAGGCTTATGCCATGTGAAACCATCACGTATTCCATGCGATTTGGCGCTCGGGGTATCCAACCTAAGAACAAATGCTCTTGGTACTTGGGTCATTTTTTAGGCTTATTCCATGTGAAGCCATCATGTACTCCATGTGATTTGGCGTTCACTATCTCAAGATATATTGTAAAATATTAGAACGAAAGATATTCTCCATCGCCTTATTTTTTGCAGTCAAATGCCATCTAAAATTAATGGTATATTTGATTTATATGGAATCCATTAATTTCAGATGTTGTGTGAGTGTGATTGATCAAATAATGGAGATTGTTTTTCTTCTCCATCTTTTACACCAAAGATCTTTAGATCATGGTGCATCTATCAAACGATACACATGTTGATTCTATATGGAACATATTCCCAAAAAGTGGTTTGACTACCAAGTCACCTTGCACTTGTACTGCTTACCAAATGCTAACTCATTTTCTAAGTCGACTATATCTTGCCCCCCATGAAAGAAAATCCCAGGTCCACCACTGAGTAAAAGAGAATCATTCTCAGGTTAGTTGGATACTTGGGTAGCAGTTTCAACCATGTGGAAAAACCAAACTCACATCTTTGGTTTTAAGCAGAGGTTAAAGAATAGTAGTTACAAATTATTAAAAGATATTCTTATGGCTTATTGAGTGGTTTCATGAGATTTATTACGTCAATCTCATACTGCCAACTGTTTGATGAGCTCTGAATTTAAGAGCCTACACTCATGAGATTAGAATAAAGATGACCCTCATATTAGTTGGGTATTATTCACTACAGAATTCAGTTACAAATATATTTCCAAATAAATTGATATTCTAAGTTGCAATTAATTAAGACAAATCATGCATCGAATTATGTTCTTATCAATTATGCCAAGATACTTAATCAAGCGCGAGGGAAAATGTAATATTGTCTCATTTTCAAATAAATTGTACATTACACATCAAGCTATTCCGTTATTTCCAAATAAATTGAAATTCTAACATGGGTCAAAATCTCAGATTTCCAATACGTATTGGCGTATCGGCCGATACATTCACTGTATCGGCGATACATTGAATGTATCGTCCTGGTACAATTTTTTTTTTTAATCCCAAAAAATACCCTAAAATTCAAGGAAAGTATATTTAATAGTTTTCTATTTTTTTCAAATTTTTTTACCACAAAACCCCAAATTTGGGGCTAAAAAATATAGATCTACCATATTTATTGGTAGATTTATATTTTTCCACAAACAAATAGAAGGGAAGAGGAGAGAAGAATAGAGGAGATCGTAGATCCGGTGCTTAAAAGGAAGAGGAGAGGAGAATAGAAGATAAAATAGGAGAAAAAATAAAGAAAAAAAAGGGGAATCCGAGCTTAAAGGGGTTTCCCTTCATCACTTGAAGCTAGGGGCCCCACTAGACGATAATTTGAAATTATCATCTTATACGGACGATACGAATGATAATTTGATTGTTTTTAAGGGGGCCGAGAAAAATCCAATTTATCGTATCGTCCGGGTTCAAACCTGATACATATCGGATGATACGTATCGGTATCGAACGATATTTTGATCCATGGATTCTAAGCTACAACTAATTGAGACACCCTCATGCATGGAATTATTTTGTCAGCTATGCCAATATGGCTATTCAAACTCCAGGAAAACTTCCATATTGTCTCCTTTCACATAACCACATTTCACATCAAGCTATTCCATTACTTGATTCCCATATTTCAAACTTTGATCTACAAATCTATGAAATTGATTTAAAAATAAGTAATGAATTGAAAATAATAATAAAAGATAGCCTATAAAGAATCATCATCAGCAACGTCACCAGGACCACTACTATAGCCTTAACCCATCTATTTGGAGTCAACTTTACAAATCCTATATCTCCACATCTTATGTACAACACTAAGATCTTCGAAACTTCACAATCCTCCATTATTGATTCGGTGTCGACTCCTACCAAAATCTCGGGTAGGGGCCGGAAATTTGAAATTATCGGGTTAATTACCAATTTATTAGCTTATAATTTCAAATTATCGACCGATAATCCGGATTTTTCAAAATTTCGTCTGAAAAGTTGAAATTTTGGCCGAATTTTTTTAATGCACTTTAACCTAAGAAGAAATTTTAGGGTTGCAAAAAGGAGGAAAAAAAATAGAAGGAAGGAGTGGACTTACGTGTTGCACCCTAGCCCCGAAATCACGTATGTTAATTTTTTCCTTTCTTCCTTCTTCCTTCTTCTCCTTCTTCTTCTTCTTCTTCTCTCCTCCAGTTTTTTTTTTCTTGCTTTTGTGATGGGCCCTAGCTCTTATTCTGGTGTTTAAATTATCTGAAACCATCAGTTGATGGTGTTAGATCATTTAAACAAAAGGGCCTACTCCCCTGACCGCCGGTGCAAGGTTAATTGAAACCCATATTTTTAAAGGGCCCAACTCAGGTGACCGTCATTTAAACACAAAAATCATGTTTAACTGATCATAAATCATCAATGGTTTAAGATGTGGGTGATCTATACCGTTAGGGAGATTTAAGTCATCTGATTTCAGCCATAATGGGCCCAAAAATGGCATTGTAGGGAGATTTGAGCCATCTGATTTGTAGACTTTAACATCAACTATTGTTTTCAATATTAATGGTTGATATTAAAGATCACCAATCAATGGTCTAAGATGTATCTGATTTAAGTCATAATGGGTCCAAAATGGGATTGTAGGGAGATTTAAGCCATCTGATTTGTGGACTTTAATATCAACCATTGTTTTCAATATTAATGGTTGATATTAAAGATCATTAATCGGATGATTTGGATGGTTCACACCACTTATAGGCATGTTTCTTTCGGCTGAGCCATCTTCCAATGACAAATTGCCACTTGGGCAATTTAGATTGATCACAAATGTTCATCAATTTTAAAATGGTAATCACATTTCAATGATGTGAGATATAAATATTTTTTATGCTCATTAACTATTCTTTTACCCCTTCAAATAATTTTATACCCTTTTGCGAGTGCTGCATATTTAACATCCATGACCCTTATCAAATGACCATAACATTTTAACCTCACCATAGCTTGGTAACTACTATTAGCTAAGCGCCGACCCACAATTTATCCTTATTGTTTCCAACCATCTGATCAAAGCACTTTTTATGTTGAATCTACAATTTATCCTTATTGTTTCCAACCATCTTTATTGTTTCTAATAATGTAAAATAATTTTAAAAAAACCTAAGAAAACAAAGTTAGGAGCAAATTTCCAAAAAATACTGAAATTTACCGAAATTTGACCAAATTACTGTTCGGGTGGTGAACGAAACCGAAACCGAGATTTTGATCCATGCTTCTCATTGGTTTCCTCCAGGTCTAATTGGTTTTTCTCATCTCCTACTTTTATACTTGTAACGTCTCAATCCTACATATGCGGGATTCTTTAACCTTCGATGGACATGTCCAAACCATGTTAAATGACATGCCATAATCTTTTTCTCTATAAGTGCTACTCCAAAATTTCAAAATATGTTTTTCATCCTAATTTTATCGGTTTTTGTTTCATCACTCATCCATCTTAATATACCCAAATCAACCCCATGGATTCTATCTACTTGCAACTTTTCGTAGTCCAGTATTAGCATCATATAGTATGATAGTATAATATACGTCATGCAATATTTTAGGGCCCATTAGAACAGTTTGATTAGGGGTTTTAATAAGAATGACAACATCATCACTGTTTAATTCCATAATGGCACAGTTAATGACCATTACAAAAACTTGCACATGAACTATCAATATCCCTCTGCAATCATATACTACACTATATAGTACCCAATAAATTCCTAAAATCAGAAAGAAAAGTCGCAAACATAGTCTACAAAGGCACAATCTTACAGAGCTATTGTTAGCTGTTCCGAATCAGAACGATTTTATAGTACCAAATGATTCAAGATGAAATTTATATATATATATATATATATATATATATATATATATATATATATATATATATATATAGGGATCAAAGGGAAATAATTCAATAACAGCTAAAACAGACAGTAAGAAGATAAATCGGTGAAATTAAAAACGTCGGATATATTATATATAGATTCGAAAAAAGCAGGGATTCTATTGGAAAATAACGGAAAATAAAAGTGAACATGGATTACATCCTGTTGATCCCGTAGAAAAGCTAATTCCGAGTGCTTGAAAGTTGAAACTACTAGATCTGAACATGTCAAAGACCAAAAGCTGTAATACTTAGTTTTTTTAATCTTCCTTTCTTATAAATAAAAACCCTAGCTTTCATGAAAAAAAGGTCAACAACCTTATTGACTCTAGCATTCCTGGGGAGGAAAGATCGTAAACCCTAGATTTATCAGAAAAGAATGCATTATTTGAAATATGTGGAGAGATCCAATAATCGAAAAGGAAGGTCTTACTCTTGCCATGCGGAGACTATGAAAACAGACGCAAACAGAACTCGTCCTGCGAACGATGTAAAGCCCATTTCCAATGACGTCAAACCTTCACCCTCACCCTCACGATTTTACCTCGAGATTCGAGCAAAGACGAAGATAGAGGGAGCAAATGGTTTCGCAGTTTGAAGTTATTAGAAGACTTCTTAGAACCAAACCCTACACACAGGCCCTTTAAAATAAAATGGTTGAGCGAAGAATCCAGCCTCCTCAGAGGTTTTTCCAATCCCGGGTTGCGACATGTGGCATGGCCCACTTTACTAAGCAGGTTAAAACTTTAAACTTTTAAAATACTTCACTTTTTAGAGGTGACTCTTTTATTTCTTTTCGCTCCATTTTTCCAAGAAATTGTCCTAACTTATTTTTTTCAAATCTATTTTACTCAAAAAATTTAGCAATAGAAAAGTGTTCGACACTTCAATAGCAAAGTGCTAACACTCGATAATAAAGTACTAACATTTTGATAGCAAAGCGCTGATACCCCGATAGAGAAGCGATAAATAATACCTTGATAGTAAAACACTGACACATTGAAAATAAAACGCTTGCACCGTAATAGCGAAGCGTTGGCACCCCAGAAAAAAAGCATTGACACCTCGATATCGAAGCGCTAGTATCCCGGTAGCGAAGCGTTGGCACCCCAGAAAAAAAGCGTTGGCACCTCGATATCGAAGCGCTGACACCCCAATAGAGAGAGAGGGTAGAAAAGAGGTGGGTTAGTGAGGTTCTAACACCCACATGGTCAGATGTAGGGTATTTTAAAAAAGTTATCTACTTTTTTTAAAATAAAAATAACTCTAATTAAAATGTGATTGAATGATTATAAAACAACATATGTTGATTCATCAAAAGGTGCAACATGTCACGCTAATATCAATAGGCGTAGAAATATTTCTACGCCCAAGCGCATGGTCCCGAGCCTCAAATAAAATAATACAAGGGGGCTGCTACTAAATACTAATATCCCCCATTTAGTTATAGCTGAAAACTATTAGCAGCTTTAAATCAGACGATGTAGATTTCTTGCCCTTCCAATCTTCCATGCCAAATCTCGAGATGGGACAGTATTATAGAGTGGACAATTTTTTTAAAATAATTTTACAAACAATTTATGTGGTGCAATATGACTGGTTGCATACATAGTGGGGCCCAAGAACTTCAGCTAGTCACATCGCACCACATAAGATGTTTGCAAAATTGTCAATCAAAATTTGTCCGCCATCTATAATTTTCCCTCGAGATTATAGGTATATCGAAAAATTATAAACAGCAGCCAATTTTTTATAAACAATTTGCAAATAAATTATGTGGCACGATGTGACTGGTTGCAATGCTTGGAGCCCACTGTGTGCGGTCACGTCACGCCATAGAAGTTGCCTGCAAACTTTTCTATCAAAAATTGTCCACTATATAACATTGTCCTACATATATCATTAGACCGTCATTTGTATTCCACGTGACACATATCCCAAAAAAGTAGCCCAAAGATCATATGGCACACATCATGCTCATTAGTTTTGGGATGTGTGCCCCGTGGAATAAAAAGCTATTTAGTAGATGATGTGTTCATCATCTTAGAATTAGTATGGTAGAAGATTGGAATAAAAAATGATCTCTATCATTTTTGATTCACACAGTCAATAATTTCCAACTATAATTAATGAAGGAGTTCGTGGTGGGGGGTTAGTTGCAGTACTGATAGTCCCTCATCCAATAACGAAAAGTCGTGACCCTAGACTATATGTGATTGTGATTGTGATCATGATGCATTTTCGGTGGGGACTTTAAGCTCATGCCGGAAAACAAAATCGGGGTGGGGAACTAAGCCTAAAATCGGACAATATTATGCATATGGGTTTGGGTCGTCTCAGAATAGTATCAAAGCCGAGGATGGCTCTTCTATATGGTGGGAAGATTGTGACAATCTTGTATCGGATGGGGAAAAGTTCTAACCCTGGGCTATATGTAGATTGCGGACGCTATATGACGTGTTTTGGGTGGAGATTTAAGCTTATGCCATAAACAAAATCGGGGCAGGAACTTAGGCCCATAATCGGACAATATTGTATCATGAGTCTGAGTCGTCTTAGAACCCTAATACAAGAAGAAAAATGACAGTAATTCTTGTAGGACAAATTGTTTTAGGGTAGCTACATTCGGGCTTACTAAATAACGGACAACACCTATGCTAAAAATTGATTAATTCTAATTAGACGATAGAGATTGGTTTTCATCCCAATCTTCTACACAATGAATTTTCAAATCGTGTGCATACCATTAAATAATCAATTTTTTATTTCACGTGGCATATATCCCAAAAAATGGACTCAAAAAACACAACATACATTACACTCAAAGATAATTTTAGCTGTACTTCTTGGGATTTGTGTCAAAACAAAAACAAAAAAAAAAAAATAATAATAATAAATAAATGTATAAAAAAAGTGATCATTTGATGGTATGCCCACGGTCTAAAGATCATATGGAAGATGTGGATGAGGATTGATCTCCATCATTTGCCTCAAAACAATCAAGGGTTTTTTAGTGTAGGTACACTTAGTAATTTGGTAAGCAGCTAAGCACGAATAGCGCTATTCATTATAGTGCCTCTTTAAACCTACATGATTAGTGCAAGGATTTACATCTGCAACCCCTCTAAACTTATTGACTACTTGGAATCATATAATATAGATCGTTATTCGTGTAATTCTTTTA
Organism: Chloranthus sessilifolius; assembly: GCA_021018995.1. NCBI lineage: Eukaryota > Viridiplantae > Streptophyta > Magnoliopsida > Chloranthales > Chloranthaceae > Chloranthus > Chloranthus sessilifolius. Next base: position 138,108,682 of record CM037587.1, read on the forward strand.
CACAGTGGATCTTAAGATTGTTGAAAAATTATTAGAAGGATGAAGCAAAAATTAAAGAAAATGAAATCAAGAATAGAATTTAAAGGCACGCTAAGATAAACACTTTCTCTAAATTAGAATCACGATAGCAAAAGAGGATAATAGCAAATACGTTCCTAGGATACAACCAAGTACAGCCTTCTGAAATTCATTTTTGTATAGAGAAAATTCTTAACCATGGTGTCTTTTATGATTACGGTGAAGAGATTTTATATATGTGTCTTTTCAGATAATATAAAAAGATAAATCGATTTCACTTATGTCTTTTCAGAGAATTGTGTCTTTTTATATAAGAGTAAAAAGATAAATCGATTTCACTTGTCTTTTCAGATAACAGTAAAAAGATAAATCGACTTCACTTGTGTCTTTTCAGATTTACTGTAAAGATATGTCAATCTTGTGTTTTTTTAATTAACGGTAAAAAGATAAATCAAAATATGAAAGATACTTCTTTAGAGAGAATAAAACTCTTTAAAATATACAATAATCGCTCACTATTTAAATTTTTTTTTTTTAAATATACAATGAAGATAATTATAAGTATACCATCAAATGACCAATTTTTTATTCAACATAGCACAGGTTCCCAAAAAGTGGACCTAAAACTATATGACATGCATCATGCTCCAATGTGACCTTAGGTCATTTTTTAAAAATTATGTACCATTTGTTATAAAAAAAAAAATGAGATTTTTGCATTTAGCTCCCTATATTATTGCGAAATTATATTCCACCCCTATGTTATGCATATTTATTTTTTACCCCTTTAACTTACAGCATTTGTATAGAAAATCCTTTGCGGTTAGTTGACTAACTTTGACTTCTTATCTTTATGACTCAATGAATATTACAGTTTAAAGTCACAAATACCCTCATTTTCTCCGAAAAAATCCAATACCTACCAGTTCTACTTCATCTTCTTCCCCTCCGTTACCAGGATAGAAAATAACAAATTTATATTTTTATTCATAAAAAAAATACGCTTGATATTTATTGCTGGTATTATCGCGTTGTTATTGCTTGTATTACCGCAAACTCCTCCAACTCAACCCGTCCATTCTCCTCCGTGATTGACCGCAATGCAGTTTCAACGGCCGAGATCGGTCTAGACTCTCCGGCGAGATCAATAAGGGCCAATTTCTTTGCAGGAGTGGCCGATTGATCACCTTCCATTTTCCCAAGAATGGCGGCGGAATCCATAGTCGTGAACGGGACTCGTTTGAGGAGGCAGACTGCGACCATAGATCGGACAATAGAGAGCGGATCAAATACATTTGGAGAGGGTTTCTCACCGTCCGATCAAGGGAGAGATTCGGGTAAGGGTTTTAGATTTTTGGGAAGGGGTTTGGATTGGCGAGGGGTAGGGTTGTGATTTGGAGGGTTTAGGGAGGGGTTTTAGGGTAGGGATTGGGGTTAGGGTTAGGGATAAGGTTAGGGTTAGGGTCTGGGGAGTAGTGGCAGCCATTGAAGGCGGAGACGAGCTTTTGAGAGAGGCCAAGAGAGGAGACGACGTTGGGGACGAGGCTTTGGAATGAGGCAATTAGGTCTCAGAAAGAAGACCATCGAAACCTAAGAACCATCTTCTCCAAAGGTCACTTGCATGTATGGGCCAAGTTCGAATCCACCCTAGAAATCTGCAACCACAACCCATCATCGTTGTTGCAAGTGGCCTCAACTGGTTCTTCTCTGCAACCCTTTTTCTAAAAACCACAACTCTTGTCAAGTTCCATCAATTTGGCGAAATTGGTTGTTGTGTGATAGGAAAAAGAGCACCCAAATTATAACAGATTCTGAGAAACCAAATACAGAAGTAACATAACCCAAAGAAGAAGAGAGGGTTTTTATAACCGCACCCCCAAAAAATGCTCTGCTTCCACGTGGAGCTCATTCATTGGCCAATCGATTCTGGGCTTCACCATATGTAACCAAGAAAATGGAGCAAAACGATGGAGACTGAACAAGATGAACTTGAATCAGATACTGAAATACCAGAGGTGGGTACGATGGTTATGAAGAGTTCGGCTGAGTTGTTGATTTTAACAAGGTGCAAACCAGAGCCGACCAGTAGAATAGAGTTCCTACGTTGCTGGAATCTACAAGTCAAGAGGTTGAAGATGATGTAATTTGGTGAACAACGAAGGATAGGTTGAAGATGATGTAATTTGGTGAACAATGAAGGATAGGATATAAATGGTATCTCATATCAATTAACCACCATTAAATGAACAAGAGTAACGACATGAAAACACCAATCACAATAAGGGGCTATATGTACAGAAAACACCAATCACAATAAGGGGCTATATGTACAGAAAACACCAATCAGGGGTGCGGAACGTAATTTTATAATAACATAGTGTAAAATTATTTTTTTTAGAAAAATTTATATTTTCGGCCTTATAAGTTTGCTTATTTGCAGAGACGGTCATATAATTTTAATCCTTTTATAATAGGCCAGTGTTTTCATTTCAGCAACTACCTATTTTTTTATTATTATATTTTTATTTTTATCATCTTTTATTTTTCACTGATAATCTCATTAGAGTGCACCTTATTTAATAATTACTATACATTATTTATCTCAATCAATTATAACGCATCATAAAATTCTAAAATAAAAAATTGTTCAAAAAAAAATAAAATACAAAAAATAAAAAATAAGATGAAAAAGAGAAGAAGATAGAGTTATCTCAACCATTAGGTATACAATTAAAATAGATAACCATCTAATGCCGCACAAGGAACGCTATCTTAAGATGATGGTCGCTCTTTTAAGATTGTAGCAATTTCTTTTTTAATTATCTTCACAATTAAAATAGATTAGCGGACTACTAAGAGAAGCAATCAGATTTGAGCTTCGAACTGTACCGTGTGATTAGATTTTAAATCAAGTTGACCATCCTCATCTGATTTTTTGTCATCAAATAAATCAACACTGACTTGAAGGCATAGAGCTAGCCAAAACACTTATAAGAGTATCTATGATTTTAAATAATCAGTAAAATGTGGTTTTCCGGTGATCATATCTTTTAACTTTTAGCAAAATCAAATTTTTTAACTTTCTCGTGATTAAATTTTAAATCAAGTTAACTATCCTAATCTAATTTTTTTCATCAAATAAATCAACACTGATTTGAAGGGATAGAGCTAACCAAATCAAATAAGATAAAAGAGACAAAAAAATATATAATTACCATATATCAGTTTTCTTAATCAATTGTAATTATTATTATTATTATTTTTTTTTTTGGGGGTTTTTTGCAAATACCCCTGAGTTACGTTGATATTACAAATAACCTCCCTTGCTTTAACCCCCTGAGGTGTTTATAAAACACCCTCTTTAACGAATGCTACTTTAAATGGTTAATCAGCCGTTAAAGAATAGCCTAAATACCATATTTATCATTTTAAAAATTAAATTACTAAATTGCCACCCTCTACACGTGATAAGAGTAATTTTAAATCCACCCCTCCACTTACAAAAAAGAATAGTTTTAAATCCACCTACCAAATATTTGAGTTCACCCACGCTGAAAAACATTAACTGCATTGAATCGGACGATGGAGATCGTTTATCATCCCAACCTTTCACACGATGGATCTTGAGATCACGATGGCACTATTAGACGGTTGACTGCATTGAATCGAACGATGAAGATCATTTATCGTCCCAACCTTTCACACGATGTATCTTGAGATCATGGTGGCACCATCAGACAGTTGACTGCAATGAATTGGACGATGGAGGTCGTTTATCGTCCCAACCATTCACACGATGGATCTTGAGATCATGGTGGCACCATCAGACGGTTGATTGCACAGAATCGGGCGATGGAGATTTTTTATCGTCCCAAGCTTTCACACGATGGATCTTGAGATCATGGTGGCACCATCAGATGGTTGATTTTTTATTTCATGTGGTACACACCCAAAAAAATGATCTTAAAATTAATTTTAACCGTATACGTGATGTTAAGGTCACTTTTATGAGATGTGTACCACGAAATAAAACATAGATCGTCTAATGGTATGCCTAAACGATCTCCATCGTCTTATTCAATGCAATCAATGTGTTTTAGCGCGGGTGAACTCAAAGATTCGGTGGATGGAAGCAGACGCGGTTAGGCAATCCAATTTCTAAAAATGAGTCTTGAATTATATAGGAAATTGGAGGGACGCGTATTTTGAGTGGAACACGTAGATTGAAGGTTTTCTTTTCAAGAATAATTGCACCGTTTCCTACAAATCCTTCATTGGTTGAGTATTTGTCCAAACGTTGGCATGCTTTAATGGGGGAATCACCCATCTAATGAGTCTTGAATCTAATGGGTGAATGAAGGGCCTTTTAGAAGAGTACCTTTAAATCCACCCACAGAATTTTTAAGTTCACCCACGCTGAAACACGTTGATTGAATTGAATCGAACGATGGAGATCATTTATCCTCCCAATCTTTTACATGATGGATCTTGAGATCATGATCGTACCATCAGACGATCAGTGTTTTATTTCATGTGGCACACATCTCAGAAAAGTGACCTTAACATCACGTGCATGCTTAAAATTGATATTAAGGGCACTTTTAGGAGTGTGTACCACATAAAATAAAAAGTCAACTGCCTGATGGTACACCCATGATCTAAAGGTCAATCTCATGAAAGATTGAGATGATAAAAAATCTTCATCGTTTGATTCAATGCAGTCGATGTGTTTCAGCATGGGCAAACTCAGATTTTTGTGGGTGGATTTAAAGGTACTCCTTTTAGAATAGTGGTAAATTATAATGGCATAATTTGTAAATAAAAGTGAATGAAGGGCTTTTTAGAATGGTAATAAACTTTAATGGCATGACTTGTAAATATAGATGAATGAAGGGCCTTTTAGAATTGTGGTATTTTTAAAATATTGATTTCATTCAGGGCAAAATAAGCTTTCCGTCTATAAACTCACGGCTAATTAATGGCAGGGGGTTATATGAAACAGAAACACCAAAGTAAGGGCTCCAGAATAAATACTCAGGGGGTTTCTTATAATATTAGCATAACACGGTATTTATGATCAGCGGAAAATCACATTTTACAGGTTATTTTAAATCACAGATATTAGGATGTGTTATTATTAGCTCTTATAAGTGTTTTGGTTAGCTCTATGCCTTCAAATCAGTGTTGATTTATTTGATGACAAAAATCAGATTAGGATAGTTGATTTGATTTAAAATCTAATAACGAGAAAGTTAAAAATTTTGATTTTGCTAAAAGTTAAAAGAATATGATCAGCGAAAAACCACATTTTACTGATTATTTAAAATCATAGATATTAGGATGTGTTTTGGTTAGCTCTTATAAGTGTTTTGGTTAGCTCTACCTTCAAATCAGTGTTGATTTATTTGATGACAAAAATCAGATGAGGATAGCCAACTTGATTTAAAATCTAATCACGAGAAAGTTAAAAATTTTGATTTTACTAAAAGTTAAAATAATATGATTTTAAATAACCAATAAGTTAGCGGTATTAGATGGTAATCTATTTTAATTGTGTATATGATAAAAAAAGATATTGCCGTTATCTTAAGATGTTGCTGCTATCTTAAGATAGCGACCGCCATCTTAAGTTAGTGGTTCGCTATCTTAAGTTAGCGCCATTAGATAGTAATCTATTTTAATTGTGTGCATGATAAAAAAAGAAATAGCCGCTACTTTAAGATAGCGACAACCAACTTAAGATAGAAGTCGCTGTCTTAAAATAGCAGTATGTTAGCGATCGCTATCTTAAGTTGGTGGGCCGCTATCTTAAGTTAGCGGGCCGCTTTAAGATGGTTGAGATAACTCTATCTTCTTCTCTTTTTCATCATATTTTTTATTTTCTTCTGTATTTATTTATTTTTTTTAACAATGTTGTATTTTAGAATTTTAAGATGCGTTACAATTAAATAAGGTGTACTCTAATAAGATTATTAGTGAAAAAAGGGATGATAAAAAATAATGAAAAATAAAAATATAACAATAAAAAAATAAGTCGGTGCTGACGTGGAAACGACTTGGCTTGGAGTTGGCTTATTGTGCAAGGATTGAAACTACAGGGCCGTTTCTGTAAATAAGCAAACTTATAGGGCCGAAAATTCAAATTTCCCTTCTTTTTATTTAAAATTTACACTATATAACAATATCCTTTTCAAAATCAGCCCCGTGAACATGGGTTCAAATGCATGGAGGATCCATGCGTTTGAGCCAGGTGGGGTCTACGTGCCACCTATCAAAGGGATTAGGGCTGCGTATGGCATAGCTCTTTGCTAGCCTCTGCCATAGCAGAGTTCACCTGCTTTAACAAATTCCCATTCTCCTTGCCAACATCTTGTTACCTACTTTAGTAGGTACCCCTTCTCCTTGATAGCTCTTTGCATAGCAAGATTTTATGCAAGATTTATATGTTCAGCAGTTCTACCCTCCTCTCTACTCACTCCTTGTCAGAGCTGATTTTGTTTGCTCTGGTAGGGAGCTAGTAGAGAGCAAGGAATTAGAAAAGAGAATGAGAGTCAACTAAAGCGGGTAATCTTTGCTGTGGCAGGGGCTACCAAAGAGCTATGCCATACGCAGCCAGTCACTACAAAAAATAAGATTATTAGCGGCAGCAAAAAGCTGCCCACTATTAACAAAAAAATTGCTACTAATAGCAAAAAATTGCCGCTAATAGTCTTATTTTTTATAGTGGGTGTACGACAACTTACTAAGGACAATTAGAGACCACCCAAAAAATTTGGGTACAATCTGATATGTATATACATTGTCCAAAATGTGGTCAGCGGGAAGAAAATTTAATGCACAAGGATGTGGTGTGGTACCAAAACTTTGATAACGATTTTAACCACCAAAAACTTTTATTTTTATTTTTTAATGGGACTGACTCTCCTAATTGTCCTTTAACACCAAACTGATGTTCAAATGATCTTACACCATCATGGTTTATTATTTGGGTGATCTGAATCATCAATGTGATAGATGATAGATTGAAGTACAATAGGCTCAAAAATGGTGTTTAAGGAAATTAAAACCATCCAATGAGTGGAGTATAATATCAACAATTGTATTTAGTTTTAATCGCTGATATTAAAAGTTCATCAATTGGATGGTTTACATCCACTTACCATCATGTTTGATTAGGTTGAGATATACTCAGCATGATAGCTTGCCACAAGGGAAATTTATATTGATCATAAATGCATGCCACATGGTACAATGATAAATCACACTTCAATGGTGTGAGATAAAAAATCTAAGTTTAACGGTGTAAGATCATTTAGTGTATAAATATCGATCAGGAGCCATTATCTTAATTTTTTTATAGATCAAATGCCTCATGGCATATAATGCCTCATGACCGGCTGCACACATAGTGGATCTCTCCAAAACAACCTTTCAAATGAAACACATTAGTGAATCTCTCCAAAACAACAATACCTGCCCATATACCATTCTCTTTTGAGATCCATGCATCAATGGCCTTCAAGTTCACGAATCAATGACCTTTGAGATGGATGGCAGGCCTGGTAGCTTCCATGAGAGTTCATTGTCACCAGCTTTCATTAATATTTGAGTTCCATGGATAACGATCAAATCAGTTCCCTTGATAGAGACCGAGAAAGAGAAGATGAGACAGAGAGAGAGAGAGCTCATGGCTTGAGCAGAGGAAGAGGCTGACTTGTGCGCAAGGATCAAAATTTCAGCCGAAATTATTGGTTTCAGTCCCCACTGAAACAATAATTTGGACCGAAATTTCGGTCTAAATTTATATGGGAACCAAAATTTTGGCCAAATTTTTGGTTTTCGGCCGAAATTTCGGTTTTGGTCAAGCCCGAAATTGAAAATTTACCCGGAATTTTGATCCTTACTCGTGCGTGCGTGGGAAAACACTTTATACTTTCGGAATTGGTTCGAGAAACCAAGTCTTTGGCAGTCATGCCTTGTATTAGATGGTCAGTTGCTTGTTCCATCTGCTATATATCCCTAAAAAAATGTCCTAAAATCATGCTTGGGTGTGATGTGATTTTAGGGTCATGTTTTTTAGATATGTCCTAAAATCATGCTTGGGTGTGATGTGATTTTAGGGTCATGTTTTTTAGATATGTGCCACGTGGAATAAAAAATTGACTATCTAATGGTACACTCAATCTTGCAAAAAACAATTGTTCCAAGCAATTAATGGTTTCAAGGGTTTTAGAAGTAGCCTCCTTTACTAAACCTATAGGCGCGAATAGAGGTACCCTAAGTACCCGAAGTAAGATGATAGGAATCATTCTTAAGACAACTGAAAGTTGGGATGACTTATTGAAGGGTTATATCAGTTATTTCATTGATTATCAATCTCACTTGGTGTAATAACCCGGATTTTCCTATTTTATTTAATGGTGTTTGATGTGTATGCACTGTGCAAGATGTTAGTGCTCCACACCGGAACTCACCCTCTTTTAGAAAAATTCTAATTTTTCTTATATCAAAATTAGATTCATTGCGAAGCACTCGTCGATATGATTCCAATGAAATATAATTTGACAATTTCTGACAAAAATATAAAAAGTTACGCTTATTTTAAGTGATGAAATAATTTAAAGGTATAACTGTAATTTCGGGAGAGACTGTAACGAAACGTTTTCTCAAGCTATTATGAATTCTTATTGCGTGGAAAAACTTTTATTTTATTAAATCATTTATGAAAAGTGTTAATTATAGTTAACCTAAAACTTCCTACTATTATAAATAAAACTTTAAGAGCTCTTTATCCTTTAAAAGAGAAAGGAAGATAAAACGACTTAGACAAATCGACGCCATGGATATCGACCTTTTCAACTCAAATTGCCGTAGATCTACAATTCACACTTCAAGAGGTGAGTACCTATTAATCCATCTTATTTTTCTCAGATCCCGTCGCGTAGGATACGTTTGATCGCGCATCGGCGAGTTTAAAAATCCTATTTAAACTCAAATATCTCATGAATTAATAGACTTATATGTTTAATATTATATTTTTCCTTGAAAGTTGTATATTTTTTATGTCGATTTATATGTTGTTTCTCTTTTCCTTTCAAACAATCCTTTTATTTGACTATTAATATTTTACCTCCTATAAGGTTTGTATATTTAATATGTCTACTTCCTCTTAAATTTATATACTAATTAAATATGAATATCTTTAAATATGATAAATCCGCATATTTAGTATTTTATTTTCTATTAAAATTGCATGATTTGTAAGTCGGATTTATATTTTGTTTCTCTTTTTAAGCAATCCTTTTGTGTGACTATATAATATGGTATTTTTCTATTAGGTCTTCATATTTAATATTTTATCTCCTTTTAAATCTGTAAAATTAATTAAACTTTAATATTTGTAAATCTGATAGATTGACTTATTTGAAATAATACCCTATTAATATTATTTATTTCTAAATCTATATAATTAGAAATTTACCCTTTTATTAAAATTGTAATTTTATATTCTTGTTTATCTAACCCATTAATGGCATCTTGAATAAATAAAATAAAATAAAAATTAAATAAGCCCTAAGATACTATAAATTTGATATATCTATTTAATTAGAAATTTACTCTTCTACTAAAACTATAATGATATATATTATTGTTGCAAGTCTATATTATTATTTATTTAAAATTAATCAAATCTTAAAACTAAACTATAATTTATTTTATTTAAAAGAATAATAGATTCCACAATCTTGAAGTTTCGAGTTCGAACTTGCGGCTATGAACCCAAATTCGCGGCCACGAACCCAAGCTCGCGATCATTGATATACTAGTCTTGATATTTTGATCATAACTTTTTATTTTGACCTCGGATTGATATGATTCTTATGACATTGAAAAGAAGACAACGAGCTTTACAACTTTGTGTGAAATAGTCATTTCATGAATCTGACATTTTAGAGGTCAAAATAGAGCAGCAAGTCGGGCCTAATTTTGAATGACCCAAAGTTGCACGAAGTTAGTGTTATTTTTTAATTTTTATGACCAAAATTTATGTGTATATTATATCTTACTTAAGGTCTTTTGATCGATGGTCATGATAAATTATAACTTAATCATTATTTATATATTTTAATTTAATTATCCAATTATAATATATATATACATATATCAATTTTATCGCTTCAACGCAACCTCTTCGATAACACGAAGTGTTAGAAATTCGATGATCTCGTGAAAATCGAACTATGACCTTTATGTTTTTGAAATCACACTAATAACTATCATATTCTATATTTGTATTTATGTGAATGTAAATAAATATATATAAACATAACTAAATCTACGTTGTATTTGATAGTTTTGTGCTTCCATTTTAATCATGATATACGAGTTATAGATATGCTAGGTCATATAAATACGAGTATATGAGAATATGCCTACGTTTGGGCTTGGTGACTCGTCAAAATGATATTGAAGTGAGGAGTACATCGTATTCATATGCCTTACAACTCATGGTGGAATGAGACCCATGGCGAGTTGGGTGAGTGCGAATTCAGTGTAACCTTATATACGGTGGCATATACGGTGACCCTATCACCCTGAGTTTTAATATGAGAAGATAAAATCTGAGATATGATATATAATTCGATCATTGGGCCTTAGTTGTAGTGAGATCTCTTTACGGCCATGTGAAACTCAGAATATTGGCGTTCATGTACGGATATAACACCTCTATGGTAGTATAGGCTGTCACACGAAGTATATTCAGATTACTACGAAACCTTTTCCTTGGGAAGCGTGATTTAGTAGTGTTATCGCATTATAGCTTGTGCTAGAATTAAGTTTAAGGGTATGATAAGATGTGTATGAGATAAGATATCGTTGTTTAGGCCAACAAAAGATTATGAACTTAAATCTCTGTACGTGTCATTTCTTGCGTAGCCATCGTAAAGGCAACGTCTTTTAGCCAAGACGGATCTATAGGAGAGATTATGAGTATGAGAATGTTAGGAGTTAGGTTTGGTCATTATGTCTCCCCATTAGGCTAGATGGAGAAGTATGAGTATGACACAAGAGCGTTATAATATGGTGGTATGATACTATGGTGACCCTCACATGGTAGCTCGAGCAGAGACTCTAACACAGGTCGTTTAAGATTTTATGAGTATGTTAGTTACGTTCATGCGATGTACATATTTATGTGTGAGAATGATAATAAGATATGATATGTTACGAGTTATGGTAAGGTACGTTAGGATATGTGTGTCTAGATCATGGTCTTGGATTTATGATATGATGAGTTTTGCGATATATAAAATGGTTTTATTTTTCTTTTACTACTTGCTTTAAGATATTATGTTTATTACTCACAGGATGCACCCACAATGCACCTGAGTAGTATGAGGTGGATTGGTAGTGTATCTACTGAGTTTACGTGACTGAATAAATTCATCCCATGATAATCTAAAAACTGCAGGTGATTACGCTGGTAGAGTCGACGTCGGCCATCCAGATCCCATCAACGCCGATTTCATTGATCCCATGGGCATTGAGTATTAAGAGCCCTAGGAGGGCGACGCAGCTGAGTATTAGGAAGACCTTGGTGTTGACTTTAATCCGAGTGCCGGCTTTTGACGTTTGTAGACTCGGTATAGGGTTTTGCTTTATATTATTGTCAACAACTATATGATTTCATTTTATCGGAGTTGTCTCTGACTTCGATTCACATTTTATTGGTGGTTTTGTGGATTTTATCACATTTATTCAGTTTTTATAATTGCTTTTATATTCCATCCTATTTGTTGACTTTCACGGATTTCGTGGAACCAGATTTGCGTGATAATTATGATTAGGTGTATGTCCACTTAGCATGTCCGGAATATGTGCGGGTCATAACTTGAAATTTTAGGCCCTCGGGATGGGATAGATTTTCGGGTTGTGACACTTGGGCTGTGTTTAGGTTAGCTCTTTTAAGAGTAGAAGCAACTCTCTGTCTGTCTATCAGAGCAGATAAAATCTACTGTGGCATAAAACAGACAAAGAGCAGTTTTATCACTTAAAACTACTCCCTGCCAAAGCAAATGAGGTGAAGAGCTGTGTTACCAAACAAGAAAATAGTTCTCTGTTGGAGCCAAAGAACAAAAGAGCTGCTCTTTGCCCTGAAAGAGCTAACCCAAATGCAGTCTTAGACCAAATTCGCCGACGTTTTGAAAAAATAGAATAAATTCCGAATTATTCGAAGTTTTTGAGTAAAATCTGAATTTTATGAATTATATGCAGATTAAACGAAATATTCCCAAATTATTCCTGATTTTAGTCACAAACTTTTGTGTTTTTTTTTATCAATATATTTTTTATTTTTTCTGAAATTTGACCCTATTTTTCCTGAATTTGACAAATTTTGTCGGTTTTTTACAAAATTTTTCCAAGCCAATTTAATCCCGAACCGCGACTTGGTCACTATTGAATCTTTTGTTAGAAGTTCCTATTTTGGTGGCCATCACTATGGTCAAACCCGTTGACCGATGAATGGTATAAGATCAACCTTGAGATGTACAATTGCTATTCTCGTGAGTTTGAAGAGAATAGGCAATTGATTATTGAGTCTTTCAGTTAAGGTATGATTGTGATTTCTAATCACACTACAATTAGCAATTTCAGTCCTTAATGGGATAGCACTCTTTGGCTATAAATATAAGGGGTGCCTGGTCCCAACGATAGCTCGACAGAATTCAATCCTCCCTATTGGCGAGAGCATCCCCATTGTGCTAGGAGACATTGAACGCGAGAACATCGTTGAAGATCGGCAACCAACCATCGATGGCTAACGCTCAAGGTGCGCATATTTATAGGTTATAAATTTATTGTTTTTGATTGATCGTGTGCCTAGATCTTTAGGCTTAATTTTGGATGGTTGGATCGTCAGATCCATTTAGATTCCATCAATTGGTATCAGAGCCATGATTGGCATTATGATCGGTCAAAGCCTTAAAATAAGGGTTTTTTTTTTTAATTTAATGGCTGTTTTATAAAAAAAATATTTAATTAAAACCGACATTGTTTTTACAAAAAAAAAAAAAAAGGTTGCTAGGGATTTTCCGGACCATCACCGGCCTTGAGAGACGACCGTGGCGACGGAGACCGTCGGCCTTATCCATCGGTGGCCGCGGTAACCCCTAAGGGTCATTGTTAAAATCAAAACAAAACAAAAAAAAACAAATTTTGGGTTTTATTTTTTGGTAAATGATCCGGCCGGTTGGGCCTTTTACCGTCGGCCCATGACGTCGTGGGGCCGATCGGTGTCTGCCGGACCGCTGGCCAACGGTGAAGCGGGTTCACTTGGGGGCGGCTGTGCATCTGATCTGTTTTAAAAAAAAATAAAAATAAAAAATAAAACGAAGAAGAAGAAGAAGATAGGGGGTTTGGGGCGGGTCCGATTCTTGCCCATCATTTCCGACCAGCCTATTTGGCCCTGCAAACCCGTTTGGCTCCTACTGTTGGCTCCACCAGTCTGCTTGCACCCCGACCTGGCCAGCCTATTTGGCCAAACCCGTTTAGCTCGGCCCAGACTGTTGGCCTGGCCAGCGTTTGCACCTCGACCCGCCTCGAACCGTCAGCCTATTTGGCCCCATTGACGACCGTTGGCTCCGGCCCATTTGCCCGTCGGCCCGTCGCTGACCTGGCCCACTCAGATGTTGGCCCATGGCCCGACGAATAGGGTCTTCTGGCTGAGGTCCACTCGGTCACTAAGGCCCATGGCCCGGTTCGATACCCGGCCCATTATACCATTTCTTTTTTTCCTAATATTCTCGGGCCATTTCTGGGCTATTTATAGGTCCGATTTTCGGACATTATATATGAATTTTGACTTTCTCGGATATTTCGGATCCATTTTTGAGGTCTAATTTTGACAATAAGATCTCTGTTGTAATATTTGCATGACCTGCTGTTATTTTTTTTTTTCAATTTTTTAAAATTGTGTAATCAATTTTTTTTGTATCATTAATTAGAATTGGGTAGTGGAGGTTGTGCTCCACCACCATGGCTGGTACTTACACATTATAATGCTGGTTTATTGTCAATTTTGATACCTCCTCATAACACGAATTGGACTTGGCTTATTCTTTTAATATCAATTTTGTGATCATCTAAAATATTATCAAACCTAATTTGAAAACATGGCTTGAAAAGATTCTTCTGCCCAACGGTGATGACTTTTCCTATTGTCGTGGTTTTCATAGTGAGGTTTAATTTTGTCTAAAAACGTGTTACAAATCCAGTGAAAGTGTATAGTGAACGTTGGCGTCCCAACATAAGGGATTCTTCTACCCAACAGTGATGAATCACTTAATGTGATATGATAGTTGCATTTCACTATTCATTATTTTGTGTGTGTGGGTACTGCTAGCGTGTTGTGACTCGACCCAACGGAGGGTCATAATGACGCAATTAGTACCACAATCATTAATATAAATTGAGGAAGCGACTAGTGTGTTATGGCTCGACCCAACGGAGGCTCATAATGACACAAATTGTTTCTCAACAAAACCACATTAGTTTTAATTTTTATATTCCTTAACATATTTTAACTATTGTGTCACATATTATGATTATAACCTTGTGGGATTGATAGTTACTACGATTGTATGTGGAAATAATAAAGCCCTTAATTATCGTGCAACACTGAACTCGTCTATCATAACCAGTATGATTGGTGGAATTGAACTTTTGAGTGAATCAAATTATAAGAAATGGAAGGAACAAGTTGTAATTGTTCTAGGCTGCATGGATCTTGACTATGCTATACGATCTGATAAACCCAAGGTGCTCACCGCTGATGCCTCGGCTGAGGATCTGGCAGTGAACCATACGGATTTAGAAAAATGGGATAGATCAAATCGTATGAGCCTCATGATCATAAAGAGTTCCATTGCTGATGCGATTCGGGGAGGTATTCCTGACTCGCACACTGTAAAGGAATACATGCAAGCCATTAAGGAATAATTTCAAGGGACTTCTAAAGCCCTTGCCAGTAGTCTAATTGTTAAAATAGGAACCATGAAATATGATGGTCATAGCGGCGTCCGAGAGCACATTATGAAAATGAGTGGCATGACAACTCAATTGAAAGAACTGGACATGGGTTTTTCTGAGGGTTATCTTGTTCACTTCATTATGACTTCCCTTCCTGTATAATTTGGCCCGTTCAAGATCAATTATAACACGCAGAAAGAGAAGTGGAAGATGAACGAGCTAATTGCTCACTGTGTCCAAGAAGAAGAACGACTTCGGGCTGAAAAACCTGACAGTGCCTATTACGCCGCTCTTGGCCCATCGAAACGAAATTTTAAGCGAAAATCGGGACAATATAAAGGAAATAACGTGAAAGCTCCTCCACCGGAAACCAAACCAGGAGAAGCTAGTACATCTAGTTCTGGCATCAAGTGTCACTTCTGTAAGAAGAAGGGACACACTAAGAAGAATTGTCAGAAATACAGAGATTGGCTAGTTAAGAAAGGTAATGACCTAGCTTTTGTGTGTTTTGAATCACTTTATATTGATGCTCCACGCAATACTTGGTGGATAGATTCTGGTGCAACTATTCACATAAGTAATTCAATGCAGGGATTTCGATCCAACAGGAAGCTAAGTAAAGGCGAACATACCATCAAACTCGAAAATGGAGTAGAAGCAGACGTGGAGGCCATTGGGACTCTCCGTCTCATTTTAGATCGTGGTTTCATTTTGGATTTAGTTGATACTATTTATGTTTCCAGTATCACTAGAAACCTTATCTCAATTTCTAAATTGGATTCATTAGGTTTTGAATTTGAATTTGGACATAATATGTTTATTCTATTATTTAATTTCGATATTGTGGGTGGTGGCTCATTAGTGGGCAATCTTTATCAGTTGAACTTGAATTCATCTTACGCCCAATCTTTAGTTTTTATGCATGTGAATGATAAAATAAGTAAGAAACGAAAACGAGCAATCGATAACTCCTCCATTTTATAGCATAAACGTTTAGGCCATATATCTAAGGGTAGAATGGAGAGGTTAATTAAAGATGATATAATCGATGCGCTCGATTTCTCTGATTTCAATACTTGTATTGATTGCGTTAAATGAAAACTCACAAAGACTAATAAGAAAGGGGCTCTCAGAAGCACGAGTTTGCTGGAAATAGTCCACACTGATATTTGTGGACCGTTTCTAACTCCCGCTATTGGTGGTCAAAAGTATTTTATTACCTTCACTGATGATTATTCTCGTTTTGGTTATATATTTCTCATTCACGAAATCGAGGCCTGATATGTTTAAAATCTATAAAGCCGAAGTTGAGTTACAACTCAATTCGAAGATTAAAATTGTGAGATCTGATAGAGGCGGAGAGTACTATGGTAGATACTCTGAAACAGGTCGCAATCCAGGACCCTTCACCCTGTATCTACAAGAGAATGACATTGTCGCTCAATACACCATGCTGGGAACACCTGAAGAGAACGGTGTAGCTGAGCGACAAAATCGTACTCTTATGGATATGGTGAGAAGCATGTTATGTAACTCTATGTTGCCTACGTTCTTGTGGGGAGAAGCCTTGAAAACAGCGGTGCATATCTTAAATCGAGTTCCTACTAAGGCAGTTCCCAAAACTCCTTATGAGCTATGGGTAGGCAGAAAACCGACTTTAGGATATTTACACATTTAAATGTCATTTGGGTAAGCAAAGGTGTACAATCCACAATTAGGAAAATTGGACCCTAAAACTATAAGTTGTCATTTCATTGGTTACCCTGATAGATCAAAAGGCTACAGATTTTATTGCCCCACTCATAGTACCCGGATTGTTGAGACTAGACATGCAAAATTCTTTGAGGATCGTGAGATCAGTGGGAGTGTTGAGCTTAGGAAAATTACTTTTAAGGAGAATCGGGTTATAATTCATATCCCTTTTATCCAAAAAAAAGTGGCACCAACACCAGTTATTCAAGCCAGTGTTGATGCACCTGTGGCTATACCTATTGACACACCCCACATTGAGGAGGCTCTTGCTCCCATGGCGACTGCCAATGATCTATCATTGCGTAGATCAGAGAGAGCAAAGAAGCCTGCCATTTCTGATGACTATATAGTTTACCTCAATGAGAGTGAGTTTGATTTTGGAAAGGATTCAGATCCTGTTTTCTTTAGCCAAGACATGAAGAGCGACAAATCCACTCAATGGCTCGAAGCCATGAAAGATGAGTTGGAATCAATGAAACATAACTCGGTATGGGATCTTTGTGAGTTACCTAATGGAGTTAAGCCTATAGGCTGTAAATGGGTATTTAAAACCAAGCAAGACTCCAAAGGTAATATAGAAATATACAAGGCCAGGTTAGTCGCTAAAGGTTTCACTCAAAAAGAGGGAATAGACTATAAAGAGACATTTTCTCCTGTCTCTAGAAAGGAATCCTTTCGGATAGTCATGACATTAGTAGCTCATTTTGACTTAGAATTGCATCAAATGGATGTTAAAACTGCTTTTCTGAATGGCGACTATCATGAAGTTGTCTTTATGATACAACCTGAAGGTTTTCAGGTTGAGGGAGAGAGTCATTTAGTTTGTAGACTCAAAAGGTCTCTATATGGTTTAAAGCAGGCATCTCGACAATGGTACTTAAAATTTCACGAAGTCATTTCAAATTTTGGTTTTAAAGAAAATACTGTGGATCAATGCATATATCTTAAAATCAGTGGGAGTAAGTTTATCATCCTTGTTTTATACGTTGATAATATCTTACTTGCGAGTAGCAATTTGGGCATGTTATATGAGACAAAGAACTTTTTATCAAAGAGTTTTGATATGAAAGATCTTGGTGAAGCTTCCTACGTGATAGGAATTGAGATTCATCGAGATAGAGCCCGTGGCATATTGGGATTGTCTCAAAGAGCTTATATTGATAAAGTTCTTAAAAGGTTTAACATGCACAATTGTTCGCTCATTTGTTGCCCTTGTCATTAAGGGTGATAAATTTAGTCTACTTCAGAGTCCCAGGATCGATCTAGAGAGAAAACAGATGGAGACAATTCCCTATGCATCGGCAGTTGGGAGTCTCATGTATGCACAAGTCTGTACTCGTCCAAATATAGCGTATATAGTTGGCATGCTTGGCAGGTATCAATGTAATCCTGGTTTGGATCATTGGAAAGCAGCTAAGAAGGTTTTTCGCTATTTACAAGGACTAAAGGACACATGCTCACATACAAAAATAACCTTGAAGTTATTGGTTATTGATCTTGACTATCTTTGGGTGTCAAGACACTCGTAGGTCCACATCGGGTTATATTTTTATGCTTGCAGGTGGATCTATATCTTGGAAGAGCGTTAAACAAACGCTGACTACTTCGTCCACTATGGAAGTAAAATTCGTTGCATGTTTTGAGGCAACATGTGAGGCGATATGGTTGAGGAATTTTATCTCGTGGCTTGAGTTGTTGATACTATTTCAAAGCCACCGAGAATCTTTGTGACAATTCATGATTGCTATCTCTAATAACAACAAGATTAGTGGGGGTTCCAAATATATTGATATCAAATATCTTGTTGTACGGGAGAAAGTTTAGAATCAAATTGTATCTGTTGAAAAGATAAGTACGACACTCATGTTGGCTGACCCTCTCACTAAAGGTTTACCTCCCACGCTCTTTTTGGAGCATATTGCACGCATGGGGTTAACGGATAATTTTGATAGCCTTTGAGAGTGGATATATGTGAGTGAATACATTTGTTTAATTGATTCAGAAATAAAACTTATTTATTTGCTTTTCCATTTTTATGCAAATAACTCCTTGGAACATATGGTGCCAGTAGATGGCAATAAAGTAGGACCAATATTAGATTGAGTTTACATGTAATCACCATTCAGTTTGTAAACTTACAATCTATGTGAAATCATACTAGTTGGAATTCATGTTGGTGCTGACTTCCAATACAGTAACTAATGAGCGGTCATATATCGATGATATGATATATTGACTACATTGATTCTGTGTTGAAATTCTCACTGGACCGGACTGATAATAAAGACTTTGATTGAGATTGATTGTGACTTACCATTCAAAGAAAGTTAGCTAACATTAGGTAATCGGAGTTTATTGACATAGTTTGGCCAAGTGGGAGACTGTTAGAAGTTCCTATTTTGGTGGCCATCACTATGGTCAAACCCGTTGACCGGTGAATGGTATAAGATCAACCTTGAGATGTACAATTGCTATTCTGGTGAGTTTGAAGAGAATAGACAACTGATTATTGAGTCTTTCAGTTAAGGTATGATTGTGATTTCTAATCACACTACAATTAGCAATTTCAGTCCTTAATGGGATAGGACTCTTTGGCTATAAATATAAGGGGTGCCTGGTCCCAACGATAGCTCGACAGAATTCAATCCTCCCTATTGGCGAGAGCATCCCCATTGTGCTAGGAGATATTGAACGCGAGAACATCGTTGAAGATCGGCAGCCAACCATCGATGGCTAACACTCAAGGTGCGCATATTTATAGGCTATAAATTTATTGTTTTTGATTGATCGTGCGCCTAGATCTTTAGGCTTAATTTTGGATGATCCGATCGTCAGATCCATTTAGATTCCATCATCTTTTACTTGATGGTTGTCATAATGAAGGGGGAAGGTTGGTTATCACTTACATAGTGAAACAACATAAACAAAACTATCACAATATGTTTTGAATTGATAATAAGAACCTTAACAGATGTTGGAAGCCCTCTTCTTTGCCTTTTCTCTTTGAACTATGCTCCTTTCACCGTCATTTCACAGCAAAAATGTACGCTTATACCGAAGGCCAAAAACCACCTGTTCAACTCCTAAAACGGCGAGTAAAAACTCTACCGGCTGCCAAAAAACAGTCATCATTGCCCTTGTCGCTGAAACTAATTACTGGCGGTCGACGAGACTACAGCTTGTATTATTTTCCAAAGTGGGGGAATGGTGAGGTCTTACCAAGCAGATCCGAATTTCCAATCCTACCCCATCTGGTATCCTTGGAAATAAAAAAATCTTAACTTTTTTTATTTTTACTTTTAATAGCAAAACGTGCCGTCAAGATTCTCTTATTTCTAAAGGCAACGGATCTACTTAGTAGGACCTGTCCATTGCCCTTCCAAGTGTCCTAACCCAGCTAAGAACTGCCGACAGAAACAAAATGTCCCGGAAATCGGTTTTGACCACTGGTATTGACTCAGCGGCGGTTGTTAATGCTAGTAACATGTGGCAGAAGCTTCTATTACTGGCGGTCATGACCTGCCGGTGTACCTATCTGTTTTACTTCATATGTATTTGAAAAAAATAAAATCCTTTAGTCGAAGCCATGGTTCAAAATTTCATTTCGGCCGAAATGTTTCGATTTTCGTAAAACATAAATTTTGGATATTTTTGGTTAAGTGGGAAGATTACCAAAATCAAAACGAAAACATAAATTTCGGATATTTTTGGTCAAGTGGGAAAATTTCGGCTGAAATTTTGGCCCAAAATTTCGGTTTCGATCCCCACCGAAAGAGAAACGAAATCCGAAATTTTTATCCTTGATCGAAGCCTCTCTATATTTCAAGTAATATGGCTTTTTTCCAAGGACAATGGTTAGGTCCAACCATGTTGAGCCGGATCTTAAGTTCAATCCTATTTGTTGTCCTTGGAAATCGAAGAATCTTGACTACATGTCATCATATAAAAGGTGAAAACCAAGAAAGTCAAGATTCTCCTATTTCAAGGGCAGCAGATAGGGTCGACCTTGAAATAAGGTTCAACCTAGTTGGACCTGACCATTACTCCTTTTTTTCACTGATTCCATTTCTGTAATGTATGCAGAGATCTTTGGAAAGGCTTCCATCACAATCATGGTCTTGTTTACAGTTTCACCTTCTTGAAAATAGCATCCCCTGCAAAAACACAAGTTTC
This sequence comes from Chloranthus sessilifolius, assembly GCA_021018995.1. NCBI lineage: Eukaryota > Viridiplantae > Streptophyta > Magnoliopsida > Chloranthales > Chloranthaceae > Chloranthus > Chloranthus sessilifolius. Next base: position 138,129,655 of record CM037587.1, read on the forward strand.
CATTTAGAATCCTTTTCTCAATCATAAAACCAAAAGAGAATGAGATATTAGAGGCAAGTTTCCATTTAGAATCCTTTTCTCAATCATAAAACCAAAAGAGAATGAGATATTAGAGGCCAACACAACAAACTGAAGATAATTATGTCCAACATGTCTAAGTTGGTCATTTCAAACTGAATCTGGCCATGGAAATGGCCAAATATAATACAAGACTCAACAGAGAATGAGTGCATAGAATTTTTTTATTTTTCACATCCTAAACACAACAAATAGAAACAAGAGAATAAAAAGTAAAAGTTTGACAATGAGATGGGGCGTAAAACTGCGCGACTCACCTTGGGTATTTGAATCAATTTTTTTTTTTTTATACGGAACCCAACCCACACCTTGTAAAGACAAGGGTCATAAACAACGTGGAGGACGAGTATCGAACCCACGACCTACTCCCTCACAATGGAGGGAGTGTTCCAACTGGGCTAATCCTCTTTGGTTTTGAATCATCTTGCATCAAGCTGTAAACGAAATGAAAATAAATTAAGGCGCTATTTGATAACTTGGAAGTGACAATTCTATGGTAGAAATGGATTGTCAATTCTACATTTTTCTTTTGATATGAGTTTAAAGGTGTGGAAGTAAAATTATGTGGGCCGAGAGGTGGAATTCACTTCTATACACCAATTCCATGATAATTAATGTCCAATTCCACTCTTAAATTGGTTAAAGTGTCAATTTCATGGGCCAAACAGTCATTAATGAAAAATTTGGAATGAAGTTTAGATCAAAAGTACTTCTAAAAAGTAACTTTCAATTTAAGTTACTTTTCATCTTTCTACTTCTATGAAAGGAAAAGTTAGTTTGGTCAAAAGTATATTGTAGGAAAAAAAATTAGTTTATTAGCAAAATACCCGCTTACCACTAATCAAAAGTCAAGCTTTGACAAAAGTCATATTTGATCAATAAAAATTGATAATAAAAAATCATAAGTACACCATTTAAAGTTTAAAAAATTTTAATTTTAACAAAAGTCAATCTTTGACACAAAATTGAACTTTGATCAATAAAAATTGCAAGGCTAAATTTAAAATTTATGCAATGATATCTACTATCTATTATCTATTGTGAGGTTATATTAGTCAAAGTTTGAATGAAAATGAAAATTTGACCCAAAGTAAAACTTTAAAATTTAAAAATTTTAAAAATACTGCCAAAATACAAATTAATGGTTTTAGATGTGGGTGATCCGAACTGTCAAGTGACAGATTATAGGTTGAAGTACAACCGGCCATAAACTAGTGTTCTAGAGAGTGGGCAGCAGTCAGGTCCGTTGTTTAAATCATCCGATCTGTGGACTATAATATCAACCGTTGTTTTTATTTTTAAAGGCTAATATTAAAGTTCATCAATTAGATGGTTCAAATCCACTTAGTAGCATGTTTTATTAGGCTGATACATATTCAAACGATAGATTGCTACTTGGGCAATCTAAATTGATCATAAATGCGTACCACATGGCATATGATAAATCACACTTCAATGGTGTAAGATAAAAAGTTTAATTTTACTGGTATTAGATAATGTAAACAATATTTGATGTTTAAATGTTGGTTAGGAGCCATTATAGTTGAAAATAAATGCATCCGGCTAGTGGAGACCTCGAGATGTCTCTCTATTTATAATGTAGTGTTATTCCTTCACAAAACAAAATCACGGTGCTTAGAGTAGACCGTTAGGGCAATGATCTGGACCAATAGGTTGAATTGGATTCGAGTTCAACCACATCTGCACCCCTTGGAAATAGGAGAATCTTGACTACACGTCATCTTATAAGCATGGAAGTCAACATTCTTCCATATCGAGGGCTGCAGATGTAGTTGAACCCGAAATCCGATTCAACTTGGTTGGACCTGACGATTGCCCGTGAATGAGTTTTGAGCATGTTAATGTATTTATGCTAATGTGAATGAAAATGTGAGTGTGTAAATGCATGTTATGGATTTTTATAAATTTTTTTTAAAAAAATGCAGGTTATAAATTGTACTGTTACACAATATGGTTCTTGGAGCAAAAAAAATTAAATAGCATTAAAAAAAAAGTTATTTAACAGGAGATCACTTATTGGAGACGGTTTTAAGCCGTCTCCAATAACATCAGATCACTTATTGGAGACGGCCAAAAGCCGTCTCTAATAACAAGAGATGACTTATTAGAGACTACTTTAAGGTTTCTCTAACATATCTTTGGAGAAGACTTATGGCCGCCTCCAATAACCTTGACTATTAGAGACGACCTCCATTTGGTCTCCAAAGACAATGGAGACGGGACTATTTGAGACTACATGGAAGCCATCTCCAATGTTATTGGAGACGACTTAGACACCTTTGGAGACGACTAAAAGCCGTCTCTAATAAACCCATTTTTTGTAGTGAGTGCAATGGATCCCAAACATGCAGGTCGGGGCAGCCAGTCACGTCAACTGCCTACATTTTGCTTGCACAAAAACTACCTGCCATTTGCAATTTTCATATATATATATATATATATATATATATATATATATATATATATATATATACACACACACACACACACACACACACACACACTTGTAAAAAGGCATGTGCAAATGCACGTGGACATTAGGATCTTTAAATAATTGAACTTGATTTTTAGACATCTATCAGGTGATTTGAACATAAAAAATAATAGTATTTCAAGTGTTCATTAAGATGATTTATAATTAATTAAGACAAACAAAAAAAAATTCTTATTATTGTATTTCATATGTCTTCATTATGTATAATTTAAAATTATAAAAAAAATTAATAAATTAATGTTATAGCCTTATCATGCCTGTCTCCATTCGAGAATAGATATGAATAAAGAAATATGACTCACAAAGCTTATAGAATAGATGTGATAAGGCTATGAAATTGATTATGATGCTTTTATTGAACCGCGATACTCAAATAGATTTTAATGGTGAACCATTTGTAGCATTGGGGGAATCTTCTTCCAATTACATGTGCCCTATGCTTCACTAAGGAGGAAGTGGTTGAATCCCTTCCTCCCATTATCACTCGAACGTTAGGGAACTTATTCCATGAGAGGAGATCACTGAGTGTGCCCTCTTTTTATGAATGCATTATGTATTAGTTTACATATGGTGGGCTCTTTACCTAAAAGAGCCATTTACTATGGAATTAGTATCTTATTTCCAATGCCTACAGTATATGAAAAAAAAGAGAAACAAAATAATTTATGATTATAGAGAGAAGATTCTCTGCCTTCTTCAACAAAACTAAAGATTCACTTTTCTCGAGTACTAGCATTAAAGGATTTTCATTGGGGTAGGAAAGAATATATTTGGCAGTGTTTGGAGAAAATGATGTATAGCCATGTGTCATGAGAAGCTAATAGTCTCTTGAAGAGGCTCTCCAAATGGTTTAAGTGAATCCTAATTATCATGGGTGTTCGCTTCGCAATCTTAGTTGGCCATGTTGGTAAATAGTACTTCGTACATCAAAATGCGCAAGCTAAAGGCTTGAAGTCTTTAAGCAAATCAGTCACCATTGTTCTTATTCTTCGTGAAGCTAACTAGTGGCGGTGTGAGAAAGATTTGCTTATAAGGGGATATATGATCTTCTTATAAGCCTTTATAGTGGGTTGTTTATGCTTTCTCCAGGTCCCTTAAGCACCTCGCCTGAAGGTTTTTGACCAAATCATGAATCAAGTCAGGCTCTAGCTAGTAATAAAACCAATTAGCAAAGCAAGTTTGGTTAGCTTGGAGGTAAAATTTGGTTTTAAGCTCTTTTTGTTAGAATTCTTAAATAAGATAAGCATGATTTAGGCTTGAATCATTTAATAAACATATCAAATACAACAATTATCTAGTAAGCCAAATCTTATTTGCTTGACTAGATGGTCGCGAAGACGAGCTTAATCGGCAATTCCTCCGTATAAGACCAAACTCTTAGGACAAATCACCTTTCTTCCTTTCTATCTCTATTAATGGGAATAACATTGAGAATAGACAAAGAAGGGACGCTATCCTCTTATGTAGACATTGATTTGTTTTCTAACCCATCAAGGAAACTAAATCTAGAGGATGTGTCACTTCTATAAAGGGATCACCACAACCCTATAAGATTAGTAAGGAATTCTACCAAAATTGCATGATAATTCCTATTGTGCTAAGTATAGAAAGTCTTACCAATTCAAGTTTTAGCAAGTAAAGGAAAAGAAGTTAGTGTGTGGGTCACAAAAAACCCAACACTTTTCGCTTGTTACAAACTTATAGGCACACTCGACTTCTACCAACTTAGGTAGTTATAGAATCATCTCTTTCCATTATTTAGACCTAAATGTTTATACTTTATATTATGGGCAGCTAAGACCATTTAACTAAACCACAAAACTTTCACCTTCAGTCAATGTATTTGCTCTTAAACATTTTTTGAACTTCATGCTCCTTTTATAATTGATTTAAAGGGTGGGTGATGGGGGGCTTCCAATCAAATAAAGACTTCTATAAAAATACAAAAAGGGTTCTAACTATTCATATTTAAGATTTAAACACTAACTTAAAGGATTGCTCGTTCTAGTAAATAAGATGGTATTAAATCCATTATCTTATGCACAATTTAAAAAAAAGTCATATAGCAAGTGTTGATTTACAAATAACCAACATGTGGTGTAGAAAAAAATGAAAAGTTAACACTTGAAATAACTACAAATACTACTTTTAAAAGCTAATCGGTAACAAATTGTAAATAATTCAACATTGCGTCAATGCAATATGGAAGATTGAAATATGGATAAGTCTCACTGAAATAAAATAAAAAATATGCACAAAATCAGAGCATATAAATTAGAGGAGAAAAAAACAAATTTGACACCAAAAAAAGGCAGAAGCTAACTTGAAACAATCATAACATTCTTGGAATTAAATTTCACCAATCAGATTACATCGAAATCAACACCATAGTAAGTCCATAACTCTGTATCAACACCATAGTAAGTCCATAACTCTATATCTAGCTAATCAATCTAAAAAATCTAATAATTAATAGATGTTTGATAAGGTGCTTAGTAACAAAACCAACACCATCTATCTACACGCGGAGAGAGGAGGACGACCATTGAGTAGGGAATTCAGATTAAAACTACAACAGAACTATGAAGAAGCCAAAAATTTCAGATACCATTCGATTTTTTGCCAATTATGAGAAATAAATGCACTTCACAATTACTATATTGACACCCTGAATCCAACGTCACTGACTGAATTCAAATCTCAATCTAAAAAAATGTAAAATCTAATGAAAGGTAAAACAAAATAAAAAAACCCTAGCACCAAAACCCTATGAACCCTATGAACAGTAAAAAAATCAAAACGAAACACAAATGTATCATTTAGATCTAAAAATTTGAAAAAAAAAAGACAAATATTAGAGAGATCCACGGCATTTACATCTAGAGAGAGAGAGAGAGAGGCGGAAGTTTATTGCTAACTTGGGATTGTGAAACGGCTTGTTTAGCAGAAGACTCCAAGTTTGATTAGATAGAACTCTGGTTACGAAACTTAGACTGGCTGCTATATATTATTGAGTTGGGGGCATTTTAGGTATAAAAAATTGACAGAAACTATTTTTACTTTTATATAGTAGTATAAGGATATATAAGGCTCGGGGATATGGGTTGGAATGTATGGTAGATCCATGCATTCCAATCAAGTGGGGTTCATGTGAAAATTATCAAGAGAATCGGGTGAGACAGAAACTTATCTATGCATGATCAAAAAATTTGGGTATGATCTAATGCACATTCATCATCCAAAATGTGGTCAAACGAGGAAAAATTCAATGCACCAAAATATGTGAGACAGTATCTAAACTTTAACCATGATTTTGGCAGGTAAAAAAACTTTTGTAATTTTTCTTTTCTAGATTACAGGCACATGATCTAAAAATTGGTGTTATTTTGGGATCACACAGCACATGATCTGATATTAGAATGCACTTATTCATCCATGCATTCCAACGCATATGCCCATCTGACTTCATAAACTATATATAATCTTCATTGCTTCCATGGACCATCCAACGGATATTATAGATTTATTTGGAGGAGGTGACATAGATTCCATTTTTGTTTTATTGTTGGATCTAATCCTGGTTAAGTGGCAAGTTGGTACTAAACTTAAGAAGTCTCCCAAGGGAATCAAAGCGATCCAGCCTAAGCAAAAAGGATGGTGTTTCGGTCAACTAGGATCCAGTTTCTCCCATGCATATTGTGAACCATTTATGCATACCAAAATTCCCCTACGCTAATATAGAGCGTCCAAGCCTTTGCCACCAGAAACTTCACGGATTTACACCCACAAATTCGTGCAGTCCCATGGTCCGAATGCATTATGGGTATGCCCCATGGCCCCCATCTATGGTTGTCTTTGCTTCTGTCTAATACATCTATAAGGGCCGAAACTGTAAATTTTCAATCTATAACTAGAATTTAAGAATTTGTATAATAAAGCTCCCATCAAGATAAAATTTTAGACATGTGTGAGTTGGTGCAGATCCGTCCCTGAGATTTTAGGGGCCCAAGGCGAGTTTCTAAAATGAGCCCCTCTTTGATATTATTTTGAAAAAAAAATCGCAACAATTATTTTTTGACAATAAAACAATACTCATATTCCTAAATTAGATATATCTGCATATTCCATTCAATTACGTATAATTTGAAAATGCAACTAACAATAAAAGTATATATTAAAAGAAAATATAATATAAAAAAAGTAAAGCTAAATAGTAGAGCGTACGCGATGGATTGAGTAACCCAAACAATAATTTTATGGCATCTCTGAACTTATTTATCTGCATTCGAAAAGAAAAAAAATAAGGTTTTATCTTCTAGAAAAATATAAACATAAATATAAAAATATTATTTATATTATACAATTACCTAAAAGAATTCATTTAAATGACCTATCAATTTTGATCTACTGGTTAAAATTAATTTCGTGTTCAACCAGATTTCCAGCCATTGGATGAAAGAGAATCATGACTTATGATTAATATAATAATAATAATAAGGGATATCTATGAACTAGTTGGACCCTTTTCATAGAAAGATACGGAGTCAAAATTCTCTTCTATGTACTAATTGGACCTGACCATTGCCCTATGTGTGTCATGGTATCTTTGGGTCACTTTTTTTTGGCATGTGTGTCACCTGACTCTCCGATTATATGCCCATAAAACTATTTTTGTCATCCTGTTTAATGCCGTCAACTATTAATGAAGGTTATCTATTAAAGGGTACCTTTAAATACGCCCACAAAATCTTGAAATGCACCCACCCCAAAAATCACTAATTGCTTTAAATCATACATTGGAGATCGTGTTTCCCTCCAATCGTCCACACAAGGGATCTTGAGACCATGAATGTGCCATCATACGATTAGTTTTTTATTTCACATGTCATAGATCCTAAAAACGTGGCCCTAAGCACACAACACACTCAAACATGACTTTAGGGCCACATTTTTTAGATCTATGACTTGGTGGAATAAAAAGCTACCCATTTGATGATAAGTTCATGGCCTAAAGATCCCTTGTATTGAAGACTGGAGCAAAATGCGATCTCCATCGCCTGATTTAAAGCAATCAATAGTGTGGGCACATTTTAAGATTTGGTAGGTGTATTTAAAGGTACCCTTTATTAAATTGGTAGGGGTTGGTAGCAGGCAAGTTTTAGGGCTTGTGTTACTACCACAAATGTGTTATAGCCACCTCACTTAAACAAAGGGAAAATCTGTTGATTTTTTTAAATTAGCCGATGAAGATTGTTTTACACCCCAACCTTCCACAAAACAGTCAGATGTCAAACATCCCAAAAAGTGAACGTGAGCCACGTATTGTTAAACGCAGTTCACATTCACTTAATGTGTACAACGTGGAATCAAAATTTGACGGTTTGATAGTAGGTCTATGATCTCAAGATCTATTGTGTGGAGGATGAAAATCGATCTGCATTGTCTGACTTGAAGCAATCAACAATTTTTTCTTTTGTTAAAGGGAGGTGGCTGTGACATGAAGTTGTGTGGTAATAACATCAGCCTTTTTTATTGTTTATGAATTAAATAAGTAACCAACTCTCCCTACAATAAAAAATGTAAATATGCAGTTTGAGTTTCAAATCGCCATGTGTATAAGGGGCCTTCCACTGTCACCCCTCTTAACTTAAAAACCCTAATTACTAAATAAAATAAAAACTAAATCAATATTTAATTAAATAAATCCAGTCATCAAGATTTAAGAGAGAGAAAGAGATATAATCAAAGAAATTAAGACTATGAGAGAAAAAAAAGCTCAAAATCATAAAAAATCTAATTTGGGATTGGCCGGTGAAATAGCCGAAAAGGGTGCTAAGGTGGGGCCCAGGGATGTCGGATGCGATGTTCCCTCCCGTGTTGGAGCCGGCCGATGGAGGGTGGGGCCACGGTGGTAGTGTGGAGCCGAGAGAGAGAGAGAGAGAGAGAGAGAGAGAGAGAGAGAGAGAGAGAGATGAGAATAGTTGAATATGGGGTGATTGAAAGAGGGTGGGTATTAATTTTTTTTCGTTTAAAGGCTTAAAGCTTAAGTGGGCCGACTCGATTTGGTTAGGCCCAACCGCCGAACCTTAATTTGCATTGTGAGGGGCCCATGTCAACTCGGCATGAGGCCCCTGTAAAAATATTTTCAAATGCAAAATTCAATTAAAAAAATTGGGATTCCATGTTTGGAGCCCCCTAAATTTCGGGGGCCCGAGGCAGCTGCCTCTATGGCCTTGGTCCAGGGCCGGTAATGAGTTGGTGTAAGGCATTGGCTTGTTCACTCTTAAAAGCGAAACAGGTCGTTGATAATGTCACATGGCACCATTTTGTGCCATGTGGCACTGTAGAGTTTGTGAGCTATTATATAAGGACAGTCTTATACAGTGGAAAATTTTGCAAGCAGCTTATGTGGCACAGCGTGACTGAATGACTGCACACATAGTGGAGCCCAAGCATAAGTAGCCAGCCACGTCTTGCCACATAAGTTGCCTGCAAAATTATCTAAAAAAACTGTTCAACGTTTATAACTTTCCATTATATAAATCGAACTCTAATTGCATAAAAAAATTAATCTATGCAATATTAAGACCCAAAAAGCTTTAAAACATAATAATTTAAACAAATTTAGACATTAACATGGTAGCCAACTATTTTACGGCACTTTCATGCTCTTAACAAGGAGCAGATAGCTTTTCTTTGTGGTCTTAGATGAATTCAAACTTGTGTTACCCAAATCGCCCTTCTTAGAATTTGTCACCTTTTGTTGATAAGAAGTTGACGACATGAGTAAATTGTAATTTTAAAAATGATGGGTGTCACATGATGTTAAGATCACTTTTTTAAAATATGTATCACGGAAAATAAAAAATTTACTGTCTATTGATATGTTCATTAATCTCAAGATTCATCATTAGAACAAAAATGATCAAAATCCTTTAATTCAAAGCTGTCAATTAGTTTTCAGCTTGAACACCCTCAAATATTCGGGATATATTGAGTTCATCGGGATTATATTGAGTTCATGTAGGGTAGTCGTTCCTTCATTTCCACTGGGAAAGGATCAATAAGAAGGGATTAGCAAATATTTGCAAATGGTGCCAAAGAGCAACATTCAAATCAGACTTAGCTCAAGATTGCATTGGAAAATCAATTCTACAGAAGTCAGACGCCAAAAAAAATGAATGATTAATAGGTTCAACGTACTTATTAATCATGCAAAATAAAATGGTATACATCATTAGGGACATTGCAGAGTAGATGATACAACCAATGAAAAAATCATAAAAAATCTAAAGGGAGTCATTACTTGCACTCGTTTTTCAAGTGATTGTACCGAATTTAAAGAAAGACTTAGATATTTTAGAGACGTGATATGTAAAAATGCAATATGGGCTGTTTGATTTGAAGTGTTCATGATCAATAGATCTTTGGTACATGAAATTGGAGTAAAACAAGATACTTGTCATATGATCTATTGTAGTTAATTGTTGAATTATATAATAGCCTTTGACTCCATTTAATTAAATGATGAAAATTATATTTTGTTCTAATCTTTTGCAATTGATATATTTAAATAATAGCCTTCAAATCAAACGGCTTGGATGGTGTTTTCACATAGTAGAGGTCGCCAAACTTCCAAATATTTCTTTTAAATTCGGTGCAATCCGGTACAATCACTTGAAAAGCGTGTGCAAGTAATGGCTCCCAAATCTAAAATAAAGAAGAAATAAGAAGATTAGAGAGAGAAGAGAGGTTGTACAAAGACACTCTATTATGAAAGATCGTGATTTCATTCATCTTTGTATGTCTACAAATCAAGGATCAAAATTTCGGCCGAAATGACCGAAATTTTGGTCCTCACCGAAACGATAATTTGGACCGAAATTTCGGTCCAAATACGTATGAAAATCATATTATCGGTCAAATTATCGGCTGAAATTTCGGTTTCGGCTGAAATTTTGGTTCAAAATTTCAGTTTCGATCCCCTCCGAAATCGAAACGAAAACCGAAATTTTGATCCTTGCTACAAATAGACTTTGGTTACGCATATGCGTACCAATCCAAATATCTTAACAGCGGGCAATGGTCAAGTCCTACCAAGTAGAATTGGATTTCCAATCCTAGTTCATCTGTTGCCCTTGGAAATAGGAGAATTTTGACTCTTTCGTTTAATTTTTACTTTTTATAGCGTGACGTGCAATTAAGATTCTCCAATTTCTAAGGGTAGCAGATGAGCACTACAAATATAAGGTGTTTTAGTGGCACTTACTGTTAAGGCAATTTTTGGTAGCGGCAAGACTAATAGTGGTAGTTTTTGGTAGCGACATGACTAATAGCAGCAGTTTTTTGTTAAAAAAACTCTGCTAATAGTCTTATTTTTGTAGTGGAGGTAGTGTTAGAAGTTTTTATTTTGGTGGCCGCACTATGGTCAACTTGTTGACCGGTGAATGGTGTAGGATCAATCTTGAGATGTGTAGTTGCTAATTCGGTGAGTTTGAAGAGAATAAGCAACTAATAGTTAAGTCTTTTAGTTATGGTATGATTATGATATCTAGTCACAATATAATTAGTAATTTAAATCCTTAATGGAAATGACTCTTTGGTTATAAATATAAGGGATGCTTGGTCCCAACGATTGCTCGACACAATTCAATCCTCCCTATCAGTAAAAGCATCCCCATTGTGTTAGGAGATATTGAGAGCGAGAAGATCGTTGAAGATCGACAACCCACCATTAATGGCTTACACTCAAGGTGTGCACATATATTTAATTTATGGATTATTGGTTTATTATTTTTGATTGATCATGCGCCTAGATCCTAGGGCTTATTTTGGATGATCGGATCGATAGATCCATATAGATTCCATCAATTGGTATCAGAGTTATGATTGGTGTTTGATCGATCAAAGCATTAAAATATGAATTTTATCTTGTGTACCTTATTTTTGGCTGTCAGAATATTTGACCGTGCATACAAATCCGCTTTTTTTTTTTTGTCTTTGATTTTGACATGTATGCGTTTCGGTTTCGGATTGCGATGGATGTTTTGGGGTTCTATTCCCCGGACGCTATATTGCTTTGGAACTCTTTTGGGGTTCTGATTCAAGACTCAAGCGTGGTTTTGTAAAAGTTTCGAATTTGGGTCTCAATCACATTAAAATATACCAATCTGAATAGAAAAGGAGAGTTTGGTTGTGATTAGGATTTTTTATTGCGATCAGACGAATCTGAGCATAATACACTTCTCAATTGAATCATAAAGCCCTCTTTTGGTTAATATTAAATTATATTAAATATAACAATAAAGAGACCTCATGGTCTCAATTTGTTTGTCGTTTCAAGATAATGACTAAGCAGTGGCCTCTCTATGCTTGACGGGTCTCATGGCCACGTGACCCGACCCGTCATATTGTTCGTATGCGTGATGCGGCCCATAGACCCATATTAAGGTCTATATCCGACCTGATTTGTCCTTTGGCCTGGTCGATTATTGGACTTGGGTAATAACCCGATCCAGCTCATAGTCCGGTCAAGTTCATTTTCGGCCCATGATTCATGACCTGGTTCGGCCTGTTACACCTGACCCGTTTGTCCTTAAGGCCCAATTGTGACCCATATTATTCTTTATTCTTTTCGAGTCATTTCTGGGCTATCTATAGGTCCGATTTTCGGAATTATGTATGATTTTTGACTTTCTTAAAAATTTCGGATCTATTTTTTAGGTTTATTTTTTATAATGAGCTATCTGTTGTGACATTTTCTTGACCTGATGTCTTTTTGATAATTTTTCATTGGATAATTGTTATATATTTGAGTGTCTTTAATTAGAGTTAGGTATTGGAGGTTGTGCTCTACCACCAAGGCTGGTACTTACACATTATTACATTCGATTATTATTAATTTTTGACGCTTACCCACAACATGAGCTCAATTTGGCTATTTGCATATCTTAAGTGGCTTATTTTTTTATCATAGTTTAATCATTTTTGTAACCGTCTAAAATATTATCAAATCGAAATTAAGAACATGGCTTAAAAGGATTCTTCTGCCCAATGGTGATGATCTTCTCTAGTGCTGTGATTTTCAAAGTAAGATTTATTTTTGTAAAAGACAGTGTTACAAATTCAGTGAAAAAGCGTAGTGAACGTTGCCGTCACAACTTAAGGGATTCTTCTGCCCAACGGTGATGAATCATTTAATGTTGTATGATGGTTGTATTTTACTATTTATTATTTTGTATGTGGGTATTGCTAATATGTTGTGACTCAACCCAACGAAGGGTCACAACGATGCAATTAGTACCACAATCAATAATATCGATTGAGGATGCGACTAGTGTGTTATGACTTGACCTAACGGAGGGTCATAATGATATAAATTACTTCTCAATAAAATCACATTGGCTTATTTTTTTATTATATTCCTTATCATACGTAAATCACTTTAAATATATTTTTGTGGAATGAATCGTTACTATAGTTGTATGTGGACATAATAAAGTCATTAATTATTGTGCGACATTGAATCCGTCTTCTATTACTAATATGATTGGTGGAATTAAACTTTTGAGTGGCTTAAATTATGGCAAATGGAAGGAACAAGTTCTAATTGTTCTAGGCTGCATGAATCTTGACTATGCTATATAATCTGATAAACTCAAGGTACTCACCACTGATGCCTCAGCTGAGGATCTAGCAGTGAACAATACGGATTTGGAAAAATGGGATAGATCAAATCGTATGAGCTTCATGATCATAAAGAGTTTGATTATTGATGCGATTTGGGGAGGTATTCCTGACTCGCACAATGAAAAGGAATGCATGCCAGACATTCAGGAATAATTTCATGGGACTTCTAAAACACTTGCCAGTAGTCTTATTGTTAAAATAGAAACCATGAAATATGATGGTCATAGTGGCGTACGGGAGCACATTATGAGAATGAGTGGTATGACGACTGAATTGAAGGAAATAGACATGAGTTTTTCTAAGGGTTATCTTATTCACTTCATTATGACTTCTCTTCCTGCATAATTTGGCCCATTCAAGATTAATTATAATACGCAGAAAGAGAAATGAAAGATGAACGAGCTAATCGCTCACTGTGTCCAAGAAGAAGAAAGGCTTCAGACTGAAAAACCTGAAAGTGCTCATTACGTCGCTCTTGGACCATCGAAATGAAATTTCAAGTGAAAAAAGGGACCATATAAAGGAAATAACATGAAAGCTTCTCCACCGAAAATCAAACAAGGAGAAGCTAGCGAATCTACTTTTGGCATCAAGTGTCACTTCTGTAAGAAGAAGGGACACATCAAGAAGAATTGTCAGAAATACAGAGATTGACTGGTTAAGAAAGGTAATGATCTAGTTTTGTGTGTTTTGAATCACTTTATGTTGATGCTCCATGCAACACTTGGTGGATAGATTCTGGTGCAACTATTCACATAAGTAATTCAATGCAGGGATTTCGATCCAGCAGGAAGCTAAGTAAAGGCGAACGAACCATCAAACTCGAAAATGGAGTAGAAGCAGAAGTGGAGGCCATTGGGATTCTCCATCTTATTTTAGATAGTGGTTTCATTTTGGATTTACTTTATACTATTTACGTTTCAAGTATCACTAGAAACCTTATCTCAATTTCTAAATTGGATTCATTAGGTTTTGAATTTACATTTGGACATAATATTTTTACTCAATTATTTGATTCCGATATTGTGAGTGGTGGCTCATTAGTGGGCAATCTTTATCAGTTGAACTTGGATTCATCTTACGCCCAATCTTTAATTTCTATGCATGTGGATAATAAAATTAGTAAGAAACGAAAAAGAGCAATCGACTACTCCTCCATTTTATGATATAAACGTTTGGGCCATATATCTAAGGATAGAATGGAGAGGTTAATTAAAGACGACATAATCGATGCGCTCGATTTATCTGATTTCAATACTTGTGTTGATTGCGTTAAAGGGAAACTCATAAAAACTAATAAGAAATGAGCTATCAGGAGCACGAGTTTGCTACAAATAGTACACACTGATATTTGTGGACCGTTTCCAACTACTATTGGTGGTCAAAAGTATTTTATTACCTTCACTGATAATTATTCTCGTTTTGGTTATATATTTCTCATTCATGAGAAATCTGAAGCTCTGGATATGTTTAAAATCTATAAAGCCGAAATTGAGTTACAACTCAATTTGAAGATTAAAATTGTGAGATCTGATAGAGGCGGAGAATACTATAGTAGATACTCTGAAGCAGGTCGCAATCCAGGACCATTCGCCCTGTATCTACAAGAGCATGACATTGTCGCTCAATACACCATGCCGAGAACACCTGAACAGAACGGTGTAATTGAGCGACGAAATCGTACTCTTATAGATATGGTAAGAAGCATGTTGTGCAACTCTAAGTTGCCTATATTCTTGTGGGGAGAAGCCTTAAAAATAGCGGTGCATATCTTGAATTGGGTTCCTAATAAGGTTATTTCCAAAACTCCTTATGAGCTATGGGTAGGAAGAAAACCGATTTTAGGATATTTACACATTTAGGGCTGTTTAGCTGAAGCAAAGGTGTATATAACCCACAATTAAAAAAATTGGACCCTAAAACTATAAGTTGTCATTTTATTGGTTACCCTGATAGGTCAAAAGGCTATAGATTTTATTGCCCCACTTATAGTACCCGGATTGTTGAGAGTAGATATATGTGTGAAATTCTTTAAGGATCGTGAGAACAGTGAGAGTGTTGAGCTTAGGAAAATCACTTTTGAGGAGAATCAGGTTATAATTCCTATCCCTTTTATCCAAGAAAAGGTGGCACCAACACCAGTTATTCAAGTAAGTATTGATGCACCTGTGGCTATACCTATTGAAACACCCCACATTGAGAAGACTCTTGTTCCCATGGCGACCGGTAGTGATCAACCATTACGTAGATCAGAGAGAGCAAAGAAGCCAACCATTTCTGATGATTATATTGTCTATCTCAATGAGAGTGAGTATGATTTTGAAAATGAATCAGATCCTATTTTCTTTAACTAAGCTATGAAGAGTGACAAATCCACTCAATGACTCAAAGCCATAAAAGAATGAGTTGGAATCAATGAAACATAACTCGGTCTGGGATCTTTGCGAGTTACCTGAAGGAGTTAAGCCTGTAGGCTGTAAATGAGTATATAAAACTAAATAAGACTCCAAAGGTAATGTAGAAAGATGCAAGGTTAGGTTAGTCGCTAAGGGGTTCACTCAAACGGAGAGAATAGACTATAAAGAGACATTTTCTCTTGTCTCTATAAAGGAATCCTTTCGGATAGTCATGACATTAGTATCTCATTTTGACTTAGAATTGCATCAAATGGATGTTAAAAGTGCTTTTCTAAATGGTGACTTGCCTGAAGATGTCTTTATGACACAACCTGAAGGTTTTCAGGTTGAGGGGGAGAGTAATTTAATTTGTAGACTCAAAAGGTCTATATATGGTTTAAAACAGGCATCTCGATAATGATACTTAAAATTTTATGAAGTCAATTCAAATTTTAGTTTTAAATAAAATACTGTGGATCAATGCATATATCTTAAAATCAGTGGGAGCAAGTTTATCATTCTTATTTTATATGTTGATGATATATTGCTTGCGAGTAGTAATTTGAGCATGCTACATGAGACAGAATTTTTTATCAAAGAGTTTTGATATGAAAGATCTTGGTGAAGCTTCTTATATGATAGGAATTGAGAGTCATCGAGATAAAGCCCGTGGCATATTGGGATTGTCTCAAAGAGTTTATATTGATAAAGTTCTTAAAAGGTTTAACATGCATAATTATTCTGCTACTGTTGTCCCTGTCATTAAGGGTGATAAATTTAGTCTACTACAGAGTCCTAGGATCGATCTGGAGAGAAAGCAGATGGAGACAATTCCCTATGCATCGACAGTTGGGAGTCTCATGTATGCACAAGTCTTTACTCATCCATACATAGCATATATAGTTGGCAGGCTTGGTTGGTATCAATGTAATCCTGATTTGGATCATTGGAAAGCAGCGAAAAAGGTTTTTCGTTATTTACAAGGGACTAAAGGACACATGCTCACGTACAAAAGGTCGAATAACCTTGAAGTTATAAGTTATTCAGATGCCGACTATGCTGGGTGTCAAGACACCCGTAGGTTCACATTGGGTTATATTTTTATGCTTACAGGTGGACCTATATCTTGGAAGAGCGTTAAGCAAATACTGACTACTTCGTCTACTATGGAAGCATAATTTGTTACATGTTTTGAGGCAACATGTGAGGCGATATGGTTGAAGAATTTTATCTCAGGGTTTCGAATTGTTGTTAGTATTTTAAGGCCACTGAGAATTTTATGTGATAATTCCGCTGCGATAGCTATCTTCAATAACAACAAGACTAGTGGAGGTTCCAAATATATTGATATAAAATATTTTGTTGTAAGGGAGAAAGTTCAGAATCAAATTATATCTGTTGAAAAGAAAAGTACGATACTCATGTTGGCTGACCCTCTCACTAAAGGCTTACCTCCTAAGTTCTTTTCGGAGCACATTGCGTGCATGAGATTAAAGGATAATTTTAATAGCTTTTGAGAGTGGATGTATAGAAGTGAATACATTTGTTTAAATTGATTCAGAAATAAGGATTATTTATTTGCTTTTCCATTTTTATGTAAATAAAATTTTAGAACATATGGTGCCAGTAGATGGCAATAAAGTAGGACCAATAATAGATTGAGTTTACATGTAATCACCATTCAGTTTGTAAACTTGCAATCTATGTGAAATCATACTAGTTGGAATCCATGTCGGTGATGAAGTCTAATGTGGTAACTAATGAATGGTCATGTGTCGATGACATGATGCATTGGCTACATTGATTCTATGTTAGAATTCTCACTGGATCGGACTGATTATAAAAGTTTTGATTGAGATTGATTAAGACTTACCATTCAAAGAAAGTTAGCTGACATTTGGTAATCGGAGTTTATTGACATAGTGTGGCCAAGTGGGAGACTGTTAGAAGTTTCTATTTTGGTGGCCGTCACTATGGTCAACCTGTTGACCGGTGAATGGTGTAGGATCAATCTTGAGATGTGTAGTTGCTAATTCGGTGAGTTTGAAGAGTATACGCAACTAATAGTTAAGTCTTTTAGTTATGGTATGATTGTGTTATCTAGTCACAATATAATTAATAATTTAAGTCTTTAATGAAAAGGACTTTTTGGTTATAAATATAAGGGATGCTCGGTCCCAACGATTGCTCGTCACAATTCAATCCTCCCTATCAGTAAAAGCATCCTCATTGTGTTAGGAGATATTTAGAGCGAGAAGATCGTTGAAGATCGACAACCCACCATTAATGACTTACACTCAAGGTGCGCACATATATTTAATTTATGAATTATTAATTTATTGTTTTTGATTGATCATATGCTTAGATCCTAGGGCTTATTTTGAATGATCGGATCGATAGATCCATATAGATTCTATCAGGTAGGACCAGAAATCCGATTCCACTTGGTTGGACCTAACCATTGCCCTCTTAACAACCCTAAAGATTCTCTATTAAAATAGTTAGATGAATGTAATCATTAATATATTTACTCTTGATAGTGATTGGGTTTATTAGAACAGAAAGGTGAGCAGGTAGGGAAAAGCCTTTAGGCCTTTCTTAGTTAAACATAAACAATCTAGATAGTGGAATCTAATTTAATATAATATATATTGAATTGAATTACAAAAAGAGTACCTTTATTAACACCCACCAATCTTGGGGGAGGGCAAAAGCGCTAATCTTTACAAGGGATCTTGAGATCATGGGCATATCATTGGACAACTAATTTTCGATTCCTTGTGACACATCTTGAAAAAGTGATATAAAAATCAGGTTAGAGCGGCATGTATGCCACATGATTCATTGATCGGTTACTTTTTTGGGATTTGTTTTCTATGAAATAAAAAATTGACTGTCTGATGGTACACCCATGATCTCAAGATGCTTTGTGATTGATGCAAAAAACAATCTACATCTTCTCATTCAAAGCATTCAATTGGTTTGGTGTAGGTGCCCTCCAAGATTCGATGGGTGATAACAATCGTACCCTTGAAAATATTGTTTATTTAACACTTGAAATTTTATTTTTTCTTTGTATCACCATTATAAAAAAAAATTCTAATTTAAAATTTATCTTGATAAGCCTATGCAACATGCATGCATTTTTACTAGTTAAGAAGAGAGGGCAAAAGCCTTTACGAGGAATTACGGATATTGAAGTAGACATGGAGAACAACGGGCCATATATATATTTTAACTTAGGGTAATTCCAAACACAACCTACGGGGCACCCTATTATTGTAGAAGGGAAACATCAACACTTGATCTCATGATCTATTGGTAATAAATTAAAGTCCCCTACCAACTGCGCCAACCCCTAGTGGTTGCGCCAACCCCTAGTGGTAATTAGAACAATGACTCATATTAAATGAACAAAATTGCATATCGAGTCTCCTCGAGTCCATGGCGTACCATATGGACTAGTCTTACTTCTATGATTAAGAGTACCTTTAAATCCACCAACCAAATCTTTGAGTTCACCCATGCTGAAATACATTGACTGCATTGAATCAAACGATGAAGATTGTTTATCATCCCAATATTTCACACGATGGATCTTGAGATCATGGGCGTACCATCAGACGGTCATTTTTTTATTTCATGTGTTATACACCCAAAAAAATGACCTTAAAATCAATTTCGAGCTTACACGTGATGTTAAGGTCGCCTTTTTTAGATCAGTGCCACGTGAAATAAAACATTGACCGTTTGATGATACGCCCATGATCTCAAGATCCATCTTGTGAAAAATTGCAAGCATAAACAATCTCGATCATTTAATTTAACGCAGTCAATATTATTAAGCGTTAGTGAACTGAGATTCAGTTGGTGGATTTAAAGGTACTCATATAATTAAATGTGTTCAAACATATTCGTTACCGAACAACCCCGCGTGCACCTCAATGCCAATGCAACTTTCATATCTACGTTCTTTTTAAGGTTGTCAACGATAACTTAAAATTCAAATTTCGGAAGTAAAAAAAATTCATAAATAATTTCTTGAGAATTGTCTCTCTCAAAATGACACGTTTCTTATTTGATTATCATGTATGAGAAATGACTCTCCTGGAATTATAGTTTTTCTGAAAATTAACTTTGCATAGAATGAAAAAAGGTTATTATGACCAAATTGAATCATTACAATATTAGAAATGGCTCCCACATGATAGATTTCACAACTCTAAATATAAAATGTCAAAATTATTCTTGAATTTGCCATTTCAAAAGTTTCATTAGTGGAATTGCAAATGGCTTTTGAATGAATCAGTGGGTGAAATTTTCCACAAGTGAGCCGCACAAAATTTCAATTCCATATTCCGAAAATGCAATCAAATAACTTTCAAAAAAAAAATTGCAATCAAATAAGATTGTTAGATCTGATTGTCACGGTCTATAATAATCTAGTAGTTCACTCTCATAGGTGTTGCCAAATATAACCATACTCATCTGTGAATCTTATGGTGTTTTATTGGATTATACTTATTCACAAGTGTCTTAGTTTTAAGAATCGTATATAAAAGTTGTAATCTTTTTTATAATTGATCACGTTACTTTTTATGATTAACCACGAAAATATTAATGATTGACCACATTTCTTTTCATTGTTAACCACTTAAAGTTTCGTGATTGGTCACAACTAAAGTGATGGTCAATCATAAAATTTATTCTGTAAAAGATATTTTCATATCTCTCTTTAGAGTTACAACTAATATAAATAGTCTCTTAAAAACTCTTAGGTTTTTTGCTCTCTCCACTTTATTGCTCAATCATCTTTGTAAAAGAAAAACCTTTTGATTTTTGAAACTTTTGGTTGGATATTTTGGTTATTCAAAGGCTCTTGTTCCATTTCTATGTTCTGAAAAAAATCGCGCTTGAAGGTTCGAATGTGCCTAGGCTCGTGAAATCAAGTGACCATAGTGGAATCCGGGGTATTGTTGCAGCTCGTCTGAACACA
Source organism: Chloranthus sessilifolius (assembly GCA_021018995.1). NCBI lineage: Eukaryota > Viridiplantae > Streptophyta > Magnoliopsida > Chloranthales > Chloranthaceae > Chloranthus > Chloranthus sessilifolius. Next base: position 138,150,329 of record CM037587.1, read on the forward strand.
AGTGGACTATCGTGCGAATTTGTGGTTGAAGGCGACAAATCGAGGGACTATGGGGTCACGTAATGGATTCTAGCGTTATAGTTTGGAAAGGTTTGATAGGACTAAAGAGTCTGCATTCATTCGATTTTTTTTTTTTTAATAATTATTCATTCATATTACTTTCAGTAATCATTTAGCTAAAAGTGTATTTGTTGCCTTAAATCTGGCATAGATCCCGTGATTTTTTCCCTTTCGGATTTTCATGTAAAAATCTCGTGTGCAGTGGTGATTGATTTATTTTATATATATATTTTTTTATGAAAATTTATTTTATATTATTAATTTGCAATTGATAAATTAATTTCACCTTAAACTTTAAAATTTCACGAGAGTTGGTATTAGGTGCATGACTAGTGCAAGACGTGTTGCACAAAGTCAGGGACGGAGCCAAGAGGGGCTAACAGGGGCCACGACTCCCGCCACTTATTTAGTTTTTTCATCTTTTCTCAATTCCATTTCACCTATTTTTGAGGCACCAACGTAATTGGCCCCATCCACCTCTCTCTCTCCCCTATCTTTTAGGCGCCAAACTAATTGGCCCCGTCCACTTTCTTTCTCAAAGTTCTCTCTCCTATCTTTTAGACACCCTCTCTCTCTCTCCTATCTTTTAGGCCCTCAACCAAACACTCTATTTCACTTTCTCCTATATTTTAGCACCAATAGTTAAAAAAACTCTCTTTCTCTCTCTCTCTCTCTCTCCATTTTTCTCAAATGTCATTTTGCAAATCATTCTTCAGCCACTTGATTATCCCATTAGAATATTAAAAAATAAATTAATCATCGGAATTCCTACAACCTTATGAAGCGTAGATATTTATCATATTTATAAATTCAAATCCACCATTTTCCTATTATTTTATCAAAACATACTCTAAAAGTTAAATATTAAGCTTAGCCCATCTAATATGGCCCCCAACTATGACAGATTGACCCTAATGGCCCAGTGGTAAAGTCATTAAGGGACGAGTGCGGGCAGAATTTTTTGAAAAAAAATTTATTATTTTTTAAACATATTTTATAAGGTAGTTTTGAAAATAAAAGGGCGGCTTAGGCCCTAAAATATATTAAGTGATTGAGTTGAAATTTGAACATATTAAAAAATAATTGTTTTGTGATTTTTCTTTTATTTGTAATTTGTTAACAATGAATGAATGTTATTTTTATTCTTTATAATCTTAATATATTTCTCATTCATTCTTTGACTCTTCTATTTCGATATTTTTTTGTTCATACTTTGGCCCCCTCCTATGAAAGTTTCTGGCTCCGTCCCTGCACAGTCACAGTTCTATGCGAGCGAAGCACTTTTTCTGAGGATTTAGAGACTTAGGCTGCGTATGGCATAACTCTTTGCTAGCCCCTGCCACGGTAGAGTTCAATTGCTTTAGTTGATTCTCATTATCTTCTTCTAACTCCCTATAAAGGAGGATTTACCTGCTCTTGCAGTAACCTCCCTGCTTTCTACTAGCTCCCTATCAGAGCAAATAAAATCAGCTCTAATAATGAGTGAGTAGAGAGGAGGGTAGAATTGCTGAACAGGTAAATCTTGCATAAAATCTTGTTATTTAAGGAGTTATCAAGGAGAAGGGGTACCTGCTAAGGCAGGTAGCAGGATGTTAACAAAAAGGATAGGAACCTGCTAAAGCAGGTGAACTCTGCTATGACGGGAGCTGACAGAGAGTTATGCCATACGCAACCTTAATATAAGAAAATTGACTCGAATGGTTCAAGATGCATTATATCAGCTAATCTCGTCAACTTTTAAAGCAAGTTTGTGCCTAAATAATTTTATATAGGTACTTTTTGTAATACTGGTAAGCATTGAATAAGCAATTTCTTTCAAGAGTTTATTAGCCATTGCCTTAAATTTGCGCTCATCATTGTGTCCGTCCATTCTCTTTCGAGAGTTAAGAAAACCCACTTTCCTGAAGATTTTCTACAGAAAATGGCGTTTTCTGAAACTTTCTGAGCTTTTCTTGGGATGCGGGTTTTCAGCCCATTTTCTTGAGAAAGCGACCTCATGTTTTCTTTAGAATTTGCTCAGGAATGCTCATTTTATGAGCTTGGACCACAATGGAACACAACCAGGGTCTCATCGAATCGGTTCTTCAACTGACAGTCACTCTTTCAATTTCCTTTAACTATCATTTAAGAGGAGAAGTGCTACAGCCACACTTTATGTTACTGCCACACCTCTTAAAACAAGTGTTACTGCCACACTTTTTTAGTTACTGCCACACCACTTTAACAATGAAAACATCGTCGACTAATTTTAATCAAATGATGTAGAACATTTTTCATCCCAAGATTTCATACAACATATCTTTAGATCACGTGCCTACTATCAAAGAGTAAGACTTATGTTCCATATGGAACACATCCCAAATCGTAAATGTGAATCACTTTTGATGGTACTCTATGATCACATTCATTTTTTGAGATGTGTGTCACTTGGAATCAATATCTGACCGTCTGATGCAAGACCCATGATCTCAAGATCTTTTTATGCATGATTGGGATGGTAAAGGCTCTAAATTGTCTGATTCACACCAATCAATAATGTTTTCTTTGTTTATATGTTGTGGGAGTAATAAATAGGGTGTGACAATAACACTTCTAATCGCCATTTTTTGAAAATATTGTTGATTGGTGCCATAGTTACCAAATTCACCGATTTGTTTTTAAAAATATTTTAATCGCCATTTTTTGAAAAATTGTTCTTTCACGATTAAAACGCATTTTATTAAAACAAAAGTGATTACTTGATAAATGTGATTTTTGCGTTTTAAATGCATTTTTTCATAATTTTTTCTCGATAAATTGGATAATAAGAATTGGGTTAAGGGTTTTAGTAACGGGTCGAGCTGATCCCTCAAATTATTTATTTAATTTTTAATTTTTTTCTTTCACTGATTTTTTCCTAATTTCTGACTTGGTAACTATGTTTGGCCCTATGTTGACTCCTATTTCTCCCATTTATATTGAATTTTTATTACAAGGTTCACGCTTGACTAAGAGGTTAGGTTGGGTCGGGTCGGGTGAAAATCAGGTCGCGCCGGGTCAATGTGACCCAAGCCGATATTTTATATGTAAAAAATATGAAAAATAGGTAGCAATGTTATTGGGTCGGTTCAAGTCGGTTTTTATGCTAAACCGAAACCGAACCGATAACTTTCGTTTTCTAATTTCTCAAATCAAAACCGAACCGATAAAAATTGATTTTCAAGTAAGCCCTCATCCGTGTACACGTTTAAGACAACATTTCGAGAATTTGTCCGACCAAAGTGTTAAACATATTACTGATTTAAAGTACATAAATTTTGACAATCATCCGATCAATATAACCGCTTTGATGAAGGTCATAAATACATGCGGCAAATAAAGATATAATAAATTTGAGCTCTTTTCTAACAATGGAGCTACATACTCTAAAACCTTATTTTAAATGGGCAAGCCATGTCAATTGGATGGCTGGGTCAAGGCATCAATGAGTGCAACTTCTTGCCTACATTTCAAAACTTTGACATCAACTTTGCTCAAATGTATTGATGAAATATGGCTCTATTAGGGCTTGGCCTTTGGCATGTAGCACCATGCAAGGTTGATAATATTGCAACCTCAAGGTCGCAGATTCCTGGGTATTGAGTAAAGCATTCTTAAGCTATATAAACCAATATGGTTTATCGATGTGGCACTTATTATGTTTTGCCTTAGAGAAATGCATACACGTCTATAGACTATTTAATAATCCTTTCTTAATAGAGATGATTATTTTTTATTTTATTTGATAACTTAGGTATCTGGCCTCTTAGAACACTTGCCTAATCTTAGGGGCACATGTGCACTCCAAATTCAGCACATGCTGAATCAGCACATAATATAAATCCCTAGGGTGGCCTCAAGGGGGGGAGGAGATTCGAACTCAAGTCTCCTGCTTTTGAAAGCAGGTACATGGCCAGCTCACCTAACCCCTCGAGGTTAGAGAGGAGTTATTAAATAAGTGCCTCGATGTGGCACATATTTAATAATGCTTTCTTGATAGAAATGATGTTGCGCCTTCATTCTTTTCATAAAATAATTTGAGTTTTCTTCATGCATGTTGTTAGGTGTAGAGACCATATAGGCTGCGTATGGCATAGCTCTTTGGTAGCCCCTATTAAGCAGAGTTCACTTGCCATAGTAGGTTCTCATCCTCTTTGCTAATATCCTGCTACTTGCTTTAGCAGGTACCCCTTCTCCTTGATAACTCCTTGCATAACAAGATTTTATGTAAGATTTACCTGTTCAACAATTCTACCCACCTCTCTACTCACTCTCTATCAGAACTGATTTTATTTGTTTTGGTAGGGAGTTAGCAGAGAACAGGGAAGTTGCTGCTAGAGTAGGTAAATCTTCCTTATAGGGAGTTAGAAAAGAAAATGTGAACTAACTAAAATAAGTGAATTCTACTATGGCTAGAGCTAACAAAGAGCTATACCATACGCAGCCATAAAGACTACAAAAGTACACTGGTACCAAAATGGTAATAAAGAAAGTGATAGAGAAAGCCTTCAAAAGCAGCCTTCTGTTCACTTACATGATGTTCGTATAGACCATAATAACTAACACTTTCATGATGTTGGTATAAACCATAATAACCAAGAAGCATTCAACCCTGACACCCTCTCCTAACTCACTTCTTCTAACCTAAACTCTCAAACCATGCTACCCTCAAAATTGAGTTTGATAACACTAGCTAGCACGTGGTGACTCCCATGTACACAATCATCTATCAATGATCAAAGATACTTTAGTCATTGTAGCATGCAATGCGGTATTTCCTCAATACAATAAGATTGTACTTTTTAATATATGAAAAATTTCTTCGTTTTTGGTTTTTTTTTTCCAAAATTTTTCCTGAACTTGCCAAGTTTTGAGAAGATGGATCTTGGAGGACATAATATATATATATATATATATATATATATATATATATATATATATATATATATATATTCTAATAGCCCGATGGTGGTTGGATTTGGTCCAATTTTATATCTCGGACAAAAAGAATGCGATTTTTTAATGTCTGCTATGATAACTTTTGATCTTTTGTTGTTGGAAAAAGTATGAGTTAAAGGGTCGTTTTGGTAAAATGTTTTCTTTCCATATATTTTATAATAACTTTTAAGTTAAGAAAAGAACGGACTCAAGTATCACTCAACTCTCTTGACTGTTATATAAAAATCAAGTCACTCAACTCTCCTGACCGTCATTTAAACATCAATGATTTAAGATATGGCCAGTCAGTGATCCACACCGTCAAAGTGATAGATCATAGGCTACATTGAAAAGGCCCAAAATGGTGTTTTAAGAAGATCAATACCATATGATTTGTGTATGATAATTTCAACCAGTGTTTTATTTTTAATGGATGGTTAGAATTCATCAATTAGATTGTTCACCTTTACTAATAGGCATATGTTTTTAGTCGGAGACATGTTCTATTAATAGATTGCCACTTGGCAACTTAGACTAGCAATAGATGTGTGCCATATGCTATGTTCACATGTCCAACAGGAGCCATTATCCCATAAAGGACCCGACTCCCCCTACTGTCATTTAAGAGGTGTGTGCTGTCAAAGTGATAGATCATAAATTAAAATGCAACAGGCTCAAAAATAGTGGTTTTGGGAGATTTAAATCATCCCATTCGCGTTGGTTTTAGTTTTAATGGTGATGTTAAAGTTCAGGTTCACAACTACTGATGGACATGCTTTTTTATGGGCTGAGATATGTGCCGATGATAGATTGTGACTTGGAACACATCCCCAAAAGTGAATCGAGAACTCCTCTCATTGTGCACCATGATAACTCATCACTTTATAGGTAGGTCATGGTTTCAAGATCTATGGTGTAGAAAATTGAAAGAAAAAATGATTATCCGATTCAACATAATCAACGGTTTTAATGGCGGAAACCCTTGGTTTGGAGAGACTGAATCTTCAGCTGTATATACCGGACCCCTTGAATTAATACATAAGGATGCTCAAATTGAGCTTACTTTGGAACCGGGCTACAGGAACCAAATTCCCTCGTCAATTCCGACCAAAGGACCCACACCTAAGAATCTCAATGAATCGGGACAGCTCAGATTTTGGCCGCACCTGACTCGAAAAAAGTGATATATTTTAGGAAATCAACCCGTGACTAGCTAAACATGTGGTGACTCAGATTGATCCAAGACGGACTTGAGTTAAATGTTCCAACACCATGGCGTGCACCTGGCCCGTTATGGACTGGGCTTGGGCTGAGCACATCCAAGCCGCCCTACCCACACCTTCCTTTTAGATGGTGAGTGAGACATGAGTATATATATATATATATATATATATATATATATATATATATATATATATATATATATATATAATCAATCCCCAACCTTTCCATTTTATTTGTTTCTAAATTCTTCTCTGGGTGACAACCCGCAACTACATTCAAAACCTCTTTCACAATGATCTCGGAGCTTAGAAAATCCCTTTACACAATGGTAAAGGGGGTTAGGGAGACTGGTACCTGCCAAGCATGTCAACTATATACGCTATATCCGAACGAGTACAGACTTATGCATACATGAGACTCCCAACTGCCAATGCATAGGGAATTGTCTCCATCTGTTTTCTCTCCAGATCGATCCTGGGACTATGAAGTAGACTAAATTTATAACCTATAAATATGCGCACCTTGAGCGTTAGCCATCGATGGTTGGTTGCCGATCTTCAACGATCTTCTCGCGTTCAATGTCTCCTAGCACAATGGAGATGCTCTCGCCAATAGGGAGGATTGAATTCTGTCAAGCTATCGTTGGGACCAGGCACCCCTTATATTTATAGCCAAAAGAGTCCTATCCCATTAAGGACTGAAATTGTTAATTGTAGTGTGATTAGAAATCACAATCATACCTTAACTGAAAGACTTAACAACCAGTTGCCTATTCTCTTCAAACTCACCAGAATAGCAATTATACATCTTAAGGTTGATCGTATACCATTCACCGGTCAACGGGTTTGACCATAGTGATGGCCACCAAAATAGGAACTTCTAATAGTCTCCCACTTGGCCAAACTATATCAATAAACTCCGATTACCCAATGTTAGCTAACTTTCTTTGAATGGTAAGTCACAATCAATCTCAATCAAAGTCTTTATTATAAGTCCGGTCCAGTGAGAATTTCAACACAGAATCAATGTAGTCAATATATCATATCATCGATATATGACTGCTCATTAGTTATCAGACAAGTCATCACATGGATTCCAACTAGTATGATTTCACATAGATTGCAAATTTACAAACTGAATGGTGATTACATGTAAACTCAATCTAATATTGGTCCTACTTTATTGCCATCTATTGGCACCATATGTTCCAAGGAATTATTTGCATAAAAATGGAAAAGCAAATAAATAAGTTTTATTTCTGAATCAATTAAACAAATGTATTCACTCGCATATATCCACTCTCAAAGGCTATCAAAATTATCCGTTAACCCCATGCGCGCAACATGCTCCAAAAAGAGCTTGGGAGGTAAACCTTTAGTGAGAGGGTCAGCCAACATGAGTGTCGTACTTATCTTTTCAACAGATACAATTTGATTTTGAACTTTCTCCCTTACAACAAGATATTTTATATCAATATATTTGGAACCCCCACTAATCTTGTTGTTATTGGAGATAGCAATCGCAGTGGAATTGTCACAAAAGATTCTCAGTGGCTTTGAAATAGTATCAATAATTCAAAGCCCTGAGATAAAATTCCTCAACCATATCGCCTCACATGTTGCCTCAAAACATGCAATGAATTCTGCTTCCATAGTGGACGAAGTAGTTAGCGTTTGTATAACGCTCTTCCAAGATATAGGTCCACCTGCAAGCATAAAAATATAACCCGATGTGGACCTACGAGTGTCTTGACACCCAGCATAGTCAGCATCTGAATAACCAATAACTTCAAGGTTATTCGACCTTTTGTATGTGAGCATGTGTCCTTTAGTCCCTTGTAAATAGCGAAAAACCTTCTTAGCTGTTTTCCAATGATCAAAATCAGGATTACATTGATACCTGCCAAGCATGCCAACTATATACGCTATATCCGGACGAGTATAGACTTGTGCATACATGAGACTCCCAACTGCCGATGCATAGGGAATTGTCTCCATCTGTTTTCTCTCCAGATCGATCCTGAGACTCTGAAGTAGACTAAATTTATCACCCTTAATGACAGGGGCAACGGTAGCGGAACAATTATACATGTTAAACCTTTTAAGAACTTTATCAATATAAGCTCTTTGAGACAATCCCAATATGCCACGGGCTCTATCTCGATGAATCTCAATTCCTATCACGTAGGAAGCTTCACCAAGATCTTTCATATCAAAACTCTGTGATAAAAAATTCTTTGTCTCATATAACATGCCCAAATTGCTACTCGTAAGTAAGATATCATCAACATACAAAACAAGGATGATGAACTTACTTCCACTGATTTTAAGATATATGCATTGATCCACAGTATTTTCTTTAAAACCAAAATTTGAAATGACTTCGTGAAATTTTAAGTACCATTGTCGAGATGCCTGCTTTAAATAATATAGAGACCTTTTGAGTCTACAAACTAAATGACTCTCCCCCTCAACCTGAAAACCTTCAGGTTGTATCATAAAGATATCTTCATGCAAGTCTCCATTCAGAAAAGCAGTTTTAACATCCATTTGATGCAATTCTAAGTCAAAATGAGCTACTAATGCCATGACTATCCGAAAAGATTCCTTTCTAGA